>OV815280.1:40228573-40828573 GCA_929108145.2 Limnephilus rhombicus
TGCTCCCATCTGAAGCCAGTGAGATGCCTCACGGCATCCCCAATTGGGGTATGCTGTGAGGCTGAAGGTAGTGGGGAGGGGAAAGAGATCGGGAAGAGGAAGGTGGGGAAGTACCTGGCTATTCAGATCTGGTCACCAAACACGGCTAATGCCATTTCAAGCAACGTTTCAATTCTGAATGGTGGTCTTACATCAGGGCGATACTGAGAGTATCTTCCACTCTGGAACGTGCCGCAAATATACTAGGTATATATGCTTTAAGTGGCACGCGAGCTGTTTGAAAACTGAATGTATCGGGACTGAATTTATGGAATGCGGGAGGAGGGAGGGGAGTTAGCAGGACGGGAGAAGCGGAAGATGGGAGTGGAGAGAGGGAAGACAGAGTGGGAAAACGTGAGGAGAAGGGTACGAGAGAGAGGAAAGGGAACGGGACGAATGGGAAAGGACACGCAGGGAGAAACAATGTCTTTATTAAGTGACATTGCAACGCATGCCGGGAACTCGCCAGTAAGAAATAAAATATTGTACCTTTAGAAAACTTAAATTCAAAATAATAACAATTTCAATTCTCAGCGAGTTAATTCCAAGGAAAAGATTATCAATATAATGTCGTAGAAGACGTAGAATATTTTTGGAATAAAAAAAAAACAGCAATAAAAACGCCTATAAAAATTTGAGTGTTAATACTCATTTTGGGAGACAGGTATGGGTGCCGCAGCCCAGGGAACCATTTATTGGATAACAAACACCTCTGCTACAGCTCATACCAAGTGGTTCGCTACGTTTAGTGACTTAGCAGGGGTGCCCGAGCTCATGGGGTGAGGTTTGTTCGGGTCTTGGCGGCGGATGCGTCTGCCCACCAATTTCTTGGCAGGCCAGATTGGGAGAGACTGGTTGAGGGATACCTTTTGATTTCTCCAGTAGGGCTCTCTCGGAACATCGCCTTTCACCGCACGGGGAGGGATAGAATCATTCCTGGACACACTGACCCCAGATTCCAACCCACCCCTTCTACCTTTTTATTTCCCAGAACATCCTCTCCTTCCTTTCCTAAAAATACCCTCCACTCAGCATCCCCGAAGATGACATAGGCCCTTATAGGGGAGAATTATTTTCTTCTGGGCATGTGTGGAGCTATTGTATAAAAACATAATCTTGTCCTTTGTTAATATGTCAGATTTGAAAGTCAAATAATATGTGTAACTTCACATTCAATTATTCAAAATCGGCGTCTCGGAATTTACTATGTTTATATATATTTGTTTTCTATACATACGCCTCAGGGATCTCTTTTTACAGCTTTTTTTAACATTAGCTCCACACAGGAGGCCCTGAGGAAAATAAGGGGTCTTTTTAGGAAAGGAAGTTCTGAAAAATAAAAGGTTAAGTATTGCGGATGATTAGGAATCTGTGGGTCAGTGCATCTAGGAGTGACGGATGCAAGAATCCATCCCTCCCACTGCGATGTTCAGAGAGAGTACCTACGGCTGGAGACGTCAAAGAGTTTCCCTCAACCATTCTCTCCCGATCCGGCCTGCCATGCAGCTGGTGGGCAGACGCATCCGCCACCAAGACTCGGACAAACCTCACCCCATGAACCCGGGCAACCCTGCTAAGTCACCAAACGTAGCGAACCATTTGGGATGACCTATGGCAGAAGTGTTGGTTATCCAATAAATGGTTTCCGGGGCAGTGGTACGCATACCCGCCTCGCATTCAGTCTAGGTACCTACTTTCATTCTCCTCTGCCAGTTCCCATGCCTCACTGCCATAAATACCTAGGTAGGTAGGTACCCCGATATCGTAGAAAATATTTAAAAAATAAAAGCTGAACTGCAAAAAATGATAATCTTACTACCTACCAAGTAAACACAAATACGTTGAATATGGTTCTCGATTTTTTCGGTAAAAATTAAGAGTTCTAAAACAACGAACACCTGCATATTGTCAACAAACAAAGACATAGATACACCCATTGTTAATGTATGGCGATTGAGTTATGTATGTATTAGTTTGTCTGGCGCGATTTTACTCCTTCCCCCGGCCCGCGCAAGCTACCCCGTACAAGCTGCCCCGTCCGGCTGGCAAATGAGTGGATGAGACAACAACAAAAAACCTAAGTAATTTTACTACAAATCTGCGCGTATCTAAATTCGGTTTTTTACACGAATAAAACTGTTTTCAGTGCAGAATAAAATTTTATCGTATACTTCATCATATTCCTGACTCAGGATGTGAGGAGTTTTTTTTTAAAATTGCGTCCATATGCCCAGAAAAAAATTCCAAAGTTGCCTCCTAAATTCATGGATAAATCGTCATCTTTTGGGGCCTATATTTTATAATTTAAAGCAAAAATCGGATTCACATCCTAACTGTATACATGCCTAACTTATCATTTAAAAAAAAGAAAAAAACAATTAATTTTATATTTTAGCCGAAAATCCAAAACAAAATTTTGTATGAAACAGGCCACGCATGCGTTCCTCTTAAGCCGTCAACTTATGTTTAGTAATAATAGGGGTAGACATGTTTCTAAAAGATAAGATTTAAAGACGAAATAATATAATTCTATCAAACGTTTGAAGATAACTTTAGGATGAATTAACCCTTTGGTAAATGAGTTATTTTTTATCATTTACGTCGTGGGAGTGAGTTGAAATGTATCAGCAGATGCATCCACAACTGAAATGTAATCGTTGCATTCTGAACAAAATCTGATTTTCAATTAAGAGTGAATCTGTATGCAAGTCCTCAGATTTAGTTAGTATTACTCTCATAACAGTATGGTTTTATTATGAATTACGAATTTTGCAGTGGTTTGAAACTTTCACTCGAAACATTAGAACGGTTTTCTCCAAAATGAGTCGGCAGTAATTATTCGCAACTTGAATTTCGACGGATCATTCCGAACATGAAACTGGTTTTAACTGAAGAGTGAATCTGCGTGCGAGTCCCCAACTTTAATTGATACTTCACCCGGAACACGAAAATTCTATTCTGATTTTTGCACTTGGAACAGATGGATGGTTTCAGTTTTCCAGCATTACACGGCAAATTTATTGTCTGCAATAAAATTTTTACTAATTTTATATTTATTTAACTAATTACAATAATTTACATGGAATAATTTTATTATTTATTATTATAGTGTGGCAATATACAGGGTGTTAAGGGACGTACTTGACTTACTTTAACCAGTAATTCCTGACATTATTTGGAGTAAAAAATGTAAATGAAATTTTGGTCTCCGGTGACATTTTTGATGTTTTTTTTTTTTTTTTTTCTACAAAAACATAAAAAAATGGTTGTTTTTGAACAGTTGAAAGCGGGGTAAGGGGTTCGTCGGACACCCGGCTGAGTGACCAGTGATGACATGCGGAAGAAATTTTTTTTTGTTTGATTTTGAAGAAAATTTTTTTGAAAAAAAAAAAAAAAGTCTACAAAAAAAGTCACCGGAGACCAAAATTTCATTTACATTTTTTACTCCAAATAATGTCAGGAATCACTGGTTAAAGTAAGTCAAGTACGTCCCTTAACACCCTGTATAAAGAAAGCACATAACATTTTTTCCTTTCTGATAAGAATTATCATCAATACTGAAATTTTTTTCAATGTTAATTTCACTTCGTATAATAATAATAAATTAAAATAAAACTAAAAAAGGATATTGGATTATGTATTTACGTGTGTCTAAACTGATTTAATAATAATAATTGGATAATTTATAAAGCGCCGTTTTTGTGAAAAATCACCTCAAGGGCGCAAGGGATTTATAGTAACAAAGGTGCAAGATATGTAAGAACATACCTGTCAGCTATGTTATATAACCTTCTCTGGGTTTTGTAAAAATAACTTTGAAATGCATCTGAAACAACGTGAAAGAAAACCATTCTCGCTTTCCTAGTGTAATTTTTTGTGGTGTTTTAAGCAGGCCGCACCAAAAGTGCTCGCGGGCCGCATCAAAAGACTTCGCGGGGCACAGGTTCCCCACTCCTGCTCTAAATAGATCGTTTGAGTGCCTCCACATACGTCCGGCAATGAGTGGCGGCCAGCCCTAAGGTGCGGCGGTGCAACGCACTCCTAAAATTTCTGCCAATCTAAAAATTCCCGAGCACCGAATAACATATTATATTTCCGACACGCCTCATCACAAATCACACTTCGGTTATAATGCATACATAATATAGGTGTGTTTGATTTTGAAATGATAATGTGTGTAGTTCCTACCGGAATGTCGTTATTCCAGTCCCTATCCTCACCTAACCATGTCACCCTGCTGAAGAAAGCATTTGAAAAACAGAACATGACAAGACTGGAATCCAAGTGCACTTGTTTTGTGAAAATACCTGACACATTTTGGACCCCATTGGAAGGAAGCAACTTATTGGTTTCCAGTGGAAGTAAAATATACTATTCGTTTTTATGTATTGTGGACGGCTTCTCAGAGGTTAGTGACTGGTTATCCTTACCTACTTGTAATCCATAATTTTACCATTACACATATAATCACCCAATTCCAACAATCACCATTTTCGTTTTCATTTAATTTACAGTCCACATTCCTGTTGCATTTGAGGCTGTAATTTGGAAACAGTTTCAGATGCAACAAGGTGTCTATGTATACCCGCTCGCGTAATGAAAGCAGAACGTTTTGTTCCTATATTCAGGTTCCTATACCAGTACCTTATGCCCGAGGAAGCGGTGCTCGCCTTCGCACCGTATGGACACTTGTTGCACCTTTTAGCACCCCTTCATCCCGCAGATTAGAGACCCATTCACATTTCCGTTTAAAAAACGGACGTCGTTCTGATATGATTAAAAAACGGATCCGGCACATTTTGTCTGAAGGATAGCTAGCGTAGTGTATCTGTTTAAAAATCATGTCGGAACTAGCTCGCTCATAGGTTTGTTGTTGAAGTTGTTCACACTTGCCGACTTGTCGTTCCGGGGTGAGCCCAACCACACCCCACCTCTCAACCCGCCCGCTCCCATTTGCACGGAAACATGCACGCAGCGTCTGTGTGATCATCTGATTTTTGGTCATTCCGTTTTTTAAACAGGGTGTCCAATGTCTGGTTTTTTAAAAACGGAAATGGGAATGGGCTTCAACAGTGTTAAAGATGTACAAAAGGCGCAGGTCATTGAGGATGCTGATTTGGAAAGGTTGCAATAATAATAATACACAAGGTTGTTATAGTAGCTGCTACGATTTATTTGTAAAAAAATACTCTAATCACTACATAGCCAATTTTAAGTTAGTTTAAGTATCCATCCCTGCGTAAGTAAGTTGTGAGATCACCGGTACAAGCGATGTCTTCACTGGAATTAAATTTTTACCAAACATCTCAAATTTACGAGCGTAGAGTTGCTCGACTTAATCTCAAAAATAAATTAAAGAAAAACATACTGGCTGCGTATCTAAGAGATTCTTGTGATAATACAATGATGAGAAGTCAGTCATGAAGCTTAAAGTAGTAAAGCTTTAGTATATTATATCATATTATCAAGTTCCGTGTTCTATTGCTTATCCAACCTCAACCTCCATCTTCCCTCACATTCGTTAAGGCAATCCTCACCCACGTCTTCAAATGAAACGGCATACACATATATTCAGAAGAAAGTAAAGGAAACAAACACACGGGGAGACGTTAATTAGAGAAAGCCAAGGCACTACAAAGACTTGTATAAAGTAGGTATGGGGTGTTGGTTTCGTCAACAAGTAGACTATTAGTAGTTATTGTATTGTTTGTTAATCAGGGTTCCTACAGCTAGGTTAACAGACTTGAGGTTGCGGGCTCATTTCAAAGGACAGGTGCAAAATGCAAGTCTTTACAAATTAAATACTATATTCTTTGTAATACATACCTACATATTACTTTACTAGGCTTCTTTGTTATTCATTGTATAAAATATGACCATTCTGTAAATGTTAATGTCATCACACAAATGATAAATAAATTAGTATTGAAACGGGCATAAATTAAATAATAGTAATGCTGCACAAATAATAATAATATGTAACTAATCCAATAAGATCAATGATGTAAAAAAAAAAAAAAAAACTACGCTTACACATATTAAAATCTAGGAGAAATATAATGTCGAAAAAATACTGTTAAATATTAAAATAATCGAATTATAAAAGCCTTACACAATATAATAACTCGATACATACATGTATAAAAAATACTGATTGTTCGTTTTTAGTAAAATTTTCACATTTGTTCAACCTACTTTATTAGTGCCAATAAACATCACTTTAAAACACACTGGCAACTGGCGGGCGCATCACACATTACCATCACCACCTCTCCTGTGGCTAACTGGCCTTTTAAAGAAACCTTTACTGACACAGAACCGTATACCGAGGGTAACCTATCGTACATACATTTAACTTAATTTTAACCAGTACATTGTACTTAAATGCCAATTGTTCAACAAAACCAAAACAACCTTCATCAAAAATATTAAATAGGGAGAGATTTTATCGTAGCAAAAATGCAATCACAAAAAATATATAAATTCCTCGTGATATTATTTATAACTTAATGTTTTAACAAAATACAAAATGTTATTGTATATATAAAGAGAGCGTTATAATAATGTCATGAAATTTTAAGTATATTTTAAACACTCGAAAGAGAGCAACTTTAATAGATAAAATAATACTTTGGTGGACACTGCCATCTGTTTGTAAGAAGATATGCAAGTAGTCAAACTCTTCAAGTTCTGGATTCTAGTTCTGAAAGGTGATTCTGTATCTTTTGCGACAGCCTAACACGCATGTTAAATAGACCGTATATGACGCATTGACAGTTTTCTTAAATGCGGCATTCCGTATCGCACTAATGAGCCAAATACTCCGTTTGTTGACACCAACTCTTAAAAGTAATTACTCTAACGCCACAAATGACAGCGCATTTGCTGCATAATCTTCATTAAGAGATTTTAGTCACGGGAAAATTTGCGAATCAAATGTCATCACATACAAAAGTTAAATAATATGAACAACTATTAGGCTTATATGCAAGTAGTTATAATAAAGAGTAATTCTTGTTTTTAAGTAGGTAATTAACCCACACCAACTGAGATCAACACACGACGAACATAGACAAGCCATTGAAAGCCATAGAAAATCACAGAAATTTGACAGCCGTTAATGCACGACGGAAGCCTTCTTTTTTTTTGTCTTAATTGTCTCGTAAAGCTGACTTAACACAAAAGATACAGAATCACCCTTTAGAAAATATAGCATTAATATCATAGTGTCCCATTAATGAGATTCATATGAAATTATTCAGAGATTTCTTTTGTTCAACAGTAAAGTTGATATAATCACTAATCTCACATAATTTAATTGTATAAAAAAAAATTTACATTATTTGTGGTCTTCATTTTTTAAATACTATTTTTGTATTATTAAATTATCAACAGCATAAAATATTAATAATATGCTTTTGGCTAATTGATTTTTCTTGCTGTGAAACATGAAATTAAACAATGCAACAGTATAAAAATAAGATGCATTATAAAAAGCCTTTTCTCTTATGATTTTAAAAAATTTCATATTTAATCAAAAGTTACCTTTTGTTACTGTAGATTATTTATTGTTCATAATGTTTATATATGAAATGAATTCTAATTCTGAAATCTTTGGATAAATAATATTAACACTAAGTTAGGTACAGAATATTACGTACAAGGAATTTATATGTAGAGTTGTGTATTTGAACTAAAAACAAAAAACCAGAACAGAATACTGAATATATTATTAACTTATTCAGATCAACGGGTAACAAACAAACCTTGGAGATAAATAATTAGTACTGTATTAGTAAGAAATCCAACCCCAAAAACAGATTGTTATAAATCTTAAAATAATAATGCAAATTAAAGATTAAACTGGTACATATTGATGCGTTATCATTATAATTACAGATACATTGGTAAGCTTGAGATTTCTCTACCGATTGGAGTTTTTGTTGCAATTTTTCCTTATTCTAATACTGAAAATTAATAGCAAAAATGTTTGTGAAACGACTTGGTGTTAGATTTTTATGTATAATAATAATAATAGAGAGAAAAAAATAGTTTTCAAAATATTTTTGGTTTATACTATTAAATACCTATAAAAATACTACTAAAAGTTACAACAAATACGTGGCCTTTGTGAGAAAAATTGTTAAATAATATTATAAACAAAATACTATGTTATTTAAGCTTATGTTTAGCGAACGAAGCACTTACTCCCTTACGCTTACTTTGTAATAAATGTTTACTTCAAATTTCCTCTCCGCTGAACTCCCCTGGTCCAAATGTACATACACACATAGGTACATAATACAATTCAACTTACGCTAAGTTATGTTTTATTGCTCTTGAATATTAAGGTTTAAGGAAACACTAAATTGCTTTTTGTTTTTGACAGAAATTTCCATGAATAAAGAAAAAAAACCATGAAACACAACCATAAGGTAACACACTACCTATAATATAATATAACTATATTATTATTACAATTCAGGACTTTAAAACTCTAAAATCTGAATAATGCCTTTTCCAGTCTCTTTTCCACATATTCCATCTGATTATTGTTCTGTCAAAACATATTATAACAAAATCACAATAAAAAGCAACGAAACAAAACTACCACATAATTATATTTTAATATCATTGTGTAAAGGCAAGATATAAAACCCTTCATATACATGAATGTCTGTTTATTTTTATCAAGTCCTAAATGCCAAATATTTTGCTAATGTTTTTTATCGCTACAATACAAAAATGATACTTTGAAATAGACACTTAATACAAGTTTGAAAAAATTGTAAAATCTTGTTTCAAGTGCATACAATATTTTAGCATTTAGAACCCAATAGAAATATGTGCGACCGCAAAAAAAAAACAATTTTTTAATTACTATGGTTAATAATTGGTGTCAAATGGTTAAATTATTAGATATAATGTATTTATGGGAAATAAAAATTAAATGAATGCCTTTATGTAATGCTTCTCTATTATATAATATACTGAGAGTTCTGAATTTAAAAAAAATACTGACACAAAAAAGATCTGGATATTATTATTATGACATGTATTTATTATTTGATCTTTTATTATCACCAACTAATTAATACTACCCACTTTCTACCTCCTTAAAAATATCCTTTATGGAATAATAATAATGCTTTTATAATTGTTTACGAATTCTCTGTGAAAAATAATTACATATAATGGGAACATTAACAAGACTTTCTAAACAGAATAGATTTTACAACCACAAACAAAAAATGCATAAAGATTAAAAAAAAATATCAACGAAATCTAGAATACTTTTCTCCAATACTTAAAAATTTGCTCACAACAATACAAAAATTAGACACGCATATTTATTTAGTATTTTTTGAAAATACCATTCATCAAACAAAGAGCAACACTTTCTGTATTGGTCCCAAATAGTTACTACAAGATGTTTCCAATCAATGTGCTTACATAATAAATATAGCATATTCCTCTGTTCTTACGCAAGCCTTAGTTAGCACTGCGATAACAAGCTCCAAACTAACCTCAAAAAAGGTTAAAACATTTTATGCGTCAGGATAGTTTTATTTTTGCAAAGCAATTATCAAAAATGTTCTGAATTGTTGCAAACAAATCTTACGAACATTAACATGTTATTTAGGTTAAAAACACGTATAAAAACGCAAATAATAATTATTAGTGTTGTCATTTTGTAAAAACTTAAAAAATATTTTGTATTATTAATGCTGAATGCGTGTGTCAACAGATGAAAAATATCGAATAATACTTATAATTTAAATACACAGTTCAAAGGTACACGGGGTTTTTCATTAGTGGATTAATATAACTAATGTTAAATCCAAAACTAAATAAGTAGATCCACCTTAAGTGAAATATATATAATGTGGATAAATGAGGGTGACTCCTAACATAAACTTAGCACTGGCCTCAGTAGACGTGATAGGGAGAGTGGTTCCCTACTATTAATTAACTGGATGAGTATTGACCAATGAGTATTAAAGAGCTGGTATGACACTGGGAATAAACTTACATAAATAATGCTTTTGACCAAATACAACGGAGAATATTATGATGATGGTGTACGCCATCCTGAGTATGAGATTGGTATTGCCGTAGAAAAATATATAGTGGTTGATTCAGCGAGTCTCCTCGGCGGCCGTTAGGTGCGACGCCACCAGGTTCAGGGGCCCGTCGTCGCAGTCCACCCCCTCCATCTGCAGGACCGGGGACATCTTAACACAAACAAACGAGCCGTTAAAATCTGCAAACCCTTGGATTTTATTTACGGTCAGAATAGTTGCTTCCACAACAATACAGAATTTTGAAGAAACGCATAAACCATCAGTTTACTGCCAGAAGTCATTAACCCCTCCGCAACGTAAGCAGATATATGCGTTAAAAATACGACAGCAGTCAAGTACAATAAGCGTGTTTATACGTCAGCGCGTGTGTCTCCATAGAAACCGTTATAACTCCGTTATTGTTTAAGTTACATCCCTAAAATAAAAAGTGAAAGGTCGATAGTGAATCATGCTGCACATCTCTATTCAAGTTGTCCATAGAAATACATAAAAAGAACATTCTGTCAGACGCGCAGTCTGACACATAATTTATCCCGCCAAATTTCCTACGGGCGGGTCGACCGGGCCCGACATTGTTAATTTTTGCAATGTTGGCGCAAGCGATTCTGACACTTCCTTTACAAATTTTGTACATAGAAGGGTCAAAATAGTAGAAAAAACGTATTTTTTTTCCCGCGCATGCGCAGAAACTGTTCACATCCCGCACTACTGCAAATTAAATATAAATTATTCCGAGCGACTAGACGCATTGCGGGTTTCGCTATGGTAAAGGACGATAATAGAGCAAGCGTTTCTGACTTTGTTCTTCATACACTTTCTTTATACATAAGGGTCAAAATGCATTTCAAAGTGCCGCGGCCACCGGGTGACAAACGGCAAACAACCGGTTAATAGGAAAAAACAGTAAAAACTGCTCTTGGAAACATTGTGTAAAAATAATAATAATCATAACAGCAAATGGTAATATTTTTTGTCTTACAAAAAATCATTTGCATTTCCACGCAATGCAAATGATTTTTTTTAATTAAATTAAATTATGTGCATTTCCACGCAACGGATTTCCCAATAAATATTGAACTTAACATTTAATCTCTCAGGATGGTGATATTATTGATGGAATTGATCCATAAGTATTCTGACCCGCCTGTAACATAATATTTGTGTTGAGGTGACTTACAGTGAGAGCGTTGGACCTCTGATGTGCCTGCAGTGCCATGAAGAGGTGTGGTTGGATGGTGCGACGGAGGGCGGCCAGCATGTCTGTTGTGGCTCCCACCGCTCCCCCCGGGGCCCCACCTCCTCCCCCTCCCTCCTCTCGACAGCGCCCTCCCTTGGATTCTACAAAATAATGGTAATAATGCATAAGAAACACTAAAATTAACCCCTAGAGCAATTTTTGGAGATATTTCTCCCAGACGTTTATGACACGTCATCTATCTGAAAATCTACATTTATCGACAAAAGTTAAACATTTATCCAACTTTTATTTTTTATACTAATTTAAATATAATTCCGGTTCTGAAAAAATCTCCAGGATTGAAAGCTCTAGTCACTAATTTTGGAAAGCATGGAAGTATGGGCACGGCCACCCCGGGAACCATTTATTGAACAACCAACACCTCTACCATAGGTCACCCCAAGTGGTTCGCTATTTTTGGTGATTTAGCAGGAGTTCATGGGATGAAGTTTGTCCAGGTCTTGGCGGCCGAGTCTGCCCACCTGCTGCGTGGCAAGCCGGATCGAGAGAGATTGGTTAAGGGAGGTTTTTTAATCCTAGACCCATCGCCTTGCACCGCAGTTGGAGGGATGGATTCATACGTCTGTCACTCCTGGACATACTGACCCCCTGATTCCTACCCATCCCTCATACATATTACCTTCCCAGAACGACCCCTCCTTCCTTTCCTTTAACCTGTCAAAAGCCAGGAAAAACACGGAAATTCCCTAAAAAAGCACCACTTTGAATTTTGAATTGAATGTTTCATTTATTAATTTTGAGCTATTGTATATTTTATTGACCGAAACACATTCTTAAAACAATAAACTATGTACCAAAACAACATTACTTGCGTTAATTACGTAAATTAATAGGTTTTACGATGTTTTCGTCAAGTAACACGCATCGGACTTTGACAGAAAGAATTGCGGCAAATTTGACATTTCGATGCCACAGATAAAATCATTTAAAAATATTCTGGGGTTGCCAGGTTAATGAAATTTTTGCCTATATCTTGGGCAAATGTTGGCGCAAGCGATTCTGACCTTGTCCTTCATACAAATTTTGTACATAGAAGGGTCAAAATTGCAGACAAACATATTTTTTTCGAAATTTTTCCGCACGCATGCGCACAAACCGCGCGTGAATTCGCGTGTCCGGCAAATAACAGGTTAAAAACCCTCCACACAGCATCCCCTAAGACAACATAGGCCCTGAGGGAAATCATATTCCTCAGGGCCTCCTTTGTGGAGCTAATATAAAAATTTAAAAAAAAATAGTCGGGAGTACTTACTTCGGCCAGGTTTAAGGGAGTCTCGGGGCCTCCGCCTGCGCGTGTGGATGGTGTCCCTCCGCATGGCCGTGGGGCGCGCCACTCCGTGCAGCTTGAAGTACAGACCGCACGCGTTGCACACCATGTCCCCTGCAATCAACACATTTACACTTTTATACCCGCACAAATATTTGTATGACGCGAAAATTAACGAAGTGTATGAATGTAGAAGAAGTCGGGGACGCCAGAGGAAGAGAAGGCACGAATCCAAAGTTTCAGATCGTAATTTGAAAAAAAATGATCAAACTTTAGTTATTTATTGCTAACTTGCTACTATTATTTATACGAAAAGACAAAAAAGTGAGTTGACAATAACATTAAAAATACATTGGCCTGTTAAAATATGTATGTGTTTTTTTTTTTTTTTCGTTATCAACCTTAGTTAAAATGTAAGGTGAGCCATTTTTAAAACTTTTTTATGTTTGCATGCAAAATTTTTATTTTTCAAAAATTATAGGTTTATTTCGAATTATAAAATTTGAAAGCATATTTTATAACCTTTTCAAAACAGTTTTTAGTTTTCGGAAGCATTTAGAAATATTATATTTATTTGGATTTTATTGCAAAATGGAAATATTTTGACAAAATATTGTCGAGGCCTGAGGGGTTAATAGTTCTGGGTTTAGCAAACATGATAATTTAGAGCCTAGATAAACAATTGCAACATGATAATAATAATATACGTAGATATCTTATCACAAGTAGAAACTGTTAATTTTTTTAGAATACTCTACAAAAGAGTTGGTATGCCAAACACTTTATACCTGCTCATATTACAAATGATTTTCTAAAGCTATTAGCCGAACCAAGCCCAACAGAGAATTGTTTTGGTTGGCAATGCCGTGTTGTGACAATGTGTTACCGTTAGCGTCCCTTCGCCAGATGGTGGTGGTGCGCGTGCCGCAGTTGTTGCAGGCAAGGTCCACGCGCAGCTTGTGGCCAGGGGGCAGCGCTGCGGGGGGCAGGGCGCCCGGAGGGGAGGGGGGACCGGGGCCCATCACAGACTCTATGCACTGCTGGGGGACCACAAACAAAACATCATACACACTACATTGATGAAAAATACGAATTTTGGCAATTTTAATATTATAATACACTCTGGCTTTACACCCACAAATAAAATTACGACTTACAAAAGTTTTTGATAGTTACTCACAAGTGCTTTTACAAGTGGTCATAAAAAATGGTTCGAAAGTTCAACTGTGCTCTCAGCAACCGATACACCTTTAAATTTATTTGTTTTTTTTATACGTCAACGAGTTGCTTCTGTAATAATTTACGTAATTTTGTCAATAATGACAAAAGGGTCCAAATAAAAGGTTGGATAAGAAGATGGTTTGAGAGAAAACACTCTCCGTATGCTTTCGTTCCGTTAACCTGTGACGGGCCGCGCCCTGAAGCAAGGAAATTATGCAAAGCATCACTTTGAATTGAATGTTTTGTGGATTAATTTTGAGCTATCGTATATTTTATTTACCGAAACACATTCCTTGAACAATAAATTATGTATCAAAACAACATTACTTGCGTTAATTTGCTGGGTAAATATGCAGTTAGTCCACCTCACGGATAACACGGAACGTTCGTGTTGTCGAAGTTTGATGCACGGATAATACGGAATGTTCCTTTTTTAACTAATAGACAATCAAATATGACATTTGTCGGAAGTACCAATCTTATAAAATAAATTCTCTAAAATAAACTCGCTTTTCATCATACTTTTAAAAAACATCCCAGGTTTTGAATGGTTTGTTTGGCTACGCAGGGTTTGTCTAGCGGGTTTGTGTAATTATTTTAATACATTACTTTCCATGTTCTACTGTTTTAAATACTGGTACAAACTTGTAATGATGCATACACTTTGTTTTACACAAAAATATTTTTTCTATGATTGGCAGCATTGATGAAATGTTAAAATAAAAACGATGAATAAACATGGCGTTATCGCGCTAGTCAATTAATTTTAACAAAATTAAAATGTTAAATGCATATTTTTTGCATGTTTTTTGGTCTCCCCCGACATAAATACTCACTTTTCGTAATAATAAAGCTAAATCTAACTGTTTGGATAAAAAGTTTTCCGTATTAACCGGTCAAAGGCCGTGACATTTAGCGGAAATTCGCGGAACTTCGCAAAAAAACACTAAAAAACCACCACTTTGAATTTTGAATTGAATGTTTTGTTGATAAATTTTGAGCTATTGTATATTTTATTAACTGAAACACATTCACATCACAATAAACTATCTACGAAAATCACATTACTTGCATTTATTACGTAAATTAATAGGTTTTATGATCGTTTTATTCGCGATACACCCATTAATTGCGACCGTTAAATTCGCGGCAAATTCTGACAGCCGATTGTCATAGAAGAAATCGTTTTTAAAATATTCCAGGGTGACTAGGTGAATGAAACTTGTAGCGTCTCCGAGAGTAATGACAGCGCAAGCGATTCTGACATTGTTCTCCATACAAATTGTGTACATAGAAGGGCCAAAATCGTCGACCAAAAGTTTTTTGTCGGAAGTATTATTCAAATATTTGAATTATTTTCTCGCGCATGCGCATATGACGCGCGCGCCGGCGCGTCTCCGGCCTCCCAGCGGTTAACGAGTAAGCGGTTTAATGCATAAATAATATTTGCTGAATTGATAGGTTTTACGATGTTTCTGTCCAAGTATCACGCATCAGACTGACAGTTTGAATCGCGGCAAATTTGACATTTCGATTCCACAGATAAATCATTTAAAAATATTCTGGTGTCGCCAGGTGAATGAAACTTGTGGCTAAATCATTAATGATGTTGGCGCAAGCGATTCTGACCTTGTCTTTCATACAAATTCTGTACACAGAAAAGTCAAAATCGTATTAAAAAAAAAAAAAATCGAAATTTTTTCCGCACGCATGCGCACGCACCGCGCGCATCCACGCGTCTCCGGAAAATAACAGGTTAACCTGTTGAATGACGGGCGTATTTCGAAAAACGGCGCAGATTTTACCTTGTTACTTTCAAATATCCATATTAATGGAGGAACAATTTTTAAAGAGAAAGGCCCAAATAAAGTGTTGGGATAGAAGTTGGCCTGAGAGAAAAAATTCTCTGCACGCTTTTGTTCCGTTAACGGCAGAATTTAATGGAGGACCAATTAATAGAGGACCATTTAATTTTATTTGAATGACAACAGCCTTTGAATTCAAATATGTCACGTTAGAAACAGAAACATGTAGTTTAGAAAGGACTCTTGGAGGGTCGCATCTCTTCACCTTGTTTGCTTACTTGTGTATCGTTTATCCAATATCTCACCTGATCAGTGGCAGGATAGCGCTGTCTCCAGGACTGCAGCTCCCGCTCCGATGGGGCCGAGTGGGGCCCGGCAGCGCGAGAGGGGAAGCTCTGCTTCCTACGCCCCGCCTTGCCTCCTGAGCGCCCTACGCTTTCCACGGAGCCCACCTGCAAATGCAATGAAACAAAACTTTGTGGTGGAAAAATGAATATGGCACACTTGAACTGTTGGAAAAAAGAGCAAAACAGATCTTTGGAAAAATACTTGAATTGTAAATTTATCCTTTTCACAGCGTTCCTGATATATGTAGGAAAACTGGTATGCCTGATACTTTTTCGGACGTTCATACAATTTCTATCAAAATTAAAACATAAGTGAATGCATGTACAGGTTAAATTACTAGTGTGGAGTGCCATATAAAAAATAAAAATGATACAAATAGAAAAATATAATATTAAAGCATTAACCCCTCGGGCCTCAGGCATATTTTGTCAGGTCAAAATATTTTTGCTTTGCAATAAAATTAAAATAAATGGAATTTTTCTTAACGTATCCGAAAGCTAAAAACTGAAAAGGTGGTAAAATAAGCTTTCAAATTTTATAACTCGTAATGAATTTTTCATTTTTTAAATACAAAATTTTGAATGCAAACATAAGATGATAATGAAAAAAAAAAAAAAAATGCACACATATTTTATCAGAAAAATGTATTATGATCGTTATTGTCACCCCTCTTTTTGTTGTCATGTAAAAATAATTAATAAAAAATTCCCAAAGTTTCAATTTTTTTTTCAAATTTAAATATAAAGCGTGGGGTTTTCTCTATCTAACACAGAGATTTCTAAGTTAGATTATGTTTCTCACCATGATGGTAAGGGAGGCACAACGATTTCTATGAGACCTATATGAGTTGTTCCCAAAAACGAACCATTAGCCTGAAAGGTTAAAACACACAAGAAAAGGGATGAGAAATTTTAACACTATTTGGATTTTATTACAAAGCGGAAATATTTTGACTCTGACAAAATGTGGTCGAGGCTCAAAGGGTTAATTAAATGAATTTATTTAAAAACCTAAGCAGATTAGAGTTGGAGAAGACATGATAACTTACAGGTGAAGAGCACCCATTGACGTTGGTCCGGTTGTGTAGGGCTCCCTGCGCCACGGGGGACACCGTCATGCCGAGCCTCTTGCAGTTGATGAGCCGTCGGAGCAGTTGGGTCGCCTCACCTGCCATGCCTGAAAAAAAGGCTTATCATTAACAATGCCTATTTTCTAGTGTGCTTTATATTGGCCACTGGAGAGACAAAATTATCATTATAATGAGGTTGTTTCCTAATTTTTTTTTTTATGAAAATTTATTAATTATATTTAAAGAGTTCATTATTTTCTAGTGTGCTTTATATTGGCCACTATAAAGACAAAATTATCATTATAATAAGGTTGTTTCCTAATATATTTTTTTAATGAAAATTTATTAATTATATGAAAAGAGTTTATAACAAGAGTAATATTAGTTTTCCGATATCGCCAAAAATTACAGTTTAGAAGTGAACATTGGTAAAATGCATATACAATTCATAAATTGAATGACAATAATTCTACAGTACTGCCTTGCATGTACCGTGATGTCACATGCTTTTCGGCTGGCTGCAAATATCAACATTTTGACAGTTTTTATTAAGCTACAATTAATACAATACATTTGTAAATAAAATGAAATTTCATTGTACGAGACATCCTCATCGAAATAAACTAACTAATCGAGACAATATAATTCTGAACAGACCTACATTTGAAATAAGCCAGCCCTCTGGGCCGGACCTCTCACCCCAGAAGATAGATGGAAGCTTGAGTGGCAATCAGCCAATGTCAAAAACGCCCATCTCGTTCAAGACCCCACTGAGAGACAGCCTGGGTTCTCATTGCCTCACAAACTCTGGACTGCCATCAATAGGATAAGATACTCCCATAGCCATTGTGCTCAAATGATGCATAGATAGGGCCTTAAAGAGTCGGCGATGTGTGAATGCGGTGCGGTGCAGACCACCGAACATGTGGTCAATGAATGCCCACTCCATTAATTTTCCGGCGGGATTGATGAGGTCCACAGGGCAACGCCTGAGGCCCTAGACTGGCTCGCAGACCTAGATGTCCCCCTCTGACCCCCCACCATACGAAAGAAGAAGGGCCAGCCCTAGTCACAATTGTATGCTGATAATTTGTGGGACCAAGGATGAGTTGAATTTGCGTTTATTGTTGTGTCTGTAAAACTAAAGACCCAACTCTAACTAAAGACCCAACCAATAAAATGGTCAATAATGTCAACATCCTTATAAACAGTTGTAACGCCATATTTCCCACCGAATGGGCCAAGAAAAATGTCAGGGAAAACCAACTTTTACAGACACAACAATAAACGCAAATTCAACTCATCCTTGGTCCCACAAATTATCAGCATACCATTCAATGGTACATCGACTCTTTAACATTCCCTTAGATAATAAAGCATACGTAAAAGAAAAGGAAACTATTAAAATAATCACGATTAATAACGGCTGTGAGGCAAAAAACATTGAAAAAATAATTAAAAACAAGGAATAAAAAAATAAAAATAATTTAATATATCCGGTATATAATAAAAAATTTGAAAAATTTGCATGTCTCGAATTTCTCGGCCCAATATCTTTAAAAATTGCAAAAGAAATTAAAAAATGTGGTTTAACCTCTAATGGGCTGGAGACACGCGGGCGCGTGCGTCTTATGGCGCACGCGCGAGAAAATAATTCGAAAATTTGAATAAAATTTTCCACCAAAACTTTTTGTCTGCGATTTTGGCCCTTCTATGTACAGAATTTGTATGAAGAACACGGTCAGAATCGCTTGCGCTAACATCATAGATGATATAGCCACTAGTTTCATTCACCTTGCAACCCCAGAATATTTTTAAAACGATTTTGTCTATGACATTGAAATGTCAAATTTTGCCGCGAATTTAGCGATCACGATTTATGCGTGTTCCTCGACTAAAACATCGAAAAACCTATTAATTTACGTAATTAATGCAAGTAATGTTGTTTTGGTACATAGTTTATTGTTCTAGGAACGTGTTTCAGTCAATGAAATATACGATAGCTCAAAATT
Organism: Limnephilus rhombicus; assembly: GCA_929108145.2. Lineage (NCBI taxonomy): Eukaryota > Metazoa > Arthropoda > Insecta > Trichoptera > Limnephilidae > Limnephilus > Limnephilus rhombicus. The sequence goes on from OV815280.1 coordinate 40,247,678, forward strand.
AATCAATAAAACATTCAATTCAAAATTCAAAGTGGTGCTTTTTTAGTGAATTTTTGTGAAATGGCATGGCCTTTGACCGGTTAAATATAGCTTTTAGAACCAATAATAATTTGGGAACAAGCCATAAAAATGCAAAAAGTAGAAATGCTGAACTCAATAATGGTGGCATACATGAATTAGTGACCAAGCCGACTGTAACGCTACTTACATCGGACAAACAGGCAGGGCATTCTCAACTAGATTCAAAGAACATATACAATGTTATAAAAATAAAAACACCTCTTCAAAATTTGCAGAACATCTCTTAGTGAATAATCACGTTCCACTTAAAAACAACCAGCCAAAACCATTACATATAGAACGAAAGGGTCTTAGATTAAATTTGCTTGAACAATTAGAAATCAATAAACGAACGAATGACCCCAACATAATGCTAATTAATAAAGTAAGGAAAATTATTTATTCCCCACTACTTAGTATGTTCACCAAATCTAAAGAATATAATGCACTTAAATGAGTCATAGCAATAACGTTATCCTAAATCGATTAAGAAAACCCTTACACTTAGTGCAAAGGGAAAGATTCTGAATCCCACATAATCACTCTCTCAATTAGTGTCTCTGCAAATTGGATTAACCAGTAATAAATCAATTTAGACACCTTCAAAAATTCACTTTTAAAATATAATAAATAAGTCGTCCGTATGTGGCTTCACCACAGTTTGAAAATTACCTTACACGTCGAAACAGCTGTAACTAAAATACATTCTAAAATACTTGCAGAACTGGATAATGACATTATCAAATTTAATTTTAATTAAATTTCTAAAAATTAAAATGGAGTTCTACGAATTAAACACAAAAACAATTAATACAATTGGAGTAGTTCGCTCCAGGCGCTGAAAATGTTTAACACCTAAAGGTAGCATTCGGATCTCGGCAGTCGCGGCCCGGCAGCCGCGGCCCTGCAGCCACAGCCGTGGTCGCACCGTACCGCTTTGTAGGGATTTGTATGCAATAGTTTCTGACACAAGCGACCGTGCAGCGCGGCCGGGGGGCGTGGCCTGCGCGCGACCTTGGCAGCGACGCCGAGTCGCTCCGGTGGCAGTATGGTCGCGCTGCCCGCAAGGTTTTCAATATTTTAGCAGATTATGAATTAAGGAGCCTGAACCAAAGTTTTAGTACTTCTTTAAGCAATCCCCCATTTGATCAAAATTCACAATTTTCATCAACAAATCCTTATTCACCCAGTTCAGTCAGTGAAGCTACTGACTTAAGTGTTTCAAATACTTTTAATTTGCCAACAAATATTTTTGAAAACATCTCTAATACATATTTCCAGCTAGAAAACAGTTCTTTTTCATATTTACCTTAAACTGAGAAATAGTTTTTCCTCAGCTGTGATTGATCCTTTTTTCATTGGTTGAATATCGTTTTCAATTAAACTAAGTACAAATTGAAATTGAGTTTTATTTAGTCTGCTGTATTTCCTGAATTTCTGAGCCTTTAGATTTAAGTGCCGTTTTATCAGGATTTGATAACTGCCTTCATCGACTCTAGATGTATATAATGAATCGATTTTATTCCTTTTTGATGAAAGTAAGAGCAACATTATTTCATCATCCTTTTCTTCGTCCTGTATCAGTCTCTTCACGAGTTCTCGCTTTCGTTCATTGAAATTGTCAGACATAATTAATGTTCGATACACGACTGCAATGCGCAACTGTTCGCACTGACTTCTGCTTGATTACTGCGGTTTACAGTCGCTGCCCGGGCTGTGGACGCTGCTATCCGAAAGCTTCTGGCAGCGCCGCATAGCAGTGATAATGGGTCGCGGCAGCTGGTCACAACTGCCAAGTCGCAACTGCCAAGTCGCGACTGCCGAGATCCGAATGCTACCTTAACACGTCACCCTTGAGATTATTTTTCATTAAACAGTGCTTCACAAAACATACAAATTTTAATTATTAAAGTCACCAACCTAGGCATCTACTGGTTTTGACGAGGGCCGCCAAAATTTTACTCGTACCAGGCGCTTTTTGGCCATAATAGGAACTTATATATTATGTTCTGCTTTAAAAATTCTTATCCATTCGTGTTTATTATTTAATTTGAGGGATGGAATAGTATAATCACCATTTTGTTGATGGAGCGCTTGCCAGATGGAGTCCCGTTCAGCATCTTCTTCCTGAGGAGACGCCGGGGCTGACATGGTGTTCTCATCGTTGTCATCCTCCAACTGAAATGTTAATGCATTATAAATACAGTCACATCACATGACACAAAGGTACCACCTAGCAAGGAACACTCCTGCCCTGGTGCGACCGGTACACCAGAGGGCACCGATTTGTTAGGACTTCTTAGAACACATGCCAATCAGCCAGTATATATGGCAATCTATTATATCATCAGTGGCAAAGAGAACAGATAACATATTAGCACACAAAGCATTTTCTGTATTACGCTAACCATAGAATAAAGAATATAACACATGTCATCCATACACATTTGAATGGAAACAAATGAGCCACTGACTTAGTACCTTTTGGTTCTAGAACATTTATCACACAATCTTGCCTCTCTTACACTTGCCATCCCATTTGAATTTCATAATCACGTTGAAACATATTTTTCCATGGAAAAGTTTGGCCTATAATAGAGAACTCCAGTCCAATTTTTTTATTTTTTTTAATGAATAAAGACCTTCAAACTTAAATAACTGCATTTTTATTTTTATTTTTATAGTTAGTTTTAATAGTTAAAATAATTGTCAAAGTTTTAATTTTTAAAGACTCCCAGAAACGCACCGTATCTATGGTGGTCTTTACCCACCGTCCCCACCGTTAGTTTTTTACTTTTTAAGTTGTCATTTTGAATCAGTGATGTCATGTCGAGGGAAATTTCCCTAGATCTAGGGGAGAAAAATATTTTTTAGGGATAAGGGAAATCAGGACAAAATCTAGGGAAATTTCGAACTCTGGCGAAAATTTTGGTAATTATCGGTTCGGACTGGCCACGCTTATTACGAATAATTTTTAGAAAAAAACTTTAGATTCGCCTTAATTACTATAAAAGGAAACTTTTTGGCTTTGGGGCGGCGGAAAATAATGCATTTTAATTTTCAATTGCATAAAACCAAAATTCTCTTCGCGAACCGACGCAGCGAAAATCCGCGGCCGTAGCTGTCACTTGCTGTCACTGTTATGGACTGTAGCTGACTTCGTGGGATACCTACATGAAATACCGCGAATCACAAACCATGTTACACAAACCTAGCGTAGCCGCTAAGCCACTTGAAAACTGGGATGTTTTTCTTGCCTTGACGCGAGTAGGCGTTATAAAGGGCCACTTTCTTTTGTATCACAAACCATGTTACACAAACAAGCCCGCTAGACAAATTTCATAATTACGCGCCTTATCCCACGAAGTCGGCTACAGTCGTATTAGCTCTTGTTAATTTATCAAGGATACCAACATCACAGTGACATGTACGGCCGCGGATTTTCGCTGTGTCAGTCGCGAAGCGAATTTTGGTTTTATGCAATTGAAAATTAAAATGCATTATTTTCCGCCGCCCCAAAGCCAAAAAGTTTCCTTTCATAGTAATTAAGGCAAATCTAAAGTTTTTTTCTAAAAATTATTCGTAATAAGCGTGGCCAGTCCGAACCGATATTTACCAAAATTTTATTACATATGACAGTATTACTGGTATTATTTATATATATACGTATATATATTTTTTGGAATTCCTATGAATCTTAATTATTTTTCATGTACTTACATGCCATGTTATTTTTAACACTGACAACTCAAAATGATATTAGGGAACGTACCCATACTACGTGACACGTTCGGGGGGGGGGGTCTTCAAAATACCACGCTTGTTACAAATGAGCGGCGGGTTGCTTATGATTTTTATTTTGCAAAGTGTTTTTTTTTTAATTTGGAATTCAGTTTCTAATTCACTGGTGTGTATTCGTACTTTTAAATTATTACTTCACGTAGCAAAAAGTGTTTTATTTGGAAAATCACGGTATTATTAGTATATTTACCAAGTTCCGATATCTTTCCAATTAATTATCATATTAATTAACATATAACAGGATTAGTGTTACACAATCAGGTGGCTACGTAGGTAATTGCGTAAATGTGAAATTCTAGGGAAATTTCACTTCTAACTGTTGGCAACACTGTGAAGAATCCAGAATAATCATGGCGGATAATGACTTTTAGGTGTGAGGTGTGTTTTTTATTCAAGATTAACTGCTTTTAATATAGAAAAACATTGGTAAAATGTCCACATTTTACCGCTACTGTTATTGTATTTAATCAAAGTGCAATATAAAAACAATAAATCATCTCTTTCATTGCAAATACATGTGACATCGTGTTTTGTGTCAGGTGTTACTTTGTAGGTACATTGTTTTATGTATAATACATACAGAAACACTGGTATTTATAATACACTGATCATGACGAGTGTGTAACAACTTGTATAAAAAGCCCTATACTAAAAACAATTTGAAAATACATAAAAACAAACGTCAAAATATGACATGACTTTAACCTTAAATAGACAACATTTATTGCAGATTGTCCGCAAATATAGCCCTTTTCGTAAATTGTTGAGGGCCTAAATTATGTTTCAATAAACACAATAACTATTATTTATCTAAATCTCTATAAACAGTATGAAAATAAACCAAAAACACGAAATGTTGAATTGCATAGGTACGCGTGCACTTCAAGTCATTTCAAATGTCAATACAATACAATACACAGGTGACAGGTTAACTGTGACGTCACGGTTAACCATTTCAGTAATGCCAACTTAACGCTGTGTTTTCCGAAGAGGTTTAAAAATGCACTTTTTAATAATTTATTAAAAACTCTGCATTTAATATTATGAAATAAAACTTATATATTCAGAATCAGCGTTTCTTGGTCTATATGAACATATTTTTTTAAAGCCATAATATTTTTCACTGGAGTTCCTTATTGTTGAATCACAAAACACGCCCAAAACAACACAGCCCTTCTTGTGTTATTCTTTATTCTATGATGCTAACAATATTTCAAGTAGATTAAATGAAGGGAAGAAACATTTCAACCCTAAATTGAAAATGAGTTATCGATGCCATCTTGTGGCGAATCATTTACACTAAAAGAGACAGAAAAAAAGGTATTATCCATCCAACAATCATTGTCATTTGTTTTTAATGTCATACATACAATTTTTTCCCAAGCCTGTTTATCAAACTAGGATGTAGGTATTATGATTAAAAGAAATAATACTATCTGTGTAAGTACTTTTGTATTTGAGGTTAATAATAAACTACATAGCAGATACATACATTTATCTCAAAAAAAATTATTGATATAAATTTTATCCAAGTCATAATCATGTATCGCTTGAAGGTCGTTACATTTACACTAACTACTCAGAGATAGGTTAAAAATAATCAGTGATTGTAATGCAATCCAACTAAATAATTTGGGAGGTGGATATGGGTACCACCGCCCCGGGAACCATTTATTGGATAACCAACACCCCTGCCATAGGGAGGTTCGCTACAATTGGTGACTTAGTGGGGGTTCATGAGGTGAGGTTTGTCTAGGTCTCGGCAGCGAACGTGTTTGCCCACATACTGCGTGGCAGGCCAGATCGGGAGAGACTGGTTGAGAGAAACCTAACCTAGACCTCTCCAGCCGGACTCTCTCGAACAATCGGCTTGCACTACAGTGGGAGGGATGGATTCATACTTCCGTTACTCCTGGATATATTGACCCCAGATTCCTACCCACCCCACCCATTTTTACCCTTTTCTTTCCCAGAACTTCCTCTCTCTAAAAAGACCCTCCACACAGCATCCTTAAAAATGACATAGACCCTGAAGGTTTTTTTTTCTACAAGGAAAATGATATGTGGAGCAAATGTAAAAAAATTATAATGAGAAAAGCTAAATATGGTCACCTGTAATCCTGTAGACCACAGTGAAATTATAATGAGAAAAGCTAAATATGGTCTCCTGTAATCCTGTAGACCAGGGGTGCTCAAACTTGAACTGCTGGCGATCTACCTCAGTATTATTAGGCTCCGGTCGATCGACTATCACGGGCTAAAGCGCCGGGGGGGGGGGGGGTAGTAATCCTTTTTTTATTGCGATGTCATTTTATGCCGATTTTTAAATCGTTTTGTATCGCATGTGACGAGTATTCTTCCAATAAATTAAAACTACACTCAGAACCAAAAAATGGTTTTTCTTTGATTCTGGCAGCACATACATGGTCTGCACTTCAAATAAAAGAATGTTTGCCTTGGAAAAATTAAAACAGAAATTTTACATTATGGACTGCTGGTTTAAATTAAATCTGTATGCGGCGACTTAAAACTACACTCAGAACATGAAAATGTTTTTTTATTCTGGCAGCACATGCATAGTCTGCAACAAAAAATTGATAACTGCACATCGAATAAGATAATGTTTTCCTTCGAAATGTGTCGGATAAAAACTGTGAATAGATCTATTTACATTGGCAAATTTTTCTCGAGATCGACTCAAAAAGCACTCGCGATCGACCGTTTGAGCACCCCTGCTGTAGACCACAGTGAAATTATAATGAGAAAAGCTAAATATGGTCACCTGTAATCCTGTAGACAACAGTGAAATTAGAATGAGAAAAGCTAAATATGGTCACCTGTAATCATGTAGAACACAGTGAAATTATAATGAGAAAAGCTAAATATGGTCACCTGTAATCCTGTAGACCACAGTGAAATTATAATGAGAAAAGCTAAATATGGTCACCTGTAATCCTGTAGACCACAGTGAAATTATAATGAGAAAAGCTAAATATGGTCACCTGTAATCCTGTAGACCACAGTGAAATTATAATGAGAAAAGCTAAATATGGTCACCTGTAATCCTGTAGACCACAGTGAAATTATAATGAGAAAAGCTAAATATGGTCACCTGTAATCCTGTAGACCACAGTGAAATTTTTGGTAAGTATGGAGAAATTTGGTAAAAGATAAATAAATTATTTTGAATGCAGAAGATATCAGAGGAGACAATTGATTGGATTAGAAAATATACCTGTGCGATATCCATCTGAAGTCTTTCTGGATCCGAACCACTGCTGCTTTGGCTGACTTCATCGTAAGGTATTGACAAATCTCCGCACTCCAACTTCTGACCGTCTTCCCTCTCGTTGGACCGCACAGACAGGTCAATCTGCCGGCTGTTCCCGTTATATCGTTCGCTCTCCGATTCGTCAGCCTCTTCAGCAGAATTCGACTCAAACGCCATGTCCAGTTTAATCTTTTTACTCGTGGACAGATCCATTTCTTTTTCGCTGTTTCGCTCATCTTCGCAACTGTGTCTGCTTAACAAATAAGTATTTGGCGGTTTGTTGGAATGGTTTGGATCGTGTCTCGCGGAAAGATCCAATTGTACGTCTGGTCTTATGTTATACTGATTTGCGTTGTAATAGTAGTCGTCATTTTGCGATTTGGGCGATGTTTTAATGTGAGATTCTTCGCTGAGACGTTGGGAGACGGCTTTATCAAATAAGATGTCCAACATTGGATTGCGGTGAAGATTTTCAGTGGCTCGTTCCATTAGTACGCCGCTGACGCTGTTGAATATGATTTGGGGTTCATGTTCGGATTTTATCACAGTGAATTTGCTGGGGTCGTGGTTTTTGATCTGCAGCAGGGTGGCCGCGGCCTGGCGGCTCTCCATGTTCTTCATTTCCTCAGTGGAGTCGGGCAGGTCGCAGTCTGTCATGGTCTCATACTTTATAATGCTTCTCGAACTGTCTGATATTGATGGGATCAGTTCTTCAAGGGTGGTGGTAGATTGCTGCAGTACATCCTAAAACAAAAAAGGACGATTTTTTACAACTATTGTAAAGTATGTAGGTACACATATTATGAATTGAATAGCACACTATTCATAATTTTGCCTTTTCATTGTGTTCCTAAAATAAGCGACATAATATCAAGCAAAGTCCTCCAGCATTGCACAAACAACATTATACGAGGCATGTTCAGAAAGTAGATGTACTGAATTATTTTTTTTTTGAAAACACATAGGCATTAGAAAAAAAAATTACAGGATTTTGTTGATACACTTGTTGACTATTTTTCCAAATAATCGCCAACCCGTTCAATGCATGTGGTGAGCCATGGCACAAGTTTCTTTATGCCCTCCTCGAAGAATTCTACCGCCAGCTCCTTCCCTCACTTCAGGACCACTTTCTGCACCTGCTCATAGGTTGAAAATTTATTTTCATCCATACATGCCTTCAAGAAGGTGAAAAGATGATAATCGCCACTTGATGACTGTTTTTTTTTCCAGGCGTGTAGTGAGTCACCCACTATCATCTCCAGTCACAATAGAGCTCAGAAATCCTCACCTTTTTTTCTTGTAGGTGTTATTACTTCCGTGAGTAAAAAGCGGATCACAGCACTTGGCGGGGTTTTTTGACATCTTTCACGCAACTGGTCACTAAGAAGTAAGTTTACGTACTACAATTTTCCTGCGATGCTCGTTCTGGTCAAGAGACTCCCCTCTACCACTCAGTGTTGTCAACTCTCAAAAAACTAAAAACACAGTGGTCACAGTACACATACTTTCTGAACATGCTAAGTACATTAAACGATCTTAACAGCCCAGCGACTGCACGGTTGAAATTTAATAATCCGACTAAGAATACAACTCTGACGCCGTGCCTTACGCAAAACCGTTTTCGTACGTGGAGTTTGTAGACAGATCTACTTTTGTAATAGAACCGAATTAAAGCAATAAGATGGCTCCATGTTAATAGCATCGCCTGGCAGGCGAAAGTACTATTGGATTTGTAATTTGGTAAATCTCTTCCGGTTATGGAGAGATTGACGATACTATGATTATTGTTGTAACTGGCAGTTATGAATAATAATACCACGCGTCTATGTATCATATATGGCGTCATTGCCTGTAGCGGTTACTTTGTCCCAGTGACTAGCTGTCCCGTATCCCAGTGGATACGAGGAACCAGCTATTTTTGGAACCAGTTCCTATTGGATTTATAAAATGGTCACCAACACTCAAACTGGGCGAAGCAAAAGCCGCCCGCAGGGCCTAGCAGCAAAAATCTGCAAAGCGGGTTTTTAACTGCAAGTTTATAATTATTAGGCTGGGGTTACACTCGTAATTAAAATTTACGGATTACGTAAGATTTTGACAGGTTACTCACAGGAGCTTTTACATATGAATCCGACTTGTGGTAATTAATGATCACGGAAGTTGTTCAGAAGTTCGACCAGTGTAAATGTTCATGCGACCGTTTACATCTGTAAATTTACTTGCGGTAAGATGGCTTCCTGTCAACAACGACCTGCTACTGTCAAATTTACACGATTTTGTGAATAAAGATGAAAAGGCCCAAATAAAATGTTGAAATAATTTTGGCTTTAATTAAACAATTCTCCATGCGCTTTTGTGAGGTCAAAGGCGGCAATTCATTTCGTTTTATCCGAATGACAGCTACCTGACATCTGCTGACAGCAACCGACTTCGAATTCAAAATTTCAAATACGTAAATGTAAAAAACAGAAACATTAAGATTGGAAAGGATTGGACCAATAATTGAATAGAAGGATACTCATTTTCCAGAAAACTTAAATAAGTGGAAAAAAATATAGGTTTTGTAGGAAAATCCTATGAAAACAATTGTCTTTTAATTTTTGACATTTCGCAACGGCGCATTTCGGAACTATTTCTTAGCTTATCAAACTAATTTTATAAGAAGGCTGGAAATTCGCGCGGGTGCGATTAGACCTGTCAAAAAACTTCCGAAAGAATAAGTTCTGTAACTTGCTATAAATTATGTTAAGTGACTTTTGGTGTCGTTTGCATTGGTAATTTGGCCATAAATCGCTTACAAGAGCGATTTACAGGAAAAAACTTACAAGTCTAAACCCAGCCTTATATTTATATAATTTAGGTATATGTATATGTAAAACAAAAAATAATATAAAATATGCTCTTTGAGACATATTTTCTTTTGTGATGCAGTTGGCTGCTAAATTATAACGCTATAAAAATAATTATAACATTAATGATAAACCACACAATTTGATGGTGTGCTTCAATTTTTTATTTACATCCCATTTACAGGCATCAAACCCCATAATCTGCATTCGAAAATTTTACTTTATTTTTCATATTACTTTCATCAGTTCAAATAAAAAAATAATTCAATAAAGAAATATTACAAAAAAGGAACTTATTTAAGATTTTTTTCTTTTATACATTAAATAATATTATTAATCAATTTATAAAAAAACAGTTTATTAATAAAAAAAGTTCTGCGGTGTAATTATTATAATGTTTTCAGTTTGATAATACCTTGAAGGCGAAATAGGTGACACGTATAATAATAATTACACAGCAGAACTTGTGTAAAAACAAACTATTTCTTAAAAATTAAATAATATTATTGAAAATATAAAAGAAAAACTTAAAATAAAATAAATATATATTATTTTCCATTTCATAAAAATCTTTAAAGTCTCCTTTAATCATGGAAACGGTACTTATTGGTAATAAGATAAACGGTGGATTTGACTGATAAATGTGAGCTTATCTTTTGCTTATCATTCTGAGTACGTCTCATGATAAATCAATATGTTTGTTTTTACGTCATGATTCACACTCTCCACAAGGAAGGAACCTCTGCGAGTGAGATTGTTTATTTTGTCACTGGATTAAATAGGTGAAATTTAGTTTTAAACATTGCTTTGAATTATCCGAAATAATTTCAGTCAGGGAACAATATGGCAAAGGTGATTACAAAAAAAAATAATATCTATTGTGATAAGTTTTGTGCGGGGATAATCAATTAGTAGTGTACCCTGTAAAGAAATCAATTAGATGTGATAAGTCCCACTGGTGAGATTTAATCAGTTATGATAAGTTGTATGCGGAATGTTTAATAAATTAAACGCAGAAGATTTGATAATTTGTGATGAGATTTACACTTGTAATAATAAGTTTTGTGTGGAAGATTTTATAAGTTTCGTCCTGGACATTGAATATTTCGTGCAAATTGTTGATTGGGGTATTTATTAATTTAGTATTTTTGAATGGAGCTATAAACATTGTGATTATCCATTATAAATAAATGAAACAATATTTCTTTGTTTGAACCACTATTTTTTTTTATACACGGTGTCCGGAAACTCGTAGTACAAGCGGAAAACTGGTGAACCTACATCACGTAGACAACCCAAATAAACATAAAGATTTTCAATTTAAGCATTTTCAAATTTAAAATTAAAAAAAAAAATATTTTTAAAAAAATTCGGCTTATTTAGGGTTAAAATTTTTAAAAGGCGGAAATGTCATGATGACAGATGGAAGATGTTCCACCTCACGGATAATACGGAACGTTCAACGTTGTCGAAGTTTGATGCACGGATAATACGGAATGTTACCTTTTTAACTAATAGACAATCAAATATGACGTTTGTCGGAAGTACCTACCAATCTTATAAAATAAATTATCTAAAATAAACTCGCATTTCATCATCATTTTAAAAAACATCCCAGGTTTTTGAATGGTTTGTTGGCAAAGCAGGATTTGTCTAGCGGGTTTGTGTAATTATTCTAATAAATTTCTTTCCATGTTCTACTGTTATAAATACAGGTACAAACTTGTCAATAATGCATTCACTTTGTTATACGCAAAAATATTTTTTCTATGATTGGCAGCATTGATGAAATGTTAAAATAAAAACGATGAAACATGGCGTTTCCGCGCGAGTGGATTAATTTTAACAAAATTAAAATGTTAAATCCATATTTTTGGCATGTTTTTTGTTCTCCCCCGACATAAATACTCACTTTTCGTAATAATAAAGCTTAATCTAACTGTTTGGATAAAAAGTATTCCGTATTAACGAGTAAGCGGTTTAATGCATAAAAAATAACATTTATTCTCCCACCTCTTCTCTTTTAAACAATATGGTTAATTAGCGTACCTGTTTATTTTGTTATGTAGATAGTAGCCCCGAGCGGAGCATGTGAGCGTCCAAGACATTATTCCATCGTAATGCACAATAATTAATCATGTTTAAATATGAAAATAACACACACTTTGTTTTAGAGTTTGTTATGATGAAATGGTGTTTTATTGATCTCGCACAAGTATTATTAATCACGTTTAGATATGAAAATAACACACAAGTAACACAAACTTTGTTTTAATGTTTGTTAAATGAAAGGGTATTTAATTTTTGTTATTACTTTTTGGGATATTATGCCGTGTTGCGTTACCTCCTTCTTTAGCCAACGTTTCGGACAGCGTAACAGTGTCCGAAACATTGGCTAAAGAAGGGGGTAGCGCAACACGGCATAATATCCCAAAAACTAATAACAAAAATACTTTTGGCCGTGAAAATCTAAAATCGTATCTGGGGTATTTAATTAATCACATTTAAATATGAAAATAACACACAGTTTATTTTAAACCTTGTTAAATGAAGGGTTTGTACGCCGTTCAATAAGAAAAGATATCAATCGACCGCAATCTTCATCATACGTCAACGACCGCAATCAACAAGAGACAAAACAAACTGACGAAAAATAACGAAATACATTTGTGGCGTAACAAATATCCGGTCAGTCCTATTAAATTATCGCTGAACACTGGGAATATTATTTAATTTATTTTAGCAGCATAGGTATGATTTTTGCAGAGTTAATTATTGCGGACATCAAACAAAAATAGGTATACCTATCAAGGGTATGAGGGATGGGTAGGAATCTGAGAGTCAGTGTATCCAGGAGTGACGGACGCATGAATTCATTCCTCCCATGGCTGTGGAATATGATTTTAATAGTCCAGTCAGCCTAAGTCGTAGAACACCAATTGAAACACCATCGACTACTAACATTTAGACAAGTGTTTAGCCAAAAGTCCCCGCTCCTACGCCCCTTGCTTCCCCGCCTGTGCCCGCCCAAACATGAAAAGTGTAAGGGTTTTGTAAATCACGTCTATCTCGATTACTAAACAACATATCGGGTTGAATTTTTTTTTATTCTCTTTGCTGTAACATTGTCTACAATTAATATTCAGTTAACTTTCGTCGTAACTTTTACCGTTTGTTTGTAATTTGTATATTTTTTGGCATGTAATTTTACATTTTGTCACAGAACTTTTCAGACCGACATTTTATGAAAAAATGTTTCCTACAAAGATTGTAGCCCTTTCTATGAGCTGTAAAGTTATATATTTTAATGTGTACTTTATGGCTAGAAAACATCAGATATCAACCGTGAATGCTTGGTGCACCATCTCTGCGTCGCTCCGCGGCAGCCGATTCATTACCGCACTATTAATGTATGATGTTTATACTCATTAATTGTATTTTTTGTCAATTGTTTTAAATTTTGGTTATACTGAAGAAGTGAAATTATGCTTACTGGTATCAGTTCAAGTTTCAGCAACTAAAAATGCCAGAGTATTTCAGTTTAAAATCTATAACTTTATTTATTGAATGGAAGTATAAACTAGCTCGAGTTTCGAGAGAGTACGGCCTCAACCACTCTCACGATCTCCTGCCATGCAGCTGGTAGGCAGACAAATAAAAGCCGCCAAGACTCGGACAAACCTCACCTCATGAACTCGGGGACCCCTGCTAGGTCACCAAACGTAGCGAACTACTTGGGGTGATCTACGACGAAGGCGTCCACTAATATCTACAGGAATTCCAAAAACTGAAAAAATCTAACTAATATCTATGAGAACCAAAGGGCGTACGAATATCTACAGCTCAATTGCTGACTAATATCTATGAGAACCAAAGTTGACGAATATCTACGGCACTGGCATAGGTTGGATTTGCAATTATGTATACCATATTGGAAAACGTAATAATGCAGTTTAAAAAAACTTTATTTATGTATGTATGTAAAAACCCCTAATATCGACCTATTGGACACATTTAGCTGATTATTAAGGATTTGGGTTTTTGTTTTAACAGCTTTCTTTATTTCGAGTGCTTCTAAATTATGTAGTCTGTTACCATAACTATTTCTATGTGAGTTAGGTTAGGTTAGTTTAGGTTGAGGTGCCGTGTATTTCGAAATAAATAAATAAATAAATATCTTTGTATTATGACCAATAAATTATGTTCAATAAATTATTGTCCTCGTAAACAGCAAAATACGTAATATTATGCAAAAACTTCATGTACTTTAAACAATTAAGCATTTACATAATTAGTAATTACGTAATTGAAGTAATTTAAGCTTCTCCGTACAACCTCTTGCTCAGCTGCCCTCTGTAGATATTAGTCCAACCTACGCTCTGTAGATATTAGTCAACACTAGGACCGTCATAGATTTTCGTCCGATCTTAGCTCTGTAGATATTAGTCAACACTCTGAAGTTCGTAGATATTAGTCCAACATATGAGCTGTTGATATTCGTCCGACATACAGGCTGTAGATATTAGTACCTGGAGTCACCTACGGCAGAGGTGTTGGTTATCCAATAAATGGTTCCCGCGGTGGCGGTACCCATACCCGCCTTCTAAATTGATAAATTTTATTACATTATAAAAAAATAATAAAAAAAGCTTGTTCAAATTGGTTCGAACACGACTGTAGTCAAATGGCGGCCATGTTTGTTGTGTGCCACGTCAGCAACCATTTTTTATTTCCGTTCCCGAGGATAAAACGGTCCAAGTCCGAAATTTGAAGAAATGAGTTTTTGATGTAGACTTGAAGTAAATTATCATGTTAAGAATGGAAGTCCCATTATGAAGAAAAAATAGATTTTCAAAATTGCATGTGGATGCAAGTACCATGATGCAACAACTATCATAGAAGCAGAAGGGTGTACCATGGACTTTATTCCTTTTATAATACACCACATGTCATAACAAAATAGTCCACTTCATTTAGAGGCAGTAGGACTCAAGTCCATGTTTTTGTTTTTTTTTTACATGAGCTCCACACAGGAGGCCCTGAGGAAAATAATTTCCCTCGGGGCCTATTTCATCTTTGGGGATGCTGTGTGGAGGGGTTTTTTAAAGGAAGGGAAGGAGAGGAGAGTTCTGGGAAGGAAAAGGGTTTAAGGGGTGGGTAGGAATCTAGGGTTCAGCATGTCCTGGTCATCCGCCTGCAAGACCTAGACAAACCTCACCCCATGAACCCGGCACCCCTGCTAAATCACCAAACGTAGCGAACCACTTGGGGTGATCTATGGCAGAGGTGTTGGTTATCCAATAAAGGTTCCCGGGGCGGCGGTACCCATTCCCGCCTCCCAAATTGAAAAGTTGACTCAAGTCAGCGTTTTTTTTTAAACAATTATTTTTAAAGGCTTTACTATAAAAATTTAGTTTAATTTGCTCCTTTTTAAAACAAAACTAACTGATTTAATAATTAGTTTTTTTCTTATCTATCATACAACATCTCCTGAACATTTACCTTTTTGGACTTGCTTCCGTATGTTTCGGGTACAGAATTTGGTTCGCAAGTTCACAGTTCAAGGCCAAGTCATTCGGATTAGTAGCTTACCCCTTCTATTGTGTTGATAGAACCGAGCGCAGAAAGGGACAGCAAATTTCGCATTGCACTTTGACTTGAAAGCGCGAAAATAATGAACAGCTGTTTTTAACCGTGAAACGACCGTACTACACGGAATAAAATTATGGATAATTTCAAAATAATGCTTTAAATCCGGATTTCTTTGTTTGTTTTCTTTTAATTAGTTTTTATTAGTTAGGTACTATGAACGTCAGTAATAATTTATAAGAATTTGACCAAAAAAAAAATCAACTTCTGACTCGATTTACTCGAAAACGAAAGCTCAAATCAAAAAAAATTATACCACAAAATCGACTCCAAATGTGATGAGGATTCCCCAGTTTCCCGCTTGTACTACGAGTTTTCGGACACCTTGTATACGCATCCCGAATTTGGAATAACTGTTCCTTCATCAAGGCAAAGTGTACTAACTTGACATTTCAAAACAACGGGTGAACATTATACATTACAAGTGTTGAGGTGGGGGTGGGGGCTTGGCTAGGGACTAGTGAAGAGTGGGGGGAGGAGATAGAACAGACAGTGAAAGGGAACATGTCCAAGATGGGACTGTAAGATAATATTTTTTGTTTAAATAATGAACTCATTATTATTTTTAAGGAATTTCTTTATTTCCAAGGATCCCAAGTTATCTAAGTTTTTCCTTTTTATTAATATGAAAAATATTTATCCCTGTATTTTTTTTAAAACCATGATTATTTGCAATATCAGAAAAATTATTATTATTAAAACACCCCAATATATATGAGTTAGTTACATTCATTACATTTGAGTTTATACATTCCAGAATTGGTCAAGTTATGCTCTTTATCTTGAGCATTCCTCAAAATATTACCGATATTATTTCTTATATAAAAAGCTGGTTTAATATTAGAATGGAGATTTTTACAATATTGAACTGAAAAATTATTTAAAAAAATATATATATATTTTTTTTTTTAAATTAAAAATTTCATGCCATTCATTGTCTTTATTATTATTAGAACTGTATAGATATTAACTTTTTTAAATTTGGTTATTTTTTTTAGTTAAGATGTTATCAATTAAATTTGGTTAATATCCATTGTTTACAGCAATGTGGTTTATTATGGAAAGTTCAGAGAGGGAATTATTATTAGACATTGGGACATTTATTAGGCGGTGTGTCATGGAGTGGAAGGCGGAGTATTTTTTTGAGACAGATTGGTTGGATGAATTACTAGGTAGTATGAGGGTGTGTATTATATACTAAAATCGATTAATAGATAAAGTTAAATCCAAAAAGTTTCAAGTTGTTTGTTTAGTCATTTTAAGTTTTGCAAAGGCAATTAAATTAATGTTATGTGTATTATTTGGGAGATTTAATAAAATGTGATTAATTTTTTAGTGGGAAAAGATAAAAGCGAAGGGGAAAGAAAAAAAAAATTCTAACAATGATATTGATCACTTAAGAAAAGAATTTCCTCAATACAATTTAAATCATGTAATATTTTGTGGATTTCAGTTGATAGAAGTGTTATTGTTGGGTTTGCTGGCAATATTATGCCAGGGGGATGAAACCAAAGTGAAATGGACTGACTGGTGCAGTGAATGTAAATGTGCAAACAATGTGGACTCCATGATCATAGACTGCACTAAAACCTTCCCTCCAGCTCCACAAACATGGCCAAAGGAGTTTGTGGAAGATGAACACGCAACAAGTACGGATTGATTTCTTTAAACTAAATATTTTGTATATTTTTCTGCAGTTTCATTGCCAAGTCTGACTGATTTTTACTTCTTTTTCTTTGATTACCTACTTTAACCACTCAGGCCCGACCATATTCTGTCAGAAGGTCGGTATATTTCCGCTTTCAAATAAAATCCTCATAAATGGAATATTTGTGAACATATCCAAAAAATAAAAATTGTTTTTGAAAGGTGATAAAAAATGCTTTAAAATTTTATAAATCAAAATAAATACATAATTTTTTAAATATAAAAATTTTGCACACAAACATAAAAAAGTTTTAAAAATGGCTCACCTTAAGTTTTTTTTCTAGCTAAAATTACTGATAATGAAAAAAAAAATAAAAACAGATCATCTTTTATTAGACAAATGTTTTTGTTATTGTCATCTCCCTTTTTTTGTCGTTCCATGTAAAAATAATTAATGAAAATTTTTTAAGTTTCATCAATTTTTTTCAAATTGCGATCTGAAACTTTGGTTTAAAAAAGGTGTGCACTTTACTTATTTTGCAGTTAACTTTGGATTTGAATATAAAGCATGTGGTTTTCGTTTTCTAACACCATTTATATCATATTTCTCAATATCATAGTAGGGGAGACACAACGATTTCTGTGAGATCTATATGAGATGTTCCCAAAAGCAAACAAATTAGGAAAATTGGAGTGGGAAATGAATGAACATGTATAGTTTTAAGTCACTAGTTATAAGTCTTAATAATCGAAGGTCCCTAGTTATTAATGTTATTTGTAAGATTCTATTAATAAATTTTAACTTTAAGAAGTTACTAATTACAAGTCTAATGGTGGATTTCTTCATTTACCGAGAATGCTAAATGCAATGCTGATTATAAAATAAGGCTGCCTTTTCCCATAAGTCGCTTACGTAGGTGATTTATAGCCAGATTACCGATGTAAACGACCATGTACGTTTATATTTAACAGTATTGAATGTTACAAGAGTCTAATTAAAATAATGCTTTTTTCTTCTAGATAAATCTCTCATGGTTACTATCCATTTTACCACCATGAAAAAGTTACTACCATTCCCAGAAATGAAATCCAAAAGGGTGACAATGTCCCTGCAGAATTGTCAAATTGAAGAAATTAGTTCAGCTGCTTTCAAGAACATCAAAAACATTTATTTCCTAAGCCTCGCTTTCAACAGACTCACAGGTAACAAAAAAAAACAATTATTATCAGTCTAAAATCATCATAAATCAATCAATCATCAAATCAATATTGTAACAAACAATATAATAGAGAACTCCAGTCCAATTTTTAAATTTTTTTTATAAATTACCTTCTAACTTAAATAACTGCATTTTTATTTTTAGAGTTAGTTTTAATAGTTAAAATAATTGTCAAAGTTTTAATTTTTCAAGACCCCCCGAAAACCACCGGAAATATGGTAAATCGTGTGACGTCATCACTCCTGAAAAATTAGTATAGGATCGGGAAATCAGCTGATCAACTACCGCCATTTTGAAATTGCGTTGTTCGAAGTATTCTCCCTAGAAGAAGCATTACTATTTTTTTTGCAGTAGTTTTTGAATATTTTAAATAATTGAGATAAACTAATAGAGGTACCTCTATTTTTGATACTGAATTATTAAGGCTTAAATATTGTTTCAATTAACACAACAACTAAATCTCTATAAACAGTATGAAATAAAGAATAACATGAAATGTTAATACTGATGGCTTGGGCCATACCTACATTTCAATTGATTTCAATACAATGTGATACAATTTAATATTATGAAATAAAACTTATATATTCAGAATCAGTGTTTATTGGTCTATATGAACATATTTTTTTAAAGCGATAATATTTTTCACTGGAGTTCCTTATTGTAATGGAGATTTTCGAGCTAGAGAGCAAGTTGCTTTCCGGTTCTTACTGCACATCTTCAGATGAAACTCTGGCAGGACTGAACCAAGAGACACTGTCTGCTTTCAGAGTTCAGCTAACCCTGAGTGAAAATACTCGTTGAAACCTTTTTGATAAAACGAATGGTTGAGGAAACAACTAAGTGGTATTGGCGGGACCGACACAGGTGTAACCTGTTTATCAGTGAACCCATTTAGTTATTGTTAAAGTTTATTATACTGTCTTACTATGTTGAACTGCTATAAATATGTCATGCTTGCAAATTTCTTGTAAAAAAAGACTAACTACATTCACCATTAAAATAGTGCATTTATTTAACTATCCCGTTACAATATATCAAAAAAAAATTTTTTTTCAATTTCATTGAAATTTTCTTTTCCGAAGTCAAATAACAAGCTTGAAAATTGCTGAATGCAAACAATGCATCTGCGCACATATTATGTTTACACCAACATTGGCTGCGATACCTATACCCCAAAGCATGCATGATTTTTCACAGGTTTCGACAGTTATAAATAAATCGGTGACCGGACAACTCCCAATCATGCAATTTTAACATCTCCTTTGAAAATTCATTAAAAATGATGAAAAAGAAAAAAAAATGTTTAAATAGATTACGTTTCGTTAGGTTTTGGACCATTTAAAAAAATATATATTCTTAATGACTTTTTAAAGGGCTGTTGAAGTTGCATGATTCTTGAGTTGTCATGGAACCAATAAATCATGTGTAGAATCACATTTACGAAACAGAATTTTGGACTATTTAAAAAAATATACATTCTTAATGACTTTTTAAAGGGCTGTTGAAGTTGCATGATTCTTGGTTGTCATGGAACCAATAAATCATGTGTAGAACATTTACGAAACAGAATTAAATAAGATTAACAACTGTGAATAATACTAATGATTTAATGACGAGGATTTGTACTGTATAATAATAACCTTTGCCCGTTTCTGTTGACCAGGTGAAGCAATGCGTGCCGAGATATTCAAAGGGCCATACGACAATAACTTATATGAACCTATAGACCTGGAGGTTCTGCATTTGGAATCCAATCTGATACACTCCCTGGACCGAAAAATATTTGAACACACTCCAAAACTGCGAAGATTGTATTTATTTAATAACCCTTTGGGAGTCTTGGACGATGTGACCATACTCGCTCTGGCCAGCCTGAAAAACCTTCAGGTAAACAATGAAATTACAATACATCTAGACTTGCTACTACCTTACAAACTCAAAATTAAATGTGGCAAGTAAGAAACACTCTTTTTTAAGATTTTCACGGCTAAAAGCATTTTCGTTATTTGTTTCTGGGGTGTTATGCCGTGTTGCGCTACCTCCTTATTTAGCCAACGTTTCAGACATCATTGCAGTGTCCGAAACGTTGGCTAAAGAAGGAGGTAGCGCAACACGGCATAACACCCCAAAAACAAATAACGAAAAAGAAACACTCTTGTTTCCAGTAAATTCTTAATTCAAACATTGTTCATGTATGACAAAAGTAGACATTCAAATAATGTGTGCGTATGAACTAAATAAACGGCAGGACCGGGCGGCTTTTTCAAATTCAAAAGTTCCATCGAATACTGCCTAAAGGCTGACCAGAGTAAAAGATAGTTAAAATCTTCGGGGGGAAAATGCATTATTTATGATAATCGATAATAATAAGTAATTTGCGCGTATTTACAAATGAAATGTTATTCCTTGGCTTTACTAGTGTTTGCCAAGTAACGAAAACATTTTCGCTTCCCATACAAGAGTATTTTGGCATTTTTTTAATGTAATTTACTTAGAGGTAGCACACGACCTCAGTGACGCGTGGCAGTTTAGTAATAAAACTACGAAATCGAAGAAACTACAATTGACTTCGTTTAGGCTTGGCACTTTGAAATTTCTACACTGCGTCTATATACGCGTATATTGTAACATGTAACATGCGGGTAACCCAATAAAAGCAATAAATACATCATAACAATAAAAGTGTTTAGAGTTATAGATACTCTCAGTATCACCCTGATGAAAGACCACTAATTTCCAACCTTCCTGTTTCAAATCTTCTTCCCTTGCTCACTACTTTTAGCCTCACAAAATACCCATAATGGTGATGCCATAGTCCCACTGGCTCCAGACAGTTGGGATTCTTGTGCGGTATTCACATAATTATTTTTTTAAAGATTAGATATAGATTCTGTATTGATGTGGTTGAAACAACTGGGTTGAAACAAAATAATGCTTTAATCGAAGAAAACGTTGTTTAACGAAACAAAAGACGCTCAATGTAAAAAAACTTTTCATTAAAAGTTAGAATAAATATTTAGGCTAGAACCATTAAATTATTTTATTTACCCAAATGTTTCAATTTAAGAACTGACTAGTGCCTACCTACTCTCATCTAAAGGTTTTTTTTTTAATTAATAAATTGTGTTTTTTTTTATTTCTCAGTTATTAGACCTTTCCTACACCGGGATAAGTTATTTGCCGGATGATCTAATGAGGAATACGAAATCTCTCCAGGATTTGAGGTTATCCGGAAACAAGTTCAAAACAGTCCCTGAAAGTCTGGGTTCGGTGGGCAGCTCTCTGCGATGGCTGACTTTAAACAAAAATAACATTGAACAAATTGATGACAATAGCTTTCTGGGTAAGTTTTATAACCATACTAGCGAGTACCCAGTATGCGTTGCAATGCCACATTAAGAAGTTGTTTATCCCTGCGCGTCCTTTCCCATACGCCCCCGTTCCCCTCCCGCATCCTTCCCCCCTCACACGTTCCCCTTCCTTTCCTGCATTCCCTTCTAACTTCCCCCTCTCTCTTCTTCCTCCTTATCACTAAACTTTTTGAAATACATACATTTTTCAATAATTTTTTTATACAAATTTCGTAATGCCAGAACTCACAATTATATATAGAAATCTTTGCGGGCATGTGTACAATAAATCACCAAAGTTTCATCGCCATCGGTTGTCTGTTTTAGGAATGCACAAGAAATATTAATTTTAGATGTTGTAAGGCTGAAGGAAGTGTGGAAGGCGCAGTAAGAAAAGAAAGAGGAAGGTAAGGAAGTTCCAGGCTAATCAGATATGGCCACTGTATCCTATCCCTATCAATCTGAAATTTTACATTTTGGAGGCAACCATAAGCATTAATATATGTATAGTTGCCTCCAAAATGTTAAATGCACTGAACATCAGATCATCCAGTAATTTGTCCCTATTTGATGTTGGGATTTGATGTTTGCCATGATGTTGGTCCCAATTTGATGTTGGGATTTGAAGTTTGTCCCAATTTGATGTTGTTTGATGTTTGTCCCAATTTAATGTTGGGATTTGATGTTGGTCCCAATTTGATGTTGTTCAGAGTTGAATATTTGAAAGGGGATAAACCTTTTTTAAAGAGTACATGGCTCCTCAAAACTGAATTTTTCTCATTTCTTTCTTTCGTATTATTTTGTTTCTTATATTTTTGATTTGAATGTATCAATTTTATTTTATTTTACCTTATGTTATTAGTTGATTTATATTTTTCTTTATCTATGTAACAACTCTGAGAAACCATCATACAAGCTGTTTCTAATTTGAAAATTATCAATGAATAAAGGGAAAAAAAGAATTGTAAGATTTAGAGCATATTTCTCAAAATGTGTCGAGGTTCTGAATTACAGTTATTTATGCATCGGAAATACCATATCAGTTATTACTGGTTAAAGTGGGTTTTCCACTAGCTTCTAGGAAAAACCTTTCAAAACAGAATACCTAGAATTTTAACCCCTCAATCTAACTCATATAGGCGTCATAGAAATCGTTGTGCTTCCCTTCTATCATGGTTAGAAACATGATCTAAACGGTGTTAGAAAGAGAAAATACCATGCTTTATATTAAAATCTAAAAGTTAACCACAAAATAATTAAAATGTGAACCTTTATGAAAACAAAACAAAAATTTGACTCTTTGGAATTTTATCAATTATTTTTACATGAAATGACAAAAAAAGTGAGTTGACAATAACGTTTACAATATATTTGCATAATAGAATGAGTGTTTTTTTTTTGTTCTTAGTAATTTAGAAAAAACACAAGGTGAGCCATTTTTAAAACTTTTTTAGGTTTGCATTAAAAATTTTAAGATTTAAAAAAGTACACATATTTTTCTAATAATGTCAATCCAAGGGTGCCCGCTACGCCTCAATACAAAGGACTATCCCATCAAAACTGTGATTTCGAAAATTCCCCCTTTTTTCCAAGAATTTCTTTACTTATTCGAAAGAGAATCGGACATTGTTCTGTTCCTTCACACCTTCTTAAAATTCACGTGCTTGACTCCTCAGATTGTCCCTCTTTAAATAAATATCCTCTCTTCTATCAAGATTTATTCAAAACTGCCTCTCCTCCATTCAACATCTCATCTCTTCTAAGTCTGAACTCTACTCCAATCTTCCATAATACTCTGAAATTTGCACATTTAAATGAAATTAATATATAAATTCACCTTTCCTTTCTCTGTAATTATAAATGATGGCCTAGAACACCATTGAAGGGTGAAAGTCAGAAATAATTGAAAAAATATATCTCTATAGAGGGTGTAACAGAACGTACCCGAGGGATTTTAACCTGATTCCTGAGCATATTTGGAGTAAAAAATGTAAATGAAATATTGGTCTCCGGTGACTTTTTTTATGACATTTTTTTTTTTTTTTTCTTCAAATTCAAACAAAAAAAAAATTCTTCCGCTTGCTGTCATTGGTCACTCAGCCGAGTAACCGACCAACCTCTCACCCCGCCACCAACTGTCGAACACCTAACATTTTTTAATATTTTTGTAGAAACAATAAATAAAAAAACATCAAAAATGTCACCGGAGACCAAAATTTCTTTTACATTTTTTACTCCAAATAATGTCAGGAATCGATGGTTAAAATCCCTCGGGTACGTCCTGTTACACCCTGTATATTTGAAAGCATTTTTAATTACCTTCCAAAAACCGCTTTTAGTTTTCAGATGTGTTCAGAAATATTCCATTTATTTTAATTTGACACAGTTCAAGGACCCTAAAATACAACAAAACCTAATCAGCCTTACTAAAAAACCCCGTGAAAATTTTATTCAATTGACAAACGGCCGCTGATGTGAAAACATTACTAATTAAAAAATTGTTCATAGAAAGAAATACACATTGTTTACACGGCCTGAGAGGGTAGTTTATCTCTGTTTTAGTAATAATGTCTGAATGAAATTTGGAATTTTTTCAAAGTATTTTGAATGTTCTATATATTTCTTATTTTTGATAGTGTCGTAAAAACAAATACCATTTATGAAAACTAGATAAAAATACCTTTTAGATTTTTGTATTTAAAATACACTTTAGTTTTAAAAAACTGCCATATTTTAATATTCAAACGCGGAAAAAATTGGAAAAAAATTTCTTCCAAAAATATTTTTTATGAAAGTGTAGAGAAATTTATAAAAAAACTAAATTTAAAAAATACAGTCCTTTTATATAATGAATTTGGAAGAAAACTGTCACTTCACTTTTTATATCGTTCATACAATTAAACATTATAAAAAAATATAACAATTGTTCCGAGAGAGTATTAGAAAAATTCTGACACTTTGAATTCACTTCCAAACAATATAAACGTTGATAACTCGAATTTGGTATTTATTAACACACGCACAAGCCTTTTATTTTATTAAATATTATTACTTTTATGGAAGTTTTATTAAACTTATGTGGATAAAAAATAATTTATTCGAAATAACCTATATGTTTATTTTAACCAAATTAAAGTAACAACAGAGACATTATAAAAGCACAGAAACTGACAAAAATGTCGCAAATAATAGAAATTATATTCATTTATGATAATAATATAACAGTGAATCTATCATAAACAGAAAACATGTTTAAAAACGTTAAATAACTGCGCATGATATTTTACACGTCACGAAAGTAAAAAAGCCGCGAATTTATAAAAAAAAAAAAGGCCGCTAATGATGGCGCGCATGCGCAGATCAAGCAAAAACAATGCAACTAACCTAATAATGTGATCATCTTATTAGTAACCATGTAAAAACGCAGTGCACCGCGCAAGTAACAAATATGCAGGTTAACCATCGTTAAGGCGTTTTGTTATTAGTAAGGCTGTTAATGTTTGCTGTTATGGCTTGTTCTTTACAGTCAAGTAGCGAGTAACTTGCTACTTGACTCACCAAAAAGCATTCGCATTACTTTCAAGTAGCTTACATTAGTTCCCGCCACCCGTTGCAATATGACGGGCGATGGCAGGCCACTACACAACAAATTAAATACGTTAATTAATCTTATTTTAGAAGAGGTGAAAGAATAAATTAGTAAGATGAAAATAAATAAACTATGGACATGAAAAGAGATTAATAGCAGCATAAATAAATCATTTTAGCAAAAGTAGCATCTTCGCTCTATCGCCACGACATTTCTGCATGCCTACAAATAAACTCTGCTAAAACGGCAGGTTCGCGCATGTCAGTGCGCAGGGACGCGTAGGGGGAGTCCTTAATCGCTCAAAAAATAGAATGAAATGGATTGAATCTACTAAAGAGCCGACTAACCCACTCTACTAAAATTACGGTGTTCGGACGCGTTTAGTTACTACTTTTGGTTGGGTGTGCTAGAGTGTTAATATTTAAAAAAAATTGCATTATTGATTGAAGTTGTAGCCGAAAAAAAAAATTTTTTTTTTTTGTATGAAAAATTTCAGGAAGTTTCAGTTTGACCGTACAAAAGATGATCACTCGACTAAAATACTTGGCGTATCTGAACAGCTCTTTATATGTAGTTGAATGGTAAAAATAATTGTTTAGGACTTTGGCGGTTGGAACATCTGGAGATGGGTAACATGGATGAATTGAGGAGGGTGAAGGCGGGTGCGTTTGCACAGTTGCGCAGTCTCACAATGCTGCACATGGTCCACAACAAGAATTTGAGGGAGATCGATCATGACGCCTTCAGGGAATTGAAGAAGAATTGGCCCATTCAGGAAGTAAGTACTAAGTAACCCTCTTGCACTGGTAAGTAACCCTTTTGAAGAAGGGTAATACACACCCCCCAAATGAGAGTTTTATGCGATATCTGAGTACATAGTTTTTTACATCACACACTATATAAAAAAAACTATTTGGTAATTATTAAAATTATCCTGATAGTATATTAACCTTTAACTGGTGACAAGCGGTCTCACAGGCCGCACAGCGTCAACTCGAAACATCATTTCACCCCCTTCCCCGCGCTTGCTTTGTTCCAACGCCTGAGTAGCTTCGATTTTAGTTGCGTCCATGCCGTAGAGAAGGATAGTCGCATCGCGCAGTCCCAAATCGGTAAGTTACATCGATGTAAAGTTCGGCAACGGTCTCTCAGACCTTACGTCACCAGTTACTTAACTTTTTATGCGTGCCTATTTTGGGTTCTGATTTGCCACCTGATCCTCAAAACTCCAATGACGGGTCAAAAATACGAAAAACCTGTGCTAGTTGTCCTCCGAAGTTAAATCGCAAATCGAATTACCAATGTAATTTGTGTAAAAAACATGTGTGCTTGCAATGTGCCAAACAATTATGCCCTGACTGCCAATAAAAATAACGAAAGTTTGACCATTGCCAGTTTTGTAAAATGATTAGAGCATTATTTTTTTGTTTGTTTATTGATTAGTATCTTAACTGTAAGGAAAATAGGTATTTTTGTTATATGTTGATATAATTTTTTTTGTTTGTGATTACTGATCTCATCTCTAGTTTTTTGATTTTAGTTACTACATACTTTGTAATGACAATTTCTTCATTAACCTCTAATCGGCCGGAGACGCGAATCCACGCGCAGTTTGTGTGCATGTTCACGGAAAATATTTCGAAATAAATATGTTTGTCTGCGATTTTGACCCTTCTATGTACAGAATTTGTATGAAGGACAAGGTCAGAATCGCTTGCGCCAACATTTACCCATAAGATGGGCAAAAATTTCAATCACCTTGCAACCCCAGAATATTTTTAAATGATTTTATCTGTGGCATCAAAATGTCAAATTTGCCGCGATTCTTTCTGTCAAAGTCAATGCGTGTTACTTGACGAAAACATCGTAAAACCTATCAATTTACGTAATTAACGCAAGTAATGTTGTTTTGGTACAAAAGAAAAATGGAACAAGTTTATTGTTCTAGGAATGTGTTTCGGTCAATAAAATATACGATAACTCAAAATTAATCCACAAAACATTCAATTCAAAGTCGTGCTTTGTTAGGGAATTTCTGTGTTTTTCCTGGCTTGTGACAGGTTAAAAATTACATTAACAGCCTTACTAATAACAAAACGCCTTAACGAGCGGTCAACTGCATATTTGTTGCTTGCGCGGTGCACTGTGTTTTTACGTCTTTACTAATAACACAATCACGTATTTTATGATTTTTATGTTGGTCCCCTTGAATCTCACATAGATCTGCGCAGGCGCTGCTGGCCATCTTGTTTTATAAACTTCGCGGTAAAACAATGTTTGACAATGTTCTTTCTTTTATGGAAATGAAAATGAATCCAAGATGTCAGATTTTTTCAGTTATTTTTTCGGAATTATTATTATATTTTTTTATCCTTTTTAATTGTATGAACAAGATAAAAAGTGAAGTGATAGTTTTCTTCCAAATTCATAAAGTAAGAGGTGTGTATTTTTTAAATTTTGAATTTTCCAAAATTTTTCGACCATTTAATAGAATATGTTTACAGTCAGCTGTTTTTTTTCAATTTTTTTCATGTTGAAACTTAAAATACTGCAATTTTCAAAAACGATCGTATATTTCAGATACAAAAATCTAAAAGGCAATTCTATCTACTTTCTATAAAGGTATTTGCTTTTACGACATCTTCAAAAATAAGAAACATACAAGACATTTAAAATACGTTGAAAAAATTCCAAATTTCCTTCGGACATCAATCGTTAAAACAGAGATAAACTACCCTCTCAGGCCGTGTAAACAATGTGTATTTCTTTCAATGAACAATTTTTTTATTAGTAATGTTTTCACATCCGCGGCCGTTTGTCAATTGAATAAAATTTTCACGGGGTTTTTTAGTAAGGCTGTTAGAGTTTATTGATTAGTTTTATTTTATCGTTTTATATGTTATTAAACTGTTTTTAAAGACTGCTGTAAGCTACATTACCTAATTTCTATGCTGTAGACCGGATAAGGCAGCGGCTTCTCAGGCCGTTCGTCACCAGTTACGTTACACAAAAACCATGTCACCAGTCAAAGGTTAAAAAAAAAAAACAATAATATCTATCCAATCCTGATGAAATTACTGCTGGGCAATGTCCAGTTAAAAAGGAAGGTATAAAAAAAGTAACTGATAATCTGAGCATTACTGGAAAGGACACAAGGAATATTAGTAGTGACCCCCTTTCGGGTGATACATGATTTTTACCTATATTGCCAGGGCCTTCAGGTACATAAAGGTTAAAGGAAACATAAATATTCTCGGGTTACGAATAACCCGACAAAATTTGAAAAACTCCTTCTACCATCATTATAATTGGAAAATGTTGGATGTGCATTGACTTAGCTAGCAGAGGAATTGAATTGATGGGAAACCGACATGTTTGTTCACTCAGCTACTAATCAATTGTAAATAACATCGTGCTAACTAGTTATTTTTCCACAAGGATAGGCAGATAGGATGGAATACCACACTCTGTATTGATAAGCATTCCTTACCTCATTCACATTCAACACACTCTTCCATTATTTAGACTTTTGCCATGATCCGATTCAAGTATTTAGTTCATTTCATTGTGCCTTGTCTTTTTGAGTTGTCACCGACTTCCTCTTCCATTTGTACGGGATACATTATCCTGACACTCGTCCATCTATCTATATGTCAAACCATCTTAAGCCTTTTTCAGAAATAAATAATGAACCTTTCAAAAATTACTTAACAGCTATCGTTAGGCATGTTAATAAATAAATAGCTAATCATTTTCTATGATGTTTTCAGCTCTACCTCCAGGACAATAGTCTGGAGACACTGCCGGCAGACCTGGCCCCCTGGGGCCAGCTGCACAGTGTCAACCTAGAGAACAACAACTGGATATGCGACTGCAGGATGGCCATCAACATCAAGACCAAGGGAATCTGGAGAAAGATCCCGCTCACCTCCAATGCAAGGTAATAGCTTAAGTACATATTTAAGAATGTTTATTTCCAATAGCCACACTTTTAGATGATGCACATAAATCATATCTTGATTAGTCCTTGCATACTTGCCTTTCCCCATTTCACATCTCATAGCTCTGTTCTGTATAAGTTCTAATTTTCTTCATTGGCCGAATATAACATTATAGAGCAGTAATCTAATGGCCTGTTCAGATTGAGCATATAAATATAAACGATCATAGCACGCCAAATATCGCTTTCCATACAATCCCTTCAGACCGTTCACACCTAAGCGCTTTATGCGCACATCAACCATAGACAATGCACATCTTACGCCGTAACCGCTCCTGAAGCGATATGCCAACAGTTAAGCGCCCCCCACTCCGACGAAAATAGGAGAGGGGGTCATTTTAATTACGGAGCAGCCTAGACCGATGGATGACAGATCTCAAGTTGACAGATTCAGTACAAAAAATGCGCACTCCGTGGTTGCTCTCTAATTCATCTGACCCCTCTTCTACCATAGGAAGAAATTTTTGATAGCGTTGTGTGAACAGTACGAAACATAAGCGCTTGCAGTTCAACAGATATCTGCTCGCGGTTATATTCGATGTCTGAACAGGCTTTAAATGTGGAGTTACTATAGTTTTAAAAATGAGCTCTTTAGTGTTTCCATTTAATTTATTTCTTAGTCTTATAATAAAATTGAGTTTTTTTGATATCTTCTTTAGTACATATTCAAAATTTGCTGTGAAAGTTAGTTTTGAATCCAATATTACACCCGGTTTTTGATTTCATTTACTTTTTCAATTTTTTCATCATTAATTGTCAAATTTAATCTTGTGTTATGCTTTTTATTGCCTATTTCCATATATTTTGTTTGGTTAATGTTCAGTTTCAACTTGTTTAATTTCATCCATTTTGCTATATTTTATTTTGTAAGTCTTTGGGTTTGATTAACTTCATTGTTAGTTAGATTACATTGTATATTATTTAGCCAATATTGTAGTCTCAGATGCCTTCTATAAAAAAGTGAGTTCTAAGAAATATATTCATAATATTCTAATTTATACATTCTAATAAGTTTTTTTATGAGTTAAGTCTCAAGTGTCAAGGGTGGCATCAGTAATGTGCAAAGATTATATTGTTATGAGTTGATAACATAACACAGTACATATCAACATTTCATTATAAACACATTTTTGCAAAACTGGATTATTCTCTATCTTACAAAACACCGATCATAATAGTCAGTGTTGCCAACTTAACAGATTTCCTGTCATATCTGGCGAATTTTGAGAGTCCGGAAACGGGAGAATTTTTTGTCTAACGGAAAATTACAGGATGACAGATTTTCTGGTGGATTTGAATAAGGTAACAAATTACGCACTTTTACGGGCGAAAATAGCATATATTTATGGAGATACACTCCTTTCTGAGTTCATTCACTCTACATTCCCAAGCTGTCTAAGCTTCCCTTTCTTAATTTAATTCATTGTGTTTATATGAGCCTTGCATTATATATTTTTTTTTTTTAATTTTCTTTATTCATTTTGTTTATTACAGGATTTTTTTTTTTACATGGTATTTCGACTACCAAGCTAGGCAAATGCCCGTATTATGGTAGTCGAGATTCATAAGATATTAAGTATATAATATTAATAATCATCCATATATATGTAGATGAAAGTACAAACATATAGCATATCTATTATACTAGTATTAGGTACATGATCACATACAGGAAAGGAGTTAAACTAGGTGAATCTTGTATAAATAAAAATAAAATAGAATAACAAATAAAAATAAAAGTAACAAAATAATAATATTTTAAGGATAATAGAAATACAAAATAAGAATAAATATGTAAATCATCTATACAGATGAACAATGATAGTCTTTGACCCCAAAAACAAAAGCAAGTATTCCTAAGCAGCATATGAAATGGACGAACAATGTCAAAAAATATGAAAAAAAGCATCAGCATAATATAAAGTTTTGGTTGAAAATTAATTTAGAGATAAGATTTTTTACTCTAGAAATATGAAAAAATAAGAACAGTTTTTAAGATGTAAGGCATTCTTTATAATTATTCCTTCCCCGAGTAAATAACCAGTTCTGTATATTAATGGCATAAAGATCAGCAGTTTTCGATGTCTTAATATCAATACTCAGTAAGTTGAACATTTTAGGCGCGATGTAAGAGAACTGTCGTTGGGCGAAAGCTGTTTTTGTTGGAGGAATTTTGCATTTTTGGTGTGATGAATAGCGGGTGTAAATATTTTGTTGAGTTTTGAGTGTTAAATCATTTTTCCTTAAGTGTATGAGAATTGTCTTAACGTATAATTGTCTAATGTCTAGGATTGCGAATTTTTTAAAAAGTGGCTCTGATGGGTGAGATGGGTGACATTTTAATATAATCCTTAGTAGCAGCTTTTGAATTAAGATCATATACATATATAAGAATTTTTGAATTAAGATCATATACATCATATACACATACTTCCCAAATACACAACTGTCGGTTCTCTATTCAACTCATCCATCTGCTCCAAATATTCGTCAGTCACAACCATAATTTGCAACTTTGCAAAATTGTTGAATAAGTAAATTTATTAATTTTTCAATTCCAGATGTACAACACCGACTGCAATGGGCGGCGTAAAGCTCGTAGATCTAAATCCCGACACATTGTGTTCTGCTAACGAGAGGAACAATATAACCTTCGGCCCGCCCAGATATCCACTCCGCAGTATAACAAGGCGCTCGGGAAGTATTCTGGTAGCGCTGGGCTTTGTCTGCTCCGTTGTCGTCCTCGGTTTATCCATCGGATGCTGCTTGAGCTACCTTCGGAATAAGCTCAAGAAAGTTACCTTTGTGGAGGAAGTTAGGTATTCCCATCTTATAACATGAGTTTGTTTAAAACAGAGCAAATCTTAAGTGCATTTTTCAATTAAATTTTTTCCATTTTTTTAAACAGCATTATTAACACATTAGATCTTATTTAACCCATATTTTAACAGTCCCCATCATCAGATTTTTATGAATATAATAGATGTGCGATATAAAAGTACACAATTGAAAAAAAAAATTAAAAACTTATACTTACTTCGAGTGTTGAAACTCAAATAAATAATTTAAAATACCTTAACAACTAAAGTTTGATGACTTAGCAGGGGTGCCAGGGTTCATGCGGTGAGGTTTGTCTTAGTCTTGGCGGCAAATGTTTGCCACCTAAAGCATGGTGAACTGGATCGGAAGAGACTGGTTGAGGGAGACCTTTTTTTTATTTAAAGAAAGACAAACATTCCTGGGTTACGAATAACTCGACAATCTTTGAAAATCTTTTACTACCACCACAGTAAGCCGAAAATGTTGCTTGAGTCGTGATGGAGGACTTAGCCAGCCGAGGAATCGAACACGGAACGTCTGGGTGGGACCCAAACACGATACCCACTCAACCACTGACCGGTCTAACCTAACCTAACCTAACCCAGACCTCTCTAGCCGGACTCTCCCGACCCATCGTGCACCGCAGTGTGAGGGATGGATTCATATGTCACCCCTGGACACATTAGCCCCAGATTCTTACCCAACCCCTATTCCTTTTTCCTTTCCAGAACTTCTTTTCCCTAAAAAATACCCTCCACACAACATCCCCAAAGATAAGCCCTGAGGGATTTTTTCCCTTTAATTTAAAAAAAGCATATTTAATTTTTGCAGACTAAAATAATAATACTACCATGCGAGCTGCTTGTAGACTGTCGGTTAATTTAATTAATTTATTTACAAATCACTGAAACATGGACATACCCACTCCACTTCTGCGCAAGTAGTGCACTGTGCCTCCACCATACGAAAAACGAATCACGATTGTAATGCATTGAGTACTGTTGCGTTACAAACCTCGGGGGAGCCGGCTATGGAGTTGGTGTAGGCCAAGAACTGCTCCAGCACCTTGGTGGACTTCTGCGACACATCCTTGAAGGTGAAGAAGGCTTCCAGCTTCTCCGCGCAGCTGGCGCACACCACGTGGGGCAGTGGATCCGTCGGTGAAACCTGCAAGTCAACACCATTATTAAAACACTTCATATAAAGGCTGAAGAGATTTGTTTGGAGCATGGTATGTATGTCTAGCGCTAATAATCTATATTTATGAGTAGTTTTCAGCAATAAGGAACTCCAGTCCCTTTTATATACTTTTTTAATCAATAACTAGTGAGTACCCGGCATGCGTAGTGCCACTCAAAGAAAGAAATTGTTTGTGTTTTAATTCTGTTTATTGAAGTACACAATAGGTTTTGTTTTCCATCTGGTGCGTGCACGAATAAACCAGTAGGTTTTCCAATGTGTGAGCGAGCTAATTTATATTATATTAATTTATAGCATAATTTATTAGTATTTTAAAGGTTATCGTAAACTCCCTTTTTTGTCGTTTCATGTAAAAATAATTAATAAAAAATTCTCAAAGTTTCTTTTAATTTTTGTCAAATTGGAGTCGGAAACTATTTATGTATTCACTTTTTTAGATTTAAATATGAAGCGTGCTATTTCCTTAAAAATTTTATATTTAAAAATTTGAAAGCTTATTTCATTGCCTTTCAAAAACAGTTTTTAGTTTTCGGATTTGTTCAGAAATGTTTCATTTATTTGGATTTTATTGCAAAATATTTTTACCTTTTGACAAAATAGGCCTGTGGCCTGAGGGGTTAAAATTAAAATTAATCTCTCCAGAAAAGTGTATCCATAAATAAATAATTATAAGTTAAAAATAAATATTATGATTGCATAAACTGAAGTATATCCCTCTCCCCCCTCCCTCCCACCCCTCTCTCTCCTCCGCCACTGCATCAAATCACCAAAGTTTCATCGCAATCGGATGAACGATTTAGCAACGCGTAATGTCATGATGCCAGAGCTCACTATTGTATACAAAAAGTATCGCAGGCATGCGCACATCAAATCCAGAAAGTTTCATCGCAATTGAATGAATGGTTTAGCAACGCACAGGCCCCATACATACAAACCCAGAAACAAACATATTTTGATTTTTATATATATAGACTAGCAGTTAAAAACCCGCTCTGCAGGTTTTTGCTGCCAGGCCCTGCTAGGTCCAAACTGGTTCCAAAAATAGCCCGTTCCTCGGATCCAGTGACAGCTAGTCACCGGGACAAAGTAAAAGTGACAAGCAATGACGTCATATATAATATATAGATGCTGCCAGCATCACAACTGTCAGTTACAATAATAACCATAACATCCATTACTCCATACCCGGAGAGATTCATGAAATTACAAATCCAATAGCATTTGCCTGCCAGCCGACATTCCCTATGCTAGCTGTTAGACGCCATCTTTTGGCATTATTGGCTACTTGCTTGAATTCAGTTCTATTACAAAAGTAGTTTTTTAACAAACTTTGCGTACAAAGATGGTTTTGCATAAGGTGTGGTGCGTCATAGATGTATTTGAAGTTGGGTTCTTAAATTTAACAGATGCAATGCTATTAATAATGTCCGATTATGTTTTTGTCGTTAACCTTTTTTTTTTTTACATGAGCTCCACACAGGAGGCCCCGAGGAAAATAATTTCCCTCAGGGCCTATGTCATCTTTGGGGATGCTGTGTGGAGGGGTTTTGGGGGAAAGGAAGGAGAGGAGAGTTCTGGGAAGGAAAAGGGTTTAAGGGGTGGGTAGGAATTTGGGGTTCAGGTGTCCTGGTCATCCGCCTCTAATACCTAGACAAACCTCACCCCATGAACCCGGGCACCCCTGCTAAATCACCAAACGTAGCGAACCACTTGGGGTGACCTATGGCAGAGGTGTTGGTTATCCAATAAAGGTTCCCGGGGCGGCGGTACCCAATCCCGCCTCCCAAACTGGTTACCTGCAGGTTCCCGTTGCACAATGTCTCAACACACACTCCTTGCTTCATTCACATTCACATATCATCTTATTCAATTCAATTTTGTAATTTTATAAACATTACAAAATCACAATTTTATCACTTTTTTAAAGAAAATATTGATCAGTATAGTAAGTAATAAAGAAAACAATTAGATATAGTATAAAAACAGGTTTTATAAGAACTGTAACGAAGCTTGCGTTTGAAATCTGTTGTTCAATATGTCAATATCCAAAGTAAACCTATTTAACAAGATAGCACTCCCCACCAGCATGACCATTGGCAAGTTAGGCCTGCAGGCCGGGATATAAAATAGTCTATGCCATTGGTGACACAGATAACCATCGGGAGCATAAAAATGAATGATGTCCATGATAGTTACGTTTTGGAACCAACCACGAATCGGTCAGAAGAAATATAAAGCTGTGTGCACATCATCCCTGACCTGTAGATGGTTCGTTCTGAGCATATCCAAGATAAAGCCAGTAGGGTAGTAGACATCAGGTGCGGTCCGGTCCCTCAATACATGCTGTGGATGATGCGCTTCTCTTCCTTTCTAGGTGTATAATAAATATAGGGTGGGCCATAAACATTTGCACTTTTGAAATAATCATGAAAAAAAAAATGCAGATTGAATTTAAATAAATGATTATTGATAAGAACAAAAATATCCTTGAAAATCATTTCGTAAAAATAATTTTGTCAAAATGGCCTCCATCTCGCCGCTGGCATTCCTCAAATCAGGCCCTTAGATTCATGAAAATTTTTCGACACAAAA
Organism: Limnephilus rhombicus; assembly: GCA_929108145.2. Taxonomy (NCBI): domain Eukaryota; kingdom Metazoa; phylum Arthropoda; class Insecta; order Trichoptera; family Limnephilidae; genus Limnephilus; species Limnephilus rhombicus. Next base: position 40,283,729 of record OV815280.1, read on the forward strand.
CTCAGGGTATGTTAACCATTTCTTGATGGATGTTTTCCTTCAATTGGACTGTAGTTGATGGTTTATTTGCGTAAACTCGACTTGTAAGATAAAATATATATACACATAAATATATCCTATAAAAAAAAAACAGCTGGGGTTAGATCCGGGCTGCGGGGAGGTCATGGAATATCTCCTCTGCGCAAGATCAGTTTTGCTAGGGAAAATTTCTTTAACCAATTTCTTTTGCTCCATGGCCGCCGTGTATGTTTTCCTGCCGGTTTCTTCAAAATTTTTAAACCTTGATTTGGTGATTTTTAAATGAACACATGGGCACTGATTGATACTCTGTAATTAGTGATGCGAACGAAATAGGCAGCGTGCATCATTGTTTTGTAAAACAGAATAGAATCTTTGTTGAACAGCAAAAAATAAAATCATTGTTTTTGTAAAAATGTTTTACCCAGAAAGCGCGTTGCTCTCCCGTAAAGTGATCCAATGTGACTAAATTTCCAAGAAGCGAGGAGCCACGCATAAGTGACCCCGCTCTCCTCCCCCGTTCGGAATCCCCGCTGGCAAGATTACAAAAGTGCAAATGTTTATGACCCACCCTATATAATAATAATTTTATTTATTTATTCCGAATTAAAAAAATGCTTTGGGCTTATTTTTTACTAGCTGTAAACAGCAATAGATACTGCATTTAACGGCACCGTCCTAACCTCATAGGCCAAAAACGCGACGCGCGGACCGGGCTGAAATACATTTATAAAACCATTCTCGATGCAAGTGTGCCGAATGTCACGTAAACGCTAAAACGCACAAACACTAGCAACAGTGGATTCTCTGCTTCCTTCCGTATCCACAATGTTAGAAAGAGTTAAATATTCACGCATGCACATTTAGTTCTGCCTGCTTAGTTTTGTCTGAAGCGGAATATGCTTTCCATGGAGCATCCAACGTGCACAAAATTACTTTATAGTTATATCTGTCTGTCTGCGTATTTTATGCCTTTATATTGTTATTACCTTCTGTTTCTATTCTCTATATTGTGGTATCTTGTTATAATTGTGCTTTTGTGTTATATTAATATTGTTAAATTGACCTACTGACAAACTGCTGTGGCTGTTTAGAGGGGTGCTTAAATTGAAGAATAAAAAAAAGAATTAAAAAAAATAAAAAAATGCACAAAGGCATGGTGCACGGAATGGCATAACCAAAACGAGTGGATTAACTCAGTATGTATTAGAGATTTGTTCGCGCGACCATTTCGACAGTTGAATAACTGAAGCCGATTGATAAGTACATTGAATATCTATTTAATTAATTTAATTTTAGAATTGTAATAATTGATGTGAAGAATTTATAGAGCTAATTTGACATACTATTTTCTTCAGTAATCGCATCTTATTCGTGGGTTAGTCTTTAGATTTTTACATTCCATATAAGGTATATAATTCAGCATCCCTTATTCAAAAAGTCACCGACCGCCAAACTACCTCGGGTAGAGGAATCCAGATATAAATACTCCTCTCTTATTGCTCATCACTGGTCTACGTGAATATATTTTTTAAAAGCCATAATATTTTTCACTTGAGTTCCTTGTTGGAAAAGTTATCAATCATTAATAAGTTATCAATCTTTCGAATATCTAGTAGATTATCGCTTCGGTAAAATTTAAGAATTCCTGGATATGCTTTATATTTGTATTGATCGCTCTTGAGGTGATTTTTCACAAAAATGACGCTCTACAAATAAGTAAGTTGAGTCCATTTTTTTATTAATTCAAACTTAAATACTTGTTTTTTTTTTGTTTTTAAGTTCGTTTTCGTAATTAAATTAATTCTCCAAGTTTATATTAATTTGTGAAATCGAGCGGAATCCGTGCGGTAAGAGGCAGGGTGTGTGAGTGACGTCATTTGGACTCTGAAAAACACGTCGCTTGAGCATTTTGTTTGGAGATTTTTTTATTTCTATAATAAGGAATTATAGTATTTTTTTTTTATCAATGTAAACCGTCTATCAGAATTAATGGTATTTTTTTTTTTAAATTATCAAGATTTCATAGTTTAATTAATTTTTAAAGTTAGAATTTTTGAATAACGACACCCGCTCAAACAAATTCTGTCGACATTTTGTAGAATACTTAAATTTGCAGCTAGTGCCACACGCTAGCCAGTAGCAAGAATGACGACTACCGTGTGAACTAATTCTGACAGTGACGAAATCAGCTGTTCGTGCGCCGCCATCAGGCAAATGCCAGCAGGTAACGAGTAAAGTTGACCACATTTCAACTTTTTTCGTAGATTGTCCACAATTAGCTAGTAATACGATTACACTGAGCGACTTTACTAACAATTTCCCAGCAAGTAGCTTGTAAACTCACTCAATGTCATCGAGGCTTTACAACTAAAAATACTAATAACAAGATAGCAAGGAAAACTGTTTGGTCTATACCTCTCTCATCATAAACAAACCATGTAATAAAAAGAGATGCACGATCATAATTCGAATGATCGTACAAACTGGCGTACAGATGACGTCAGAATTCTTTCGACCAATCATGAAGCGTTTTTAGTGTATAGCTTTTTAATCATTTTTTAAGAATGTTTAATTAATTCTAAGAATAATAATATAGATATATATATATATATCTTTAGAATTGATATTTTTTATCTACATGAACATATTTTTTATAAAGCTGTGTACAGACACAGCTATGAACTGCCCGAGGATATCTGTTGAACCGTGAGCGCTTATGTTTTGTACCGTTCACACAACGCTATCAAATATATCTCCTATGGTAGGAGAGGGGGTCAGATGAAATAGGGAGCGCCCATGGAATGCACATTTTTTGTACTGAATCTGTCAACTTGACATCTGTCATCCACCGGTCTAGGCAGCTCCGTAATTAAAATGACCCCCTCTCCTGTTTTCGTCGGAGAGGGGGTGCATAACTTTTCGTATATCGCCTCAGGAGCGGTTACGGTGTAAGATGTGTATTGTCTATGGTTGATCTGCGCTTAAACCGCTTAGGTGTGAAAGGTCTGAAGGGAGAGCGTTATTTGCGTGCAATGATCTTTTATATTTTATAGCCTTGTCTGAACACCCCTAAGTCAAAATATTTTTCACTCAACTTCCTTATTATAAAGAGGAATACACAAGTCAAAAATGTGTATATTCTGAGCGTATCTTGTATCACCACGAATATAGATAATAGGGATAAAAATCGCTTGGCAAATGAAGTCTAAAAATAGTCATTTATAGTGCAAAAGTTTTTTGAATTTATTTTGTGAATAATTTCATAAGAAAAGGAGGTGATCAATGGAAACTGTCACAGATAATCTTAGCCATAAAATAGTATTTTCAAAAGTTGTTTCTTATATGCGTTCATACATTTCTAATGAAAAATTATTTTTTAGTAGTCTACGCCTATTTTTTCAAAAAGTAATTAAGAACTTAACAAATTTATTTTAATTTGAGTGAAGCGAAAAGCTTCAATTTTTCCAAAGCATATTTTTTGGTATTCATAATTCATAAACCGATTTGTAGTAAAGATTAAAACAAAAATAGTGATTTCACTGACAACTTCGACTTAACCCTTTGAGCAGTATGGCCGCACGTATGTGGCGGCACTCGAAAGATCCATTTATAGAGTATCGCCGCGTACGTGCGGCCGTATGACTTTATTAAGTTTCTATTGCCATGTTGCAATTTGAATCAAATTATGATTTACAGATAAAACAAATATATTTGTCTAACATTTTTATGTGCAATAACAAAATTTAAGTAAATGATAAAAAAATAACTCACTAATCAAAGGGTTAAGCATGTCCAACTAGATATGAATGACTACCAAAATATTTTCCGATTCTGACTTTCTCATAGAATCTGAACAGGTAACATAAATAAATTCAGTTCCAAACGAAATCTGGACGAGGACAATCCTTAAAAAAACTGCAAATATTTACCTAACCACTGCACTTTAGGCACAGATTCGGGAAATTACACTTCGTTTCGACTTAATTACTACAAGAAACAACTTTTTACGTCGGGAGACACGGTAAAAGATGCGTTCAAATTGCATTTTTATTCAATCAAAGTTTAAAATTTTTCTTATAAAACTTTGCTGCCATTTTGAAATTTTTTAGTACAAATTAATTAATTTCATTTCAATCTAAATTAGCTTTTATTAATTCGAACTAAGGGTATTTATCGGTTCGGACTGGCCACGCTTATTACGAATAATTTTTGGAAAAAAACATTAGATTCGCCTTAATTACTATAAAAGGAAACTTTTTGGCTTTGGGGCGGCGGAAAATAATGCATTTTAATTTTCAATTGCATAAAACCAAAATTCACTTCGCGAACCGACACAGCGATAATCCGCGGCCGTACCTGTCACTGTTATGTTGGTATCCTTGATAAATTAACAAGAGCTAATACGACTGTAGCCGACTTCGTAGCTTTCGTCTTGTGAGATTGTACGCCAGAATCATAAACCATGTTACACAAACCTAGCGTAGCCGCTAAACTACTTGAAAACTGGGATGTTTTTCTTGCCTTGACGCGAGTAAGCGTTATAAAGGGGCACTTTCTTTTGTATCACAAACCATGTTACACAAACAAGCCCGCTAGACAAATTTCATAATTACGCGCCTTATCCCACGAAGTCGGCTACAGTCGTATTAGCTCTTGTTAATTTATCAAGGATACCAACATAACAGTGACAGGTACGGCCGCGGATTTTCGCTGTGTCGGTTCGCGAAGTGAATTTTGGTTTTATGCAATTGAAAATTAAAATGCCTTATTTTCCACCGCCCCAAAGCCAAAAGTTTCCTTTTATAGTAATTATGGCGAATAAAGTTTTTTTCTAAAAATTATTCGTAATAAGCGTGGCCAGTCCGAACCGATATTTACCAAACTAAAAAACCAATAACCTATTTTGTGTAAGTAAATAGTTGTTTATTGTAAAAAAAAATTAATCAAGGGGCAATTGAATCGATTCCTGGAAGATGCTCCGAGGAGCTAGCATCATTGATCCCTTCGGCACTGGTGCATAGTCGGGAAACACGCCAAACGCGTGCCCAACATTTGTACACAGTTGACATTTGTCACATGAGAACGGGTCGTTTCTTCGACTCGTTCTTATGTTCAACAGCTCGGCTGTGGAATGATTTGCCGGCCTCTGTGTTTCCTCCTTCCTACAACATGGGTCTCTTCAAGACCAATGTTCATTCCTTCCTCTCCTCAAAAAGACCCTCCACACAGCATCCCAGATGACATAGGCCCTGAGGGAAATTATTTTCCTCAGGGCCTCCTGTGTGGAGTTAACGTAAAAAAAAAAAAAAAATTGAAGTAATTTTGCATAATTTGTGCTAAAAGTGCGGCGATTAGGTAAATAATTACCAAACTGCTTCCATGAATGAGACTTGATGGTATAGAATATTGCAAAGTTTTTCCTTGTATTTCATAGGCATTTTAGAACTAACACGAAGAAAAGGATAATATTGTGAAAAAGTAAGAAATTGAAAGGAAAATATTAATTTAGAAAGCAGTTTTGTATCATTAGGTTGGAATTTATTTTTTTTATAAAGAATAATTCTTTCCATAATATACCTAATATAAAATTTATGGAACACATCTAATATTTATTGCAGAAGCATAAATAAGATAAGAAGTACAAAAATAAACAAAGTCATGAGTGTTTAAAAAAAGATTGTAAACAATGTAAATTTTGGTCTTTGACATAAATAGTCTCGTAGATATAAACATAAACAGTTTGAGAACTCTTTATCCTTTTATCGAATCGAGAGGTGCCTTTCATTCTGAGCCCAATCTTTAGATATCATACATATTAGTCATTTTCTCCGCAAAGCTATAATTGTCGAAAATTACAATGTTTTTTTTTCCTTTGGACAATCCTTTGTCTCAAAGTTCACAGAATGTGACAACTATGAAGTAGCAACTAGCAACTAGCCTTTAGTAGAGGAACTGGCGTGATAGTGGGATAAATGTATTTATCACCGAATGACACACAGTTAACCATAGTAAAAAATACCATTAGTCATCAAGAAGTGAACACGGTGAGGATATTGCGTAGGCCGTAACATGATATCACAAAGCGAAAATACCCAACAGGCGCGAGAAAGTTATAATGGCGCTTATCAGCATCCGTAATCTCAACAAGAATAGACCCCCTGCCAAAAACTTTCACACATGCGAGATTAATCTACTCCAATTCTATAATCTATATCACGTTAATTACAATAAAAACAAACGTACCGCGATAGATAGGCACGTCATTATCTTTTCGGGAAGATGTGATTCGTTCTTATCACCGTCAAAAATAGATAACTTGACATCACTGCATTTATCGCCACAAAATGATAAACAAAGGCGACACACGGAGTAAAACTTTGGTGGCACATTACACATATTTATAAATATTTTACGAAAGGTGGGACGTTTGTGTACAAACTTAAACTATTCATTTATAAAAAAATTAAATAAGCCCCGTTGCCTCAAAAACAAAAAAGTTTTTCCGAGAAAATGTGTAATGCAAGCAGCAACCATGCAGCGCGATACATCGCGATTGTCAGCTCCGACGGCTTGTAATCAGTGCCATCTGTATTTCATCACAAAAACAAGTTCGGACACTCAATAATACAAACGCTTTCAGCACCCGTCAGTCACCACGTAATTTATTACATTTTGAAAATTATTAGTATTTTTCACTGGTTACAAAATAAAGTAATATTTCTTCCTGGTAATTATTAACCTAACCGCCGCACTTTCGGGTAAAGATTATGGAAATTACACTTCGTTTCGACAATTATTAGAAGAAACAACTATTTACAGGCACAAAATAGGTTATTTATTAGGTTCTCAGTTTGTGTTAATTAAGTAATTTCTGCATATTTAGATTGAAACGAAACTTTTGAAAACATCATATCCATTCTGAAAAAAATAAAAATAGCGGCAAAGAAATCGTTTGATTGGAAATTTTGAACTTTGAATAAAAATAGAATTTTCTGAACATTTTACCATTATACCTACCGACGTAAATAATGGTTTCTTGTAGTAATTAAATTGAAACAAAGTGTAATTTCCATAATCTATGCCTATTAAAACATTGGCGGTGAGACGTGAAACAAGTATTTTTCTTATTTCCTTCTATCTAAAATAATGTTCGTAAATGTTACCGATGTGTTGTTCTCTTTTTTTAGTTCATGAAGTGAAAACTTCTTTACCACCGTTGTGATTTAAAACTCGATGAATTGAAAAATTGCGACACTAAAAAGAGACAAACTTATCTATAGGATTTAGCCTGCGAGAGAATGAAATAGACTAATCGGTCTCCTTTTTATGCGGTGCTTTGTAACCACTCTGAAATTCTACTTTAGTTTGAAGATTTCACTTTTATCGCGCGTAAACTGCAGACTCTGATTTTTTTACATTAACTCGACACTGGAGGCACGGAGGAAAATAATTTCCCTCAGTGCCTATGTCATCTTTGGGGATGCTGTAAGGTGGGCAGTTTTGTGGAAAAAAGAAGGGAACCTGAGCTTTGAAGAGCCCCATGTAGGAGGGAGGAAACACAGAGGCTGGCATTTCGAGCTCTTAACGAGTTCTCAAGTGACAAATATTAATTGCGTACAAATTTATGGACGTTTACTTAGTACATCAGATGCCATTGCCAGTGTGACTGACTTCATTGTAAAAAGCCTTGATAAAGGAAATAAATGTATCTCAATCTTTTTAGACCTTTCTAAAGCTTTTGATACAATATCACACATTAAACTAATTAAAAAACTAGAGAACATCGGCATTTCGGACAAAGAGCTAAACTTCTTCAAAAGCTACTTAAATGGACGCCAACAACAGGTTAAAATACAGAATACTCTCAGTAATCAGCGCTCAACTGACTATGGAATTCCACAAGGAAGCGTTTTGGGACCGACTCTGTTCTTACTGTATATTAACAACTTTTGCAACCTTGAAAGTCAAGGACACATTGTTAGCTTTGCAGACGATACCGTCTTATTATTCGAAGACAATAATTGGTCAGCTGTATTTAAAAAAGCTGAAGAAAATATTAACTTCATTAAAAAATGGCTAGATATAAACTCACTTACCCTTAACACGAAGAAAACTAAATATGTTACTTCAAGCATCAATACTACAGGCCAACCTAATGATGATTACTCCATAAAAATTCATAGCTGTACGAATTCCAATGAATGTAGTGAGTGCCCCAGTATAGAGCGCACTTCACAGATAAAGTACCTCGGCCTCACCATTGACCAATACCTCAAATGGAACCTACATACCCAGATCATTGCAAATAAAATTAGAAAAACAATACACTTCTTCAGATCCATAAGGAACTTTCTTAACTTACAACTCTTAAAAACGATTTATTTTGCAATCACCCAATCTATCATTGAGTATGGTATCATTGCATGGGGAGGGGGCACTTCATCAGCTCTAGATCCTGTCGAAAAGGCACAGAAAACAATTATGAAAATTATTCTCAAACTTCCTCTAACTGCAGACAGTGACCTTATATTCAAAATAATGAGAGTATTTGATGTTCGACAGATCTATGTAAAAACTATCCTCATGCATCTCTTTAAAAACAAACATGTGCTTTACGAAAAAAAAATAAACTTAAGGTTTACACGTAACTCCAACAAAGACATATTGCAAGTTCCAGCACTCTCTTCCACCTTTGGTCAACGTAGCTTTAGATACTTTGCCACAAAAATATTCAACATTCTCCCAGAAAACATCAAACTGAGTCAAACACAGAGAGAGTTTAAAAAATATGTTAAAATATGGATACATTCTAATGATCGAGCCTATACTGGTGCCCTCACCCAAACGCCCAGTCATTGACAGTTGTTATTGTAGTAATAACCTTGCAGTTTATGAATTGTGTAGGTATATGCAAACAATAATGTTAACTAAAATAAAGTTTTTGCTGTATGGAAACCTACTTTACACATTTATAAAAAAACCATAGATAAAATTGCGAGAAACAATTAACAAAATTTCTGCCTCAATACAGGTTCACCTAGTGAGGCAGGCAATGCACAACTAAAAATACTGTATAACTATACTACTCCTGTGTAACCTTTCTTACATTACTTTCTGTTTGTTAATTTTTCTGTACTGATTGATGTAATCTATTTGTAAACTACATTGAGTATGTAATTTTTTTTTTTTAGTTTAAAAAAAAAAAAAAGATGTAATATCATTACTGGTACAAGTATTCTTTTTTAAATAACTTGTGCATATAAGTACGAGGCGCGCCTCTCGATATTTACAGTTTTTTTTTTACATAAGCTCCACACAGGAGGCCCTGAGGATAATAATTGCCCTCAGGGCCTATGTCATCTTTGGGGATGCTGTGTAGAGGGTTTTATTTAAAGGAAAGGAAGGAGAGGAGAGTTCTGGGAAGGAAAAGGGTCTAAGGGGTGGGTTGGAATCTGGGGTTCAGTGTGTCCTGGTCGTCCGCCTCCAATACCTAAACAAACATCACCCCATGAACCCGGGCACCCCTGCTAAATCACCAAACGTAGCGAACCACTTGGGGTGACCTATGGCAGAGGTGTTGGTTATCCAATAAAGGTTCCCGGGGCGGCGGTACCCATTCCCGCCTCCCAAATTGCATTGTTATTTATAATAAATATTTAAAAAAATACTTACTCCAAATCTCATAAATGATAGTTAAATTTCTAAAAGATGGCAACATTTTTCCAATGATAGTTTTATTTCTAAAAGATAGCAATATTTTTATAAACGTCATTGTCCCGATCTTTTTGATTACTCAGTGCGATAAAACATAAAACTTTATTTTACCTACTGACAAATAAGCACGTGAAGTTTTCCTATTATTTTTCCCGTGAAGCACTCGTTACCGAGAGACTGTTATTCTATTTTTAAAATGCCCAAATGACAAATGGCAACTGGAAAAGTAATATTATTGGCGGCCGATAACATAATCATTTGAACGTTTCAGTCTAGAATGGAGGATTTCTTCTATTATTTCATGGTTCTCTTGGTGGTTTTACCTGTATTTTTATTCTTCAATTTGTGGGCCGGGTTAGGTTGGGGCCTATTTAAAAACAATTGATGTTAGCTCCTAACCTAACCTTCAAATAAGTAATTTATTTGAATTTATAAAGACTGCATAATAATGTACACCCAAAGAAATAAAGAAAAATGTGTGTTTTTTAAATTTGTTTATTATTTACCCGTTACCTAATTTCACACCTCAAGCCTCGATTACATGTTAGAATGCAAAGTTGTACAACTAATTGTAGGTTCAAAACCGATAAGAAAGCGGTTAACAAAGTGATATTTATTGAGCTGTCAAAAACTTTCCTAACCTAATAAATTCCGTGTAGTTCAAAGACGTTACATACTTACAACGTTATATAACGTCATAGGTGTAGTTGCATAAATTTGCATTTGCCAGATTTTCGATGGTGGAAGTGAAGCTACTAAGAACTCTGTTGAAACCGAAACCTCATCTTTGCCAGTTTTCTTTTTACTGTGTAGTCAGCGGTGTGCATTACTCTACGACCAAGAATATGTCTTTTTGATTGTAATTACAAAGCATTTATTATTTTGGTAGCCTTAGAAAAGATTGTTTGTATTACTATCTTCTGTGATTGACGATGATCAAATTAAAAAATGAGAGTAAGGGCCTTCGCTCATGAAGAAACTGAAAAAACAACAGTTGTCGACGCAATCAAAGAAAATCGATGTTTTTCTGATCTGTTATATCACAGATTACTCGAAAACTTGACAGTTCGTTAGCCGCTACCATGGCGTAGCACACCGGCAGTGCTCTTCGCCGCGTCAGTCGCGTTTCATTTGCATTGTTGACAGGTTGCCAATGTAGCGGCTCTCGAACTGTCAAGTTTTCGAGTAATTTGCGATATGTGAGATCAGAAAAATATCGATTTTGTTCAGGAGGTTGATTGCGATTGTGTCGATAACTAGTTTTTTTCAGTTTCTCCATAAGTGAAGGCCCTTAGTTGCTTACCTTTACACAGGGTAGCGCAAAAATCATCATCGTATCATAAGAAGCTCTCATGCAAATGGCATCTTATGTCTCACGGAGCATTTCAAATGGAAGATCAAATGCATCAATCTCATATCTGCACACCGTTTGCAAAAATGAGAGCACCTTCCGATAGGGTGATGATTTTTGCGCGAGCTTTTCAGTCTTTATGAACTGTACTACGCCACTGCGTGCAATCTATGGTATTTCCAGCTTTTCTCAGTCTAGTATTTCCAATCTCATCTCCAGTCACAACTCAAAATCTTCAATCTTGATCATTGGTTCTGTCTACATGAAGCCCGCACAACACACTGAGCTGCTCCCACTTAGCAAGTAAGTTAATAAATTCTTGGAAATTGATGGGAACGCCCATACACTTTATGTTATACACTTTATATCTCCCGCAAGGTCAAGGGTACGAAACCGCTCTCAGTTCATTCCTTTACTTGCTTGCTAATGTAAAAGATCAACATCCCGATGACATTCTACTTGTGCTTGGAGACTTTAATATGCCCTCCATATTATGGGAAATGCATGATTCACATTTAACACCTGGAAACTTAAATACAATTAGTTCCTCACTTACTGACACAATTTATTACTCCGAATTAAAACAATATAATCACATAAAAAATTCCAATAACCGAATCCTAGATTTAGTCATCTGTAGTGTGGAATGCCATGTGTCTCGTGCATGCAATCCTCTTGTCAGTGAAGACTCACACCACCCATCGCTTCAAATTATGTTACAAATCGACACACTCCCAATTATCAACGCTCCTCCTCAAGTAGTATGCCTGTTTGAAAAAGCTAACTATGAACTAATCAACCGACATTTATCGACGATAGACTGGTCATTTACTCAGAAAAATGCGGACGTTGACGAAATAGTTGATTCCTTTTATAACATATTAAACAATACCATCAACCAATTTGTCCCAAAACGCATCGTCAAAAAAAAAAAATTTCCAAACTGGTATTCAGCTCCTCTAATCAAAATTATTAAAGAAAAACAAAAACTTCATAAGAAATGGAAATCCTATAATAATCCGTTAGATTACATACCTACAGTTCACTATCAAACGTACACAACAAAAACACCTACAGAAGCACTGCTATAATCAATACATATGCTCGGTTGAATCTAACATTCAGAATAATAATAAACACCTCTGGAATTACGCTAAAAGCAAAAGTAAAACAACTGGCATCCCACAAATCATGCACCTTAAAGACCAGTCAGGCACCGGCGCTCATCAAGTGTGTCAATTATTCTCTAAACACTTTCAGTCCACCTACGTAAGCGATATGGGTACGAATAATACCAGCACAAACGATAGTTATACTTATGTGAATAATCATAACCCAATTGGGAACGTACAAATACACACTTCAATGATCAATAGATACCTGAAGAATTTAGACGTTAGTAAGGGTGCTGGCAGTGACGGTATTTCACCATACTTTGTCTCAAAATGTGCCAAAAATCTCTCATACCCTTTAACTAACATATTTTTAATATCACTAAAAGAAGGAAAATTTTCCACAAAATTTAAAGAAGCAATTCGGCCCCTTAGAGTCAAAGAAACGTAACTCAATTTTTATCGATTTTGAGTTACGGATGGTACTAGACACAAAATAACACATTACGTTAAGTGACAAAGACACGTATCTATAGGTTCAACGGTTAAAAATTTACATCGTTGCGTATCTACAGAAAACCATTTATTGTTAATGTCAGTAGAGTGTATCATTACTTGCGTTTTTTAAACTTGAATAAAAAGATATTTGCTTGCGAGTCAAAGAAACGCATCTTTAGTTACGTTCGATTCACCCACATAGATTATGCAACTGTTTTACTGAAATGTCACTTACGCGTCATTCATTTACGATTTGGCAGTTGTGTTTGCGGCACTTTTTATTTTAACGAGTGGTTTGAATATTAGTTTGGTTATTTTTTTGTGTGTTTTGACTCAATATAAATCGAATATGGAAAGGAAAACACACAAAACACGGATTCAGTGAATAATGGAAGCGGCATTGTTGAATAATAAGGAAGATTCTTCAAGTGCCACAAATATCTTATTTCAGAGGCGAGTATGGGTACCGCTGCCCCGGGAATCATTTATTGGATAACGTTTGATGACTTAGCAGGAGTACCCGGGTTTATGGGGTCAGGTTTGTCCGGATCTTGGCGGCAGATGTGTCTGCCATCAACAGCGTGGCAGGCCGGGTCGGGAGAGACTGCGGGAGATCTTTTGACCTCTCCAGCACGACTCTCTCGGAACATTCTCTTGCATCGCAGTGGAAAGGATGGATTCATTCGTCCGTCACACTGGCCCCTAAATTCCTAACCACCCCTTATACCTTATTCCTTCTAAGAATTTCTTATCCTTCCTTCCCCTAAAAAGACTCTCTACACAGCATCCCCAAAAACGAAATTGATGTTACTACAACTGCTACCAAAATAAAAATAGCAGAAAATCAGGAGTCACGATGCCAAAAGTCAAGACAGTTCTTCTTCTTTAAGAGCGATTCGAGAATCCAAGAATGCCAAGAATTTTTCTTGACTACATTGGATATTACTGAAACCTTTTTTAGAAATATAATTAATAATAGCTTGGAAAATGGAAAAGTTCTCTAAAACAAAAGGGGAAAACATTTACGTGGAAATAAAAGACCAGAAGAATCTAAAAAAATCATTAAGGACCACATTATGTCTTTTCCAACAGTACCGTCACGTTACTGTAGGGCGAACACTTCATTTAAATATTTAGCCGCCGATTTGACATTACACATACGTAATGTACACTATGTATGTTGACTTGTGTAAGGATACAAATTATGTTCCTGAAAAAAAATGGTTAAACCGAAATATATTTAACACCTGTAACCTATAGTTCCAACAACCACGCGAAGATATGTGCGACTCGTGTGTTAAATACGAAAATGCTAATACGGAAGAAAAATATTTCTTTTGGATGAGTATGATCGCCACAGACAACGCAAAATTGCTGTATAGAATTATAAAATCCAATCTAAAACCCTTGCTTCTGAATCCACTGTAAATTTTATCGAGTTTAATTTAGAATACGTTCGAAGATAATTTTTTATAGACGACACGCCTGGCAGTTTATAATTAAACTTTTTTTAATGTTCGGAGCAATGAAGCTAGAAATTACATGTGACATGAATGAGTGGCTTCATGTATGTATAAAAATCGCTTCATGTATGTATAAGTATTTGGTAGCTAATGCTAATGGAAAGAAGTTCATTCTGATGAGTGATACCTGTTGATATATCGAAACTTCTACAAAGAAAATAAATATATTTAATCCTTCATGGTGGTACCCAGCAGTTAGATTAGCTTCCAGAAAATTCAAATATGATGTCATTGAGATGGGACAAGAGTATTTCTTCAGTTTCATCAACTTGAGGAAACAATTAATTAAAAACAAAGAGATAAAAATGGCATGGATGCAAACTAGTTAAAAATCACATTCAAAAGAAGATCCTGACCATATTCATTAAGTTCCTAAAACAAGGCAACGAGCTGGACTTATTTTTTTACATGCGCTCCACACAGGAGGCCCTGAGGAAAATAATTTACCTCGGCCTATTTCATCTTTGGGGATGCTGTGAGGAGGGTTTTTTTAGGAAATAAAGGAGAGGAGAATTCTGGGAAGGAAAAGGGTTTTAGGGGTGGGTAGAAATCTGGGGTTCAGTGCGTCCTGGTCATCCACCTCAAGACCTAGAAAAATCTCACCCCATGAACCAGACACCTTCTAAATCACCAAACGTAGCGAACCTCTTGGAGTGACCTACGGAAGAGGTGTTGGTTGAAGTAAAGTGAGTGAAGCAAAGAGTGTGTGCTAAGACTGAGTTGTTTGGCGGTCCGTCCTCTCTGCCTACCCCTGCGGAGAAATGGCGTGATGGTTAGTTAGGTAGTTAGTAAGTTAGTCAGGTACAAGATTCCAGTTTTTTAAGCAAGTTACAATATTATGTAGCATATAAGGTTTTTTTTTGACAATAGTATCAGTTGGAAAATAGTTACCTAATTATTTTATATGTTTTTCTGTTTTAAATAAGTTTTTCAATAAATATTTCTAGACTTGAAATATTTTTATTACTGTTCCACCACTATCCTTATTCCTATAAATCATCTTTACAAATTTTCGGGTGTAAAATAAGTCAAATATCGAAGGAAGTTTTTCGTAACTTGAGTTCAGTGATTTCAATTTTCATTTTCGTTAGGATCAAAGAAACGTAACTGAGATATAGCTGAACTTAAATTTAAAAAAACGTATGAAAATGAATTACTATTTTATATTTAAAAGATGATTTAGAAGCACAAAATACCACCCTTTAACTAAACGAGAAGAAATTATTAATATGTTCCATTTGATTAAAAGTAGACAACATTGATTGATTGAGAACTATGTTTTTTGCTCTCCTGTAAAGTAGAGAAAAATGAGATACGTTTTTTTGACCCTAAGGGGCCGAATTATAATCCCTATTCATAAAACAGGTTCTAAAAGCAACATTGAAAATTACCGCCCAATATCAATACTCACGGTATTTAGCAAACTATTTGAGCGCATTATCTACGATCAAATTTATACTACAATTGTTCGCAACATTCAAAACCAACAACACGGATTTTTACAAAAAAGATCGGTTCTAACAAATTTGGTAAATTTTACCGATTATTTATCGAGTAATATGGACAACAGAAACCAAATAGATGTGATCTATACTGACTACTCGAAGGCCTTCGATAAGGTAAACCATTTAATTTTAATAAAAAAATTAAATCAATTAGGCATTCATGGTGACTTACTCCGATGGCTCACTTCATACCTTTCGAGTAGACTCCAATGCGTCTCAGTTGAGGGATCAAAGTCCAACTTCTTTTCCGTGCCCTCCGGCGTACCTCAAGGTTCTCATCTAGGCCCATTATTATTTAATGTGTATATTTATGATATTCACAAATGTTTTTTACACTCTAATTATCTAGCATACGCAGATGATAAAAAAATATACCTAGTTGTCAAATCAATCGAAGACTGCTTTAAACTTCAAGAGGACCTCAATCGTCTTTTTGTCTACTGTGAATTGAATAAACTAGTCATAAATATCTCAAAATGTAATAAAATATCATTTACACGTAATAAAAATAAAATTTCATTTGATTATACACTAAACGGGACACTTATCAACGAAGTTGAATCTATCAGGGACCTTGGGGTAACGCTTGATTCTAAATTAAACTTTATCCAACACACTAATAATATCATCAACAAAGCCAACAAAATGCTGGGATTTATAATTCGTATATCGAAACGTAAATACTCTATATTCCCTCTACACCGCATATATCCGCCCACACTTAGAACACTGCACACCGATCTGGACTCCTTTCTACCAAGCCCACATTGTTAGGATCGAAAGAATTCAAAAAAAAAATTTTAAACACTTAAATTATAAACTTAACCTACACTTTCTAAATTACACCGATTCTATTAAATTTCATCACTTCAACTCCCTTCATACACGATGATTAATTTTTGATCAAATTTTATTATTTAAAATTTTAAACAATGGCCTGGACTCATCAGAGCTTACCAATTTAATAAAACTCCATATTCCTTCAAGATTAACCCGACAATCGAATTTACTTCATTTGCCCACTTGTAGAACAAACTTTAGAAAAAATTCCCCGATTCCTCGAATATGTGCGCAATACAACGAATTGTTTCACAACGTGGACATTTTTAATTTAAACCTTCAGAAGTATCGAATAGAAGTAACGCGTGCGATATTGGATTGATACGGGGTGTGCAAGGTATCGAGAGCATCTCATATCCTTATCCTATATTCTCCCTCCCCTCCCCCTCCTCTCCCCTTCCTAAGTCTAAATTTAGCTTAAGATAAATTAAACCCCATCTAGAAACAATATTAGAATAAGAAACTCTTTTGGCTTCACTGCAGTTAACGTGTATATTTTTATGTCTATTGTATGTATATAAGCTGTTTGTTTCTTACAAATAAAATAAAATGTTGCCCCTTTGCCAGTTAGGATTGGCTCAGCATACTCGCATGGATGGAACCTTGCTCTAGCTCCACACTACTCGCGAAGTTGAACGAGGTTAGCCGAATACGATAGTGCGGAGAGGCACTTCGTCCAACCTTGGCTCGCCTCGGGCGACCTCCATTTTTTGTCGGTTTTTGCGCCCGAGTCAAAGGACTCGAAGTTGGACGAAGTGCCTCTCTACTCTCTGAACTTCAGTTCGCTTCAATACGTCGTCGTGAATACACGTGCGCGCTAGTAATTATTTTTTATTAGTATTGTCACACGGCACGATTGTGAGTGGAATACAGTGGTCGCAGGAGCAAATTCTGTTGCTCTTGCGACCGGGGCATGTTAAAAATACCCGTAGACGAATTAAAGAAAAAGAAGGATTCGCTTTTTGCTACGTACAGGAGCTACCATAGAAAAAAAGATGCGTCAATAAATAATAATAATAATGGTTTATTGTCTTCATTTCTCAGTAATAAGTAGAGATAATGATATCCTCACTGAGATCTCTCGTGCTGAGGATTTCATTTACATATTATAATTTAATTATAAGAAATTAATATGAACTAGACATAACACATAACATATATCATGTAGTATTTTTTTTTAAAAATAATTATAACGTAAATAAGATAGTGTTTTTTTTTTATAATTCAGTTCACTAGATTTGGTTTTAGTCTGTATTTGATATCAGTATATTTTCTATTTCTGATCTGCCTATATTTAGTATCCAGATTTTTATTTGAAATTTAGATGTTATAATGTTGAGGTTTTTGAGTGAGAGTGGTATTTTATTGTAGAGTTTAATGCCATAATACAAGAAGCCCCAATATTTTTTGCCCCAATATTGTGTTAGTAGTTACTTGTTGGATATGTTTTTGACCATGAGATCTAGTGTTTCTAATGTACGTGTTAGTTGTTATTTCTTGGGTTTTGTACTTATGAATGTAAAAATATGTACATATAATATGCGAGCGTGCGCATTGCAATGGCAGCTGCTACTTGAGCGTCAATGAGTTTCTCGCGAAGTTGAACGAGTGTGTAGCGACGTACTTCGAACTTCGGTCAACTTTCCCGAATATTTCGTCGAGGAACTTCGCGAGTATATACTTTCAATAATGTATATAAGGAGGGATTATCATCTATGATTTTTTTTTTAACTTGTTGCTTATATTGATTTTATGACTATCCTATCTTCGAAACTGCTTCGTCAGAGCCGTAGCTTCCCTGTATTTAGCTTATCCGATGCAAGCTCATACCTTTTAACCGCAAGCTCATATTATCCAATAATATAGTTCTGTATTTTAACAGGTAGGTAGTTGGGAAAGTACCCAATTTAGTACTAATATTCACAGGGTTGATAATACACAAATAAAAAGAATGATTGGTTTTAACTGAAAATGTCTTTATCAAATTCAAGGTAAACAAAATTATCACAGAAATACTTAATTATATTTCTTTAAAATATGTAACATTAGTAATAATATAATTAATTACATATACAGGTAACATTACAACATCTTTATACATAAAAATACAATTTCTCTAAAATATGCAAAAACTACTCGATACAGTTTAATGGTGCCTAAAGCGTGGGACAGCTGTCACTCTTAAAGATAAATATGCACACCTATAGAACAAAAAACATTTTTTGTGATGAAAATGAGTTATGCAAAATCAGCAACTTTACTTTTAGATTAGCTGAATCCCCGGCGTTGCCTAGGCTTTACTTTTAGACTAGCTGAATCCCCGGCGTTGCCTAGGCTTTACTTTTAGACTAGCTGAATCCCCGGCATTGCCTAGGCTTTACTTTTAGACTAGCTGAATCCCCGGCGTTGCCTAGGCTTTATAGAGTTTTTTTAGAAATCAGACTTAGGGGAGCATACATAAATTACGTGAGCTCAAAAGGGGGGGAGGGGAGGGGGTCCAGTGAAATCTCATGTTACTTGAAAATAATAAACTAAGTGACCCAAATTTATCTCATCAAGCGGGGGGGGGGGGGGGGGGGGGTAATTAATGTATGCCCCCTTATAGTGGTGGACCATGAGTTTTCAGTGAGCTAGAATCCTAAGATTGAAAAATACAACATTACTGATGTAGTTGTAGCAGAAAATAATTTTTTTTTTTTTTAATTTCTACTTTTTGTATGAAGAATTCAGGATTCTTTCAGTCCAGGGGAGCCGTGCCCTCTTGACTGAAAGATCTCATACAAAAAATTGAAATTTAAAAAAAAAAAAAATCATTTTCTGCTACAACTACATCAGTAATGCCGTATTTTTCAATCTTAGCATTCTAGCTCACTGAAAACTCACGGTCCGCCACTGCCCCCTTAGACAGTGACCTTCCACTTGTTTTGAAGGTGTACAAAATTACATCAATCTCAGAATAAAACTGTAGATTTGTATAAAAACAAATAAACACCACCAAAGACCTGTTAACACTTAAGTCGGCTATACACCACCCATCCTTTGACAAAGAAAATTGTCTCTGGCGGCCGGCTGCCATATAGATAATTTTCTTTAAATACATAGATTTAGCTTAGGTGTATATCACAATGTATGTGTGCGAAATAATCAATCGAAGATTATAATTTTGATGTGAAGATTATAGCAACATGGTAGCAAAGAATATTGTTATTTCACTCAATTTGAAAATAATTTTGGCAAAATTTACTATGTTTCATAACATTTTATAATAATACTATGTACACCGACCATTTTTTATTTGAAACACCTTGGCTTGCACAGGTTTAAGCTAACAATGCAATTTTTTCAATAAATAAAACAAGGCACTAAAAATTTCATATATCTTACATTATCAATGGCAAAAGTTCAAATACAAAATATTGTGTTCGCAATTATTGTGACATTATCTCCGTGATATTCATGCCATTATGTACATACAACTTAATGTAAAAATATTCTTATTATTTATATCAAAATAATATATTATATCTAAAAATATAAAAATGCCTGCATTATTACAAACATTTTAATTCAATACTTAACCTATGCTATAAAAATAGGATTACTCAAGCCCTGTTCAGATTAAGAATAAAAAGGCTCCCGGATTCGTTTTCTATGCAAAGACAATCACTAAAAATGTTGCCATAGACAACACTTTTTAAAGGCTGCCGTCTTTGGAATAAAAAATTTCCAGGTGCTTTTTTAATCCCTCGTAAATGCGGCATTACTTTCGTTTTTCGGTATGCAATACAAATTAATATATAACAATATTAACAATATGAAACAAATTGTTTGGGGGAGCGAAAAAATCAAAACACACAAAATGAGGTATTGTCATTGGAAATCACGCAGGCTAAATCCCATAGATGTAAGTGTTTGTCTCTTTTTAGTGTCGCTTTTTCGTTTCATCGAGTTTAGAATCACAACACTGCCAAAAAAAACTTTAAAAAATACAAGTGTGCATTTCACACACGGTAGAAGCGAAACATTCAGAAAACTAAAGTAGACAAGAGTGGGGGTCTACGAAGCACGGCACAAAGAGGAGACCGATTATACTATCTCATTCTCTCGCACACTAAATCCTGTAAATGTACGTGTTTGTCTCCTTTTAGTGTCACTTTTTCGTTTCATCGTGTTGCAAATCACAACATTGCTGAAGAAGTTTTCACTCAGCATTCTGTGTGTGAACATACTCAGAGAAAATGACTGCGAATAGAATGGTAGGTATACATTAAAATATGACGCTGGGAAAAATTGTCGCATTAGCAGTATTGCATTCCGATTGATAAAATTAATGTTCCTTGATTTGAGTAAAACAATACTATGCTATAAAAATATGATTAATTACTTAAGGTACTTTATTTGAGGAAAGCATTTAAATAAATAAACTAAGATAAATAGTGGGGTCATTCTCAACATGAATGTGACTACTCTTAGACTCTCTTTCTGCCACATCAGTTATTATGAGAGAGAGGTTTACAAATGAGCTATCGGTGGTAAGCTTTTAACACCACTAACAATACAATTTACAATAGCTGTGAAGACTTGTTTGTGATTTCTTTTTAATGTTAACACAGTTCTTGAACACCAACTGACCGGAGTCAGTGGGACTATGGCATCCCCAATTGGGGTATAATGTGTTGCTGAAAGGTTGGAAGAGGAAGGTTGGAAGAGGAAGGTTGGAAAGTGCGATATTTGAGATCTAGTCACCAAACACAACTAAAGCCACTTCAAGCAAAGTTTCAATTTGTCTGGTGGTCTTTCACAAGGGCGATACTGAGAGTATCTGCCACTCTGGAATTAACGACATTATGTGGCATTACGGGGCTTAATGTCAAAAAACATTATCTACAAAACATACAAACAATTATAGGCAGTCAAACAATCATTTCTCAAAAAATATATAACAATAATTTGAGGGCTTAAAGTCAAACAACATTATCTAAAACAAAACATACCAATATTAATGATTGAAACATCTTTTTGTCAACAACTTCTTTTGACTTAATAGTTTTTGTTGTTGTAGAAAACTTTGTCTGACTTAGCTTTGTTTGTAGATAACTTTGTTTGACTTTAAGGCGTAGAATTCTTTGTAAGTTTTTTGTAGATAACGTTGTTTGACTTTTAAGTCCTAGAATTCTTTGGAGTGTTTTTTGGTAGACAATGTTGTTTGACTTTAAGCCCTAGAATTCTTTGTGTTTTGTTGTAGATATTTGACTTAAAGCCGTTAGCCGTAGCGTTATTTGACATTAAGGCCTCAATTATATGGATCAGATCAGATTATAGCTGTCACATTCATGTTGAGATAATGTACACATAATTCTGCTAAGTAAACAATAATATGGTATTGTTAGAATAACTTTTTGGTTTATATATCATTGGATATCATCAGTTCCTCCAGGCCCATCCTGCCAACATGTCTCCACACTCGGTAGCGCGCTAAGTCTTTACGTGTCACCATTCCAACAACCTGAGAAAACAAAATACATAGTTAAATTAACATTAATAGGACATGAAGGAATTCTTCTCTCTCTCTCTCTGGTTTCAATCCTGGGATTGGTTTGCAGCAATTTCATCTATTCGTTTCTTCCACTCTTCCCTGTCTTGTGCGGCTCTTTTGAATTCTGCATATGATAAGCAGCGCACGTCCACCAGCAGGTCCTCCAGGTACTCTCGGCGTGGGCGTCCCCTAGCGTTTGTCCCCTCGGTCATACCCTCCATTATGGCATGCAAGAGGCCTTCTTGTCTTATTGCATGGCCGATCCATCTTGCGCGCCTTTCGGACAAGGTCCTGAGCAGGTGCCTTCCTCCTTCGATTCTTTGGAGAACCTCCTCATTTGTGATGTGGTCTCTCCAGGAAATTCCTAGTAGTCTTCTATAGGACCACATCTCAAAAGCCTCTAGTCTCCGTTTATCTCTTTCGGATAAGCACCATGTTTCGCAGCCGTACATCAAGATACTCCATACATAGGTCTTGATGAGGAGTGGTCTTCTCTAACAACAAATAATACCAGATAAAGTGAAACCCTCTTAAAAAGTTCCCTCAAGAAGTTTCGTGGCTTAAGAAATTTGGTTTTTTCAGTCCCTCGGCCCAAAATTGGCACAATTTTTCCCACATGTAAGGTTTTCCTGTTTAAGAAGTTTGTTTTTACCGGTTCCTTGAAAACTTCTTAAGAGGGTTTCACTGTATAGGTAATGGATATTCATTAATAATTTTTATTTAACCCTTTGAGGAGTATCGCCGCACGTATGCGGCGGCACTCGGACGATGCAAATAGAGTATCGCTGCATACTTGCGGCCGTATGACTTTATTCAGTTTTTTCTATGCCATGTTTGTAATTTCAATTAAATTATGATTTATAGACAATACAAATATATTTGTCAAACATTTTTACGTATTCTTACAAAAAATGTTACATATCTATATACATTAATATACATTACTAATTCAGTGGTTCTCAACATTTTACAAATAAAAAGTATTAATTTTTTTTTTTTCATTTATATAAAAATAAATGTACAATAGTAAAGGGATAATACTAAAAATAAAAAAAGTGGATTAATCCAGTGGCTCCCAACATTTACAAACAGTGTTTTCAATAATTATTTTTTTATTTATAAAAAAGAAATGTACAATAATAAAAAGATAATACTAAAAATGAAAACAAAAGTATAAGTAAGGTCTTATAATAAGTTGGACAAATTGAGTGGCTCTCAACATTTTACAATATATATATACAAATTTAGGTTCCGTATGTTTGTGTCTGCAAATCACGGGAAGTAATCGATGGATTGACTCAAAATTTTTACAGAACATTGCATTTTAGAAGAATGTTTCTATATATAATTGTAAGCACTGGCATTATGAAATTTGTATAAAAAAATAAGTACAGATGGTGCGCGAGTGGTTTGAAAATGTGAGTATTTTTATTTGAAAGCAGGAGGGCAGTGGGGTAGCGAGGGGGGGGCGAGGGAGGGCAGGGGGGGGGTGCCACCCATAGAAGGGTGACACCCGACTCCGATGAGGGGTGACACGACCGTGGAAAAAAAACAGGCTGCAGTAGAGCCCGATATCTGCACCGGTTAGTCGAAGACGGTAAACCATTTCACCCCACCCTATCCCACCCCACCTCATATCACATTCCACCCCCCCCCCCCCCCCCGCGTTGGGTGCCACCCACGCTAGCTACGCCACTGCAGGAGGGAGAAGGTAACGAAGGAGGTAGGGAACGAAGGAGGTAGGGATCGCAGGAAGGGTGACGAGAGAGGGGGAAGGTGGAAGGGAAATGCAGGAAGGGAAGGGGACGCAGGAGGGGAACGGGGATGCATGGGAATGGACATGCAGGGAGAAACAATTTATTTCTTTGAATGGCATTGCAACGCATGCCGGGTACCATGGTAGCATTACATAAATATTGTTACGTATTATAATAACAAAAAAGGAAAGACAAAATTTATGTGTGTTGGATGTAATTTTCCACTATGCACTTATCTGTGTTTTGAGGAATACCACACGAAAAGAATATTTTAGCTAGTAATACAATATCTAAATCTAACATTATTTGCATGTTGAGAACCACTGAATTTATACTTCATTTTTATTTTTAGTATTATCCCTTTATTATTGTACGTTTCTTTTTATATAAATAAAAAAAAATTGAAAACTTTTTATTTGTAAAATGTTGAGAACCACTGAATTTGTCCAACTAAATTTACAATGCTATAATATAAGGTTATATAAAGTAATAAAAAAAGCTCCGAAATTAACTTGTGTAATAAAAAAAGGTAAAAAGATAATTAATTAAATCGATTAAAAAATTTAGAAAAACTCAAAAAATAACTCACTCCCACGATGTAGATGACAAAAAAATAACTCACCAATCAAAGGGTTAAACATAAGTAATTTACAGCTAGTTATTTGAAGCAACATATGAATTCCCAATGATGGTTTCTAACCAGTTTGATACTGATATACAGTGAAACTCGCAAGAAATTCCCAATTAAGAAGTTTTCATACTAATGAAGTTTGGTTTTTACGGTACCTTGAAGACTGAATTTGAAAAATGGCCCAATTTAACCCACATACAAGGTTTTTTCCGCTTGAGAAGTTTTTTTCGGTCCCTTGGGAATATTAATATAAACATATTATAAAAATCACTGTTTATAATATGTTTACATATTTCTCGAAGTTTGTTTACAATGTTTGTTCTTTTGTTTTATTATTACGCATTATCTCAACATTGAAATGAGATAAAGAGTCGAATTAAAGTTGAGGAAAAGTAGTTTTTTAACAGTAACAATATGGTATAAAGTAGTACATGGTAGAAAGTCCAATGTAAACATGGCACGATCAAGTGAATAAAAAACTTATGTGTAGTAAAACGAGGCGTATGTGATGAACGAAAATGTAAAGAGAATGTATGACATGGAATAAACGTGTTTTAAATTTTATACAACTGATAAAAAACGATTAATGTATCGTAAATGGTTGTTTATCGGTTGTGTAAAATTAAAAGCTCGTTTATTAGTAAGGGTTATTTTTTAATGTGAATATTGTACAAGAGTCCGAACTGGTCCTAACCGCCTGGAGCTCTGGAGCTAGTGAGATTATGGCATCCTCTATTGGGATATGTTATGAGGCTGAATACATTGGAGAAGGGAAGGAGACGGGGAAGTACCTGACTATTCAGATCTAGTCACCAAACGCGGCTAAAGCCATTTCAAGCAAAGTTTCAGTTCTGAATGGTGGTCTTACATCGGGGCGACACCGAGAGAATCTTCCACTCTGGAAGGTGCCGCAAATATACCTTATATTATTTTTAAACGGTTACAGCCTTACTAAAAAATCCCGTTAAAATTTTATTTAATTGATAAATGAGCGTGTATGTGAAAACATTACTAATTAAAAAAAAATATATATATATATATATACATCATTAACATAGCCTGGGGGGGTAGTTTATCCCATATGTGCGACTCTTTTGTTAATGTCTGAACGAAATTTGGAATTTTTCCAAAGTATTTTGAATGTTCTGTATATTTCTTATTTTTTAAGATGTCTTAAAAACAAATACCATTTATAAAAACTACATAAAATTACCTTTTAGATTTGTGTATTTGAAATACACTTTAGAATTAAAAAAATTCCATATTTTATGATTCAAATAGGGAAAAAAAATTCTTACCAAAATGTAGAGAAATTTAAAAAAAAATCAAAATTTAAAAAACACTTTACATAATAAATAAATAAATGATAAACCGACATTTAAAACAGATTTTCTTGCATCTCTAAAGGCATTAATTTCTTTGATACGTTTACGAACACATGTATTAGATATTAATATTAAAAAAAAACACCACTTTTAAGAAATTCTCATAAAATGAAGATCCAATGTAAATTTGAATTTTCATGTATCATCCTGCTAATACTATAAAGGCGAAAGTTTGTATGGATGTATGTTTGGTACTCTTTCGCGCAAAAACTACTGAATGGATTTTAAAAATTCTTTCACTAATACAAAGCTACATTATTTGCGAGTACTATAGGCTATATATATCCGTAAGCTCTGGCGTTATGAAATTATTTATCATACGTTTTCTGTCCCTAATAAAATCGATTTATTGCAAACGTCAGAAAAAAAGTAAGGGGGTTGATGGGGGGGGGGGGGGGAGTGGTGTGGGGAGAGGGAATGTGGAGGGGTAGGGGGCGGGGGGAGAGGTGGGTGGAGGGAGGGGGGGATGGGGTTAATGAGTGGAGTGGAGAGAGGGAAGGTGGAGGAGGCGGAGTGGGGTGGGAGAGGTGGAGGGAAGGAAGGGGTAGGGGGAGGGGGGTTGATGGATGAGTGAAGTGTGGCGAGGGAAGGTGAAGGGGGGTGAAGTAGGGGGAGGGCTGGGTAGATGGGGAGGGGGGAGGGGGTTGACGGGGGGAGTGGAGTGGGGAGAGGGAAGGTGGAGAAGGCGGAGTGGGAATTCCCTAATACCATGCGAGCGAAGCCGCGGGAAAAGGCTAGTATAAAATAATTTTCTGACAATTCAACTTTCAAAGTACGAATATTGTGCTTATAACTTGAATGAAACTTATGAAAACCCACAAAAAATACGTTAAATATATCAATTATATAAATAGAAGAGTGAATTGGTCACTATAATAGACATCATTGAATTAGAGTTTGGCCAGCAGGGAGGATTTAAATGAACCAGTGGGAAATAGTAACATAAAGAAACCTAATTTATTCAAATGTATAATGGTATATGTACAACTTTTACAAACCTCATTGACATCGTTGACTATGGGCAAATGGCGCATGCCCAGAGCCCGGAACAGTCGGAACATCCTGGGCAAGGAGGCACTGTGGAGCAGCGTGTACGGGGCGGGGTTCATGAAGGGGCGCAGGTCTATTGTGTAAGTCTTCTCCTCTTCAGAAATATACACCTGAAAGTTAATAAAGTAAATCTATTGCTCGAAAATATGAGAAAGCTATGAATCTGTATGGGAATAGCATAGTCCAGACTCCGAGAAGGAATAAATGAGCTAAAAAAAAGGTTATTTTTGACTCCCGAATTTGAGAGGTTCACTGGATGGGAAAGAGCAAACCGAGCGGCGTTTTGTCCATTTAAACGTATTCCACAATTTCCTTTCTGAATTTTGACAACAGTGCAAATATTTTTTAATATAAAATAGATATCCACCATTAAGCGCGTCGGTACGTTTTGCTTTTTTGAAAATTTATTTCTTAAAGGAGTTAGGACCCTCCAAAAATTGTTAAAATTGCCTGGTTTTGAACACCATCAACGAGAGTGTTGAACATCAAGATGTTCAGTATACAATCTAGAAAATGTATTTTAAAAAAAAGCATAACGTCTAGACATAGAATATTTTTTCTTTGGTTGGTAAAAAAAATCTTAAAAATCAGTCCAGTTTTGGAGGAGAAAAAAAGGGTGAAACAAAACCTCGATTTTGACGATTGTATTTATATATTATTTAATTTAATTATTTCTTATTCCTTATTATGATGTCTTATCAGAGGTAAATCAAAAGGAGGAAATCCATAGTAGGTTTTATTTTGGGAATAACTCCTATAGATCTCATAGAAATTGTTTTTTCTCAACTGTTTCATGGTGAGAAATATGATCTAAAAGGTGTTAGAAAGAGAAAATTCCTTGCTACATATTAAAATCTAAAAGTTAACCACAAAGTAATTAAAATGTACACTTTTATGCAAGTAAACTTTCCGACTGCAATTTGAAAAAAAAAATACAAGTGTGCAGTTCACAGCGGTAGAAGTGAAACCTTCAGAAAACTAAAGTTGACAAGAGTGGGGAGGCTATCAAGCACCGCACAAAGAGGAGACCAATTATTCTATCTCATTCTCTAGCAGGCTAAATCGTAAAGATATAGATGTGTTTGCCTCTTTCTAGTGTCGCTTTTTTGTTTCATTGAGTTTCAAATCACAACGGTGCTAAAGAAGTTTTCACTTCAAAAAATATGAAATTTTGGAAATTTTTTATTAATTATTTTAACAGAAACAACAGAAAAGTGAGGTAACAATAACATTTATAATACATTTATCTAATAAAATATATGTCTGTTTTTATTTGCTTCGTTATTAATTTTAGTTAGAAAAAACGTAAGCTGAGCCATTATTAAAACTTTTTATGAATGCTTTCAAAAATTTTATATTTATAAAATTATTTGCCTATTTTTTATTTATTTAATTTAACATGTGTTAACTGTCTGGGTGTAAAAAAATAAGCCAAATAACAGGAAACAATAGATTTTTAACATTTCTAAAAAAGTTTCGGTTTCGGCCGAAACTGAGACAGACACCGAAGATTCAGTTTCGGTGGAAAGTCCCGTTTCGGTCGGACACTACTTATTAGTAACAAATCGGGTTCAAGTGTATACGGGCTTTATTTATGTTGTTGCAACAACACAGGTTATCGGCCGTGAAAGATTTTTTTTTAGTAAGGCTGCGAATGTTTACCCTACGTCTCTATATTTATCATGATCCGTGGGTTTACAATATGGAATTCAGGAAACTAGACATCTGTGATCCATAAATATTGAACGTGTAGACCATAAAGATTTTTTTCTCCTTTTAAATACCTACGTTAGTGTTGCCATTTAAAATCATAAAATGATTGCAGCTAATCACATCATGCATAATGTTTGTAATATCCATTGCATTGCCCTCCTTTTCGTCCACTGTAATTATATGTTGACAGTGCCACATTATATTTTAAAACAAATGTATGTGTAGTTACCTAATAGTACCTACATTAGATAATAGAAAGTTGCATACAATGTACCTAATACATTTTGAATAGTAATAAAGAATGTTTTACCTCATCAATGGTGGGGAACCTGGGGTATTCTTGTCTAAACATGTCAATGTTGACATTCAAATAGTCTCCCCAGGAACACGGCGCCTCGTTGAATATCTTCTGCTGCAGCAGCACTATCAGTTGGGATCGCAATATTATTCCTCGGAACCTCTTGTATGTTTTTATTTCCATCTGAAATAAATAAATCTTATCATATGGTTTCTCTAGATGCACTTGGTAGATGTTGATTTAGAAAATGTTTTACATGAAATCGAGTCAGATTACATAAATACAAAATTGTTTTAGAGGATTAAAAACAAGCCTATTTAGGTACCGATTTCAAAAGATTTTTTTTTACCCTTAGGGCCTATGTCATCTTTGGGGATGCTGTGTGGAGGATCATGTTAGGAAAAGGAAGAAGAGGAAGTTCTGGGAAGCAAATAAGGTATGAGGGGTGGGTAGGAATCTGGGGTCAGTGTATCCAAGTATGAATTTTGAATCTATCCCTACCACTGCAGTGCAAGGCAATGTTCCAAGAGAGTCCTACTGGAGAGGTCAAAAGATCTCCCTCAACCAATCTCTCCCGATCCGGCCTGCCATGCAGCAGATGCATCTGCTGACAAGACCCGAAAAAACATCATCCCATCCCCATGAACCCGGACACCCCTGCTAATGTAGCAAATGCAGCGAACTACTTCGGGTGACCTATGGCAGAGTTGTTGGTTATCCAATAAATGGTTTCAGGTGCAGCGGTATCCATACCTGCCTCTCAAAAATTTTGCTTGATTTAGAAAATGTTCACATCTTCACATGAATAGAGTCAAATTACACAAATACAAAAATTGTATTAGAGGAACAGACCACAGAACAAGAGTAAAGATGATTTTTAAAAACAAGACTAACTATTTAGGTACCTGATTGCAAAAGAATGGAGCATTTAAAAAAAACAATCTTTGGCAAAGAATTTTCAACTCAAAATAAAAATAAAGTCGAAAATCTATGTTTCGAAGTAGTACAAAACTCTCAAATTGTGAGCTCTGCCAATAATATACATTTTTTAAATCTGTCCATAATTTCTAACTCTTTTTCACCTCGCACTCTCTTTTCCATCATGAGCCATGAAGCTTTGAAACATCCATCCACAGTCAAAAATAATACAAGACACATATGAGTGTTCATGGGGTGAAGTTTGTCTAGGTCTTGATTCATACGCCGCTCCTGGACACACTGATCCATAGATTACCAATATCTTATACCTTTTTCTTTCCAAGAACTTCTTCTCCTTTCTTTACTTAAAAAGAACCTCGAAAGAAATTATTTTCCTCAGGGTCTCCCGTATGGATTTAATGTAATTTTTTTATTTAATGTAAGGTTTTGACTGTGTTTTGTGTATTTATGAAAATATAATAACAAAAATATGCATTACTAAAGCAATAAACTTACATAATCCTGTATATCTGACCGGTCAGTGGTTGAGTGGGCATAGCACTTGGGTACCACCCTAGCATCGCGTGTTCAATTCCTCGGCTGGCTAAGTCCTCCATCACAACACAAGCAACATTTTCGGCTTTCTGTGGTGGTAGTAGGAGATTTTCAAACGTTGTTGGGTTATTCGTAACCCGGGAATGTTTGTCTTTCTTTTTAAAGTTAAAAAAAAAAAATCACCTCATCAGCTAGTGGAGGGTCCACCACAGGGAAGCCATTGTATGTGACCAGTCTGAGGACCTCCACAATGTGGCCAACGTTCTCTACAGTCTTGAAGGACACGATGGGCTGGTTCATCACTTCAGAGGCGTAGATGTTATGCGCAAGTGGTGGTGGCTCCCACGGCAGCAGTGGCACTCCCGCTAGTTGGATGTGAATATCGTAAATACCCTGAAAAATTACAAATTATACATTTTTTGACCCATTTATAAAAAAAAAATCAAAGTGTTTATTTCACATGCGGTAGAAGTTAAACCTTCAGAAAACTAAGAGTGGGGAGACTACTTGATGTGTCGTGTGAAAAATAATACAAACAAGGAAAGTCCAGCAAGAGTTTTTTTTGGAAATTTGTGAAGAGATAGACTTGTCCTAACATGAAATCCGGGTATCATCAAGACGAGCTGGAGATAAACCACATGACAATCATTTAGGAACCAGAAGAGTTCCAGCATGTCTTGAATAAACGATGATATCATTCGTACACTGACCTCATTGAAAAAATCTCCCGTCCATTTAGCAGCCATGACGGTAACAATGATGGGGAATGCATTAGATATATTCCCAGTGGTTTCCAGTATGATAACCGTCAGCGATATGGTCATCCGCACTACTCCGCCCAATTGAGCTGCCGCGCCGATAAGGGCGTACTTCCCGGGGTGCATTGTCGGCTAGAATTAAAAATAAACAGATATTAATTATATGGGCGCAAAAGAAGGCAATTTTTTTGTACAGCCTGGACAAAATTAATACTACTGCCACAAGGATTTCAAAATATATTACATATACATATACATTTTTTTTTTAATATTAACTACATATACATATATATATATATATATATACATAACACCGTCTATTTGGCGACCAGCATGGGCAAATATGCATCTAAAGTGGCGACCACCGACATTTGGCGACCGATATACGGTCGCCACTTTATTTTTCGAAATTTTTACACAGTTCATAGTACATGTCGTCACAAGCATTTTGGCAAAAATTGTCCTGGTAGCCAAATTGGGCGTGAAGTGGATGATTTCGAATATTAAAGTTCCGCCATCTGTCGCTACACAGCTAGGCGCTAGGTGATATACACGGCCATGTATACTGCCCTTCATCCTACCGACATTTGGGCGACCGGTGTGACATAACATGCCGCCTTTCATTCCTAGCATTTACCCGCCACCGAGGCGTTGGCAAATGTGTTGGGAAACAACGTTGCCGGTTAATTCCAACTCCCGTACAAGAGTTGAGGTGCACGTGGCGGTGGCGTGTTTTGCGACGTTGCCGCCGCGCTTATTTAGCCTCGGTTGCCTCGAATGTTTTTCCTTTTAAAATTTTATCGTGATCAATCGTATTATCGTATACCGAGCATTAACGTACATGTGATTTGGAGTGTAGGTATTTGGCGACCGACCATTTTAGTGTCTTAATTACAATACATTATTGATTACGGTTGACTCAATGAAATGGAACAAAATAATTGCAAGAATAACAGAAATGCAATATCAAGATGATTCTTTGGAGTCATACCTACCTATGACATAGAATTCGGATAATCTGAGGTACTTGCCTTCAATTAATAATTCTTCTTTTCGGTCATTTATACGGTCAAATTTACTTCTTTAAAATTCCCGATACTTATTTTACAGGAGTTCACTTACTCTGACGGTGATGGTGGGATACGACCCAAATCCCATGTGTGAAACAAAAGGCGAGCTCACCAATTAATTTTAATCGAAAAAATAAAAATATTGCATGGATGATTCATCTAATCAAAACGACCCACGAACATTGTTTCCACAAAACTTCAACGTGTTGACCAAATCGAAAAAGAAAATTGATATAGAAATAACGAAAAATAAATTCAGTGCGCAGATCACATGCCGTGGAAATGAAACCTTCAGAAAACTAAAGTAGGCAAGAGTGGGTAGGCTACGAAGCACCGCACAAAGAGGAGACCGATTATTCTATCTTAGGGGCATACATTAATTGAGCTCAAAATGGGGGGTGGGGGTCCAATCTCACCAAATCTTGAACAGTTTTTCAGCATATTGTCGCGATCATATTTACCACAACGGGGGGGGGGGGGGCGTAACGGGATAGCATTGGGCGGGACGGGATAGGGTGGGACCCCAGATACACAACTGATGTCTCGTGAGGGGAGAGGGGGGGGGGGGCACCAAATCTCATCAAGGGGGGGGGGGGGGGGGGTTAAATTGGAAAATTGGAAAATTAACTGCTCACGTTATTAATGTATGCCCCCTTATTCTCTAGCAGTCTAAATCCTATAGATGTATGTGTTTGCCTCTTTTTAGTGTCGCTAATTTTCGTTTCATCGAGTGTCAAATCACAACGGTGTTAAAGATGTTTTTACCTCAAAATAGTACTGCCAGATTTTTGTTTTTATTTCGAAAAGGACTTAGGACAGGTGGTTTTAAAAATTTGTAGGAGTCATCAAAAAATAAAAATTTTAAGTTAATTTTCACGTTCTGTGTAAGTTCTATTCAAGTTCTGTTGTTATAACAATGAACTTGAATACAACTTACACAGATTGTGAAAATTAACTTCAAATATTTGAAGAATCTGTCATTTTTTTTAACAACCCGTTAATTATAATTTTAATTGTTCGAGGCGTGTTTTCAGAAACATTGTATTCGAGGAAACAACATCGAAAACAATGCGACTAAATTTAATATAAATGTTTTTGTTTTTTACTTTAGTTTCACACAGGAGGCCCTGAAGAAAATAATTACCTCAGGGCCTATGTCATCTTTGTGGACGCTGCGTATAGGAAAGGAAGGGGAGGAAGCTATGGGAAGGAAAAGGATTTTAGGGGTGGGTAAGAATCTAGGGTTCAGTTTGTCAAGGAGTGACGGACGTATGAATCCATCCCTCCCACTGCGGTGCAAGGCAATTTTCCGAGAGAGTGCGGCTGGAGAAGTTAAAGGGACTTCCTTAACCACTCTCACCCGATCCGACCTGTCATGCTGCTGGTTGGCAGACGCATTCGCCACCAAGACCCGAACAAACCACACCCCATGAATCATTAGATGACTAAGTCGTAGGTGAAAATATTGAAATGAACCAGAACCCACCACATCAAATGCATCACAACCATATAAAAGTTTCTTAAATCCTTATCAGACAGTCGCGAGTAAACATACTACAGTAAAAAAATTCAGAGTGTGCAATTCACACGCGGTAGAAGTGAAACCTCCAGAAAAACTAAAGTAGACAAGAGCGGGAAGGCTACAAAGAAGTGCACAAAGAGGAGACCGATTATACTATCTCATTCTCTTGCAGGCTAAATTCTATAGGTGTATGTGTTTGACTCCTTTTATTGTCGCTATTTTTCGTTTCATCGAGTTTCAAATCCAAAACGGTGCTTAAGAAGTTTTCATTTCAAAATACAAATGTGCAGTTCACATGCAGTAGAAGTGAAACCTCAGAAAACTCTAGACAAGGGTGGGGAGACGACAACGAAGCACCGCGCGAAGAGGAGACTGAATAGCTACGAAGCACCGTACAAAGAAGAGACCGATTAGTCTATCGCATTCTCTTGCAGGCTTAATCCTATGGATGTATGTCTTTATCTCTTTTTAATGTTGCTATTTTTCGTTTTATCGAACTTCAAATCACAACGGTGCTAAAGAAGTTTACACGTACTCGAGTTTAATTTATGTACCTACATCATCTCTAAATATTTAAATTTTTAAAATTAGTAAGATATACATAATAAAAAAATGCTCGTACATCTATGGAATTTAGCCAACGAGAGAATAAGAGTATAATCGGTCTCCTCTTTGTGCGGTGCTTCGTAGCCACTCCTCCCACTGTATTCTTATTTATTTTCTGAAGGTTTCACTTTTAATTGCGTACTCGGATTTTTTTTTAATTGTTTCGGATACCTATTTAGCTACCTTTTAATATATTTTTTTAATTCTTTTTAAACGTTTTATATCTTTTCATGTACATAAGAAGATGAACATTCATTATAAGTGATAATTAAATCCTTTTTTTACTTTGGTAGAAAGCAGTCACTTTGTGGTTTGACAAAGATATTAATTGAAATAAAACAATCACTTAGTTTGTAACCACGATTCATCCATTAACCTTTTTTATACCGACCGGTTTCGCTTAACCTGCGCATCAGCGTTATTTCATTATATCTACTTTATCGCGTTGAAACCAAGCTCACGCACACTAACGAAATTCAAAACAATAAGCGCACAAACTTAGCTGTTGCCGGCCGAATTCCCTATCCCTCCGCTTGACCAAGATTCCCTTCACCTCACCCACACAGCTGTTATCCCGCGCCGATCGGCTCGCTTGCCCCCGTGCGACTAGCCCCACCGCTTCCCTTACCCCGCGGACTCCTGTTCATACAAAAGTCACGTGGAATCTGCGTGCAATCGAAATCAATTTAAAAAAATAGGTTGCCGTTGAAAATTTAGTTGGATCTTTGCAGAAATCATTTTAACATAGCTATCCTATCAATTTGACTTAAAAAAATTGGACGGAGGATTTTTCCGGAGCGATATTTTTGACTGATATCAAAAAAGCATGTACCAAAAGAAAAAAATGTTGGATCTTTTGATATAAAGCTAACACCAATATAAAGACACTTCGTGATCAAAAATTGGAGGGAGGAATTTTCCCGGCAAGAATAGAAATAAAAAAACAAATCTCTTTTTAAAAACACACTTTCCCAACAATAATATTGTTGAATTTCTATTTAATCAGGTGGATATTAATTACCTAATACTAACAAGATGTGAAGAGTTTTCGAAAGAAATACTTTTCTAGCGGGAGTTATAATTTTTTTTTCAGTTTTTGCTAAAAATAACTAGGTAACTTCCCATTAAATATTTTGTTGGATCTTTTGTCATTCGTCATCCCTAAATGATACTCCACGTGACTGCAAAGGTTTCATCGACGGAGGAATTTTTGCGTACCTCAAACTCTTTATTGATTGGCCTACTACCTACCCAAGCAATAGGCCACTTGCATGGATTTCATAACGACTTGGAAAAAATCGTGTGGATAGATATTTTTACCAAGATTACGAAAATGTTAGTAAAAATTTTTAGAAATGTACAGTTTTTTTAAATTTATTTTTAAATAAATAAATCCATTATTTAGGCCCGTGACGTCACTACATGAAAATGTCCCATCGCCGAAAATGTTAATTATTATTTTTAATTTATAAACTAACGTTTAGACAAGATTTTTATGCATAGCACAAAGGGTAACAATTATTATAAGCAATAATTATCAGCCTTAAACACTCATCAACATTGAAAAATCTTCCCCAGAAAAGATACTTGCCGCCAACGCCGTTGGCGGCAAGTATCTTTTCTCGGAAGATTTTTCAATGTTGATGAGTGTTTCTGGCTGATAATTATTGCTTATAATAATTGCCGAAAATGTTCCTATTAATTTTGTAAAATTCCACACTGATTTATTTTTTTTATATGGCAGCACTTTGATTTCAGGCGAATTTTTGAATTTGACATTTAACGTTCAGTAGAATTATTGTTTGTTTTCTGCGAACTTATCATTTGGTTTCTTTTTGACATATGTTATGAAGAGAACCCCGTTCATTTTACGATGTCTGCACGTGTTTAGAGGTATAATGGTAGTGGTGCTGATCAAATTTTATAATATTCTTCTTATTATTATAATTTACAAGTACAAGTATATTTCATTGGATTTAGTAATATAGACGTTGAACATTATAATGATTTATGATCAATAAGATGGATCAAGGAAAAAAAATATTTATGAGATATAATATTTTTGGAATGCCTCGCTATTCTCCTGTGCCCTTTCTTGTGGAACATGTTCTTTTTTTTAAATGATTTTCTGCTATGTAATTATCGTTTTTTCGCACCCATAAAATTATGTCCCGTCTTTCCGGTTTATAAAAAATGGTCTGATTTTTCGGATTGAAATTTTCAAAAAATCGCCAGGGTTTCAAAAATACGATTTAAAAAAATGCCGAATGTCTTAGAATATTTACCTAAACCGGATTTTTTTTTTTTAAATGCGAAGCAAGTGGCCTATCCGCAAAATAATTATTTGTTCTTTGTAGCATTTTGATCTCGCCTGACTTATAGGACAGTGCAATTACTGCAAAAAAGGGGGTCGCGATCGGAATTATTTCGGTAGCCCCAATTTTTTTATATGTTTTATACACTCATCTCCTGATGAAAAATCTGAGTTTTCGACCTTCGGTCACTTGAGCTTTCGCCGCCATTTTGAAAAATCCTGCCGAAATCGCGCCAAAATCTAGTTTTTCTCAAATATTTCGTTCCCAATGAAAATTTTGGCTAAGGTAACTTCACAAGTTTTGTAGAACATAAAATTACCTACAATTTTTATTAAAAAAAATGTCTTCTACCTCTAATAAGTATTGAGATACACAGCCATAAAAATGTGTATAAGTTTATAAAAACAAGTAAATTGCACGACTTGGTTTGGTTTTCTGTACGTGCCTCTTTTTCAGTACAGTTTTGTAGAGAATAAAATTTCTAAAACGATTTTTATGTTTTTTGTATTGTTTTTACTGATTTAAAGTATGAATAAACAAATATCGGTAGGTGAAAACATAAAAATTTATCACGATATTACCACGTCTTTAATATAGAAATAACGAAAAATAAATACAGTGCGCAGTTCACATGCCGTAGAAATGAAACCTTCAAAAAACTAAAGTAGGCAAGAGTGGGTTGGCTACGAAGCACCGCACAAAGAGAAGCCCGATTATTATCTCATTCTCTCGCAGTCCTGTAGATGTATGCTTTTGCGTCTTTTTAGTGTCGCTATTTTTAGTTTCATCGAGTTTCAAATCACAACGGTACTAGGCGATTTGCAGGTGCTAGAAGTTTACACTTCAAAGTACAAGTGTGCAGTTCACACGCGGTAGAAGTGAAACCTCAGAAAACTAAAGTAGACAAGAGCGAAGAAGCTACGAAGCACCGCACGAAGGGGAGATCGAATAGCTACGAAGCACCGCACAATGAGGAGACCGATTAGTCTATCTAATCTCTTATACTTATCACTCAGAAGTGATAAGTAAATAAGTACTTTTTTTCATTTTTTTATTTTTTCATTCATAGTGTAATAATAAATTTTGTTAATTATTTTAAGTTTTAGATACTTACTTACTAGCGACTTGAAATTCAAATGAAACAGAAATGCGTCACGAAAATTTATTATTATTTTAATATAATAGTTAATTAGTGCTAATATAATAGGTACGGTAAATCCTCGCTCTCACTCAAGGCTCCCATAGTCCAGCGGCGTAAAGCGCGTCACGAATTTAGTGGCCAGACAATTCAGACCGCGTGGGTTCGAGTCTTATAAAATAAAATAAAAAACGTTTTAATTTTTGCAAAATTAATATTCAATCTTCAAACCACACAAAATGAAAATGAACCACACCAAGAAGAAACCATAATTATTAATATGATGACCCAATGTATAGCAAAAGTTGCACCAGAATTCGACGTCAAAAATATATATAAAATCATCCTTCACTAACTAACTAACCATAACACCGTTTCTCCGCAGGGGTAGGCAGAGAGGACGGGCCGCCAAACAACTCGGTCTTGGCACACACTCCTTGCCTCGTTCACATTCATACATCGTCTCACACATCCTCTTCTATTATTTTGACTCTTGATGCAGCCCGAATCAAGTATCTGATTCACTTGGTCTTGCCATTTTTTATATTAGCTCCACTCAGAAGGCCATGAGAAAAATAATTTCCCTCAGGCCCTATGTTATCTTAGGGGATGCAGTGAGGAGGGTCTTTCAACATCATTTTACAACTCATCGTATTTCTACGTAATGTGTTTATTTATTAAATTGATAAAATTGAGCACAATCTTTAAATTAAATTATAATTAATTATCAATATAACAATTAACAATGTATTACGGCCAAATAAACGCATTGTTCCCACCCGCCAGTTACGGCGGGTACCCGCTAGGAGCGAGGAACCGAGGTAGGTACAATGCCAAACCGCGCGCCAGAGCTAAGCGCCCCGTAATTTGAATGATGCTCGTAGTAAAAAATCCCAAAACGTCAGAAACATGTCACTAAAAATCGGCTGATCGCGTGCCGCATGGCCGACCCGAAGAGCTTCGGCATTCTTCGGAAATATTCCGAAGCTTTGGTTCCAGCGGTAGTAAGGTTTGAACAAGATAATATTAAGTAATAATATTTCTCTTCTAAAATGTAACCATTAGTCAAAGGGTCAGCTATGCGTCTCGTGTGACATTATCTTGTTCGAGCGATTATAGCTGTGCAAAGCGATGGGTCGAGAGAGTCCTGCTGAAAAGGTCGAAAGGCCTCCCTCAACCAGTCTCTCTCCGCCACGCAGTAGGTGGGCAGGCGCATCCGCTGCCAAGACCTCACCCAATGAGTTCGGGCACCCCTGCTAAGTCACCAAACGTAGTGAACCACTTGGGGGTGACCTATGGCAGAGGTGTTGGTTATCCAATAAATGGTTCCCGGGGCGGCGGTACTCATACCCGCCTCCCAAATTGAAATGCCACACGTCTTCTCGTTCATTCGCTCTACAATCCATCCGAGCGTTCCTTTCGTAATTTTACTCATTACGTTTACATTGGCCTTGCATTCTTCGCGGATCTCAACGTTTCTCCCAAGATCGTACATGGTTTTACCATACTCACGCCTCAGGAATCGCAATTCTACAGCATTCAGCCTACTTTCCTTCCTTTGCTTCCTTCCTCTTCCTTCCTCTACCAGTTCCATGCCTCACAGCCATACATGGGGGTCGGTTCCAGCACTCTATTATGGATAGCTGGCTTCGCTTCTTTGGACAGTTTTTTTTGTTGGCGCCACTAGCGTTCTATCCTCCGTTAATGGAGTTACCTACATTTAACCTTGTTTCACATATCTCTATCAGCCTTCCCATCTACCGTAAACACATTTCCCAAATATACTTCACAATACATACTTAAAAAACTTATCCACCTGCTCCAAGTATTCATCATTCACAACTAAGTTTC
Source organism: Limnephilus rhombicus (assembly GCA_929108145.2). Lineage (NCBI taxonomy): Eukaryota > Metazoa > Arthropoda > Insecta > Trichoptera > Limnephilidae > Limnephilus > Limnephilus rhombicus. Next base: position 40,323,396 of record OV815280.1, read on the forward strand.
ACATTGTTTTCGTATCAAACACCACGATTTTAGACTTACTTACATTCATCATTAACTCATTCTTCATACATATTAAATTATCTGTCTAGGTACATTTAAATTAAATATCTAAGCATAGTTTTCTATGTTTTCATATTGTTTAATCGAAAAAAATCCCAAGCATTTGGGGCATGGCAAATAATCATTAAATGAGGAATGGTATTTTCTTGTAATGGGTTTTTTGTATTCCTGATAATTTTGTACATAATCTCCCGTTTTATGCAATTTAGCAGAAGACCTTTTCTTTCCTTGCCATTCATTATTGTCAGGATATTTTGAATTTCACATTCTATCTCGTGGTTTCTGAAAATATGCCTCGAGTCCTTTTCGAAATAAAAACAAAAATCCGGCATTCGACCTCTTTTGAAGTGAAAACTTTTGTAGCACCGTTGTGATTTGAAACTCGATGAAACTAAAAATAGCGACACTAAAAAGAGGCTAAAACATACATCTATAGGACTACAAGAGAATAAGATAATAATCGGGCTTCTCTTTGTGCGGTGCTTCGTAGCCTATCCACTCTTGTCTACTTTCGTTTTCTGAAGGTTTCATTTCTACGGCGTGTGAACTGCGCCCTGTATTTTTTTTTGTTATTTCTTTATCAATTTTCTTCTTGGATTTGGTCAATACATTAAAGTTTTGTGGAAACGACGAACGAAGGTCGTTTTCAGAATGGGGGTGAGGTTTGTCTAGGTCTTGGAGGCGGATGACCGGGACACACTGAACCCCAGATTCCTACCCACCCTTTAAACCCCTTTCCTTAAAATAATTTTCCTCTCCTTCCTTTCCTTCAAAAGCTCTCCGCACAACATACCCTAAGATGAATAATTTCCCTCAGGGTCTTCTGTGTGGAGCTCATGTAAAAAAAAAAAGAAAAAAAAAGTACGAGATTTTAAATTAGTGACTGGTTATTTGTAACCCAATAATGATTGTCTTTCCTAAAAAAAAATTGTGCCTTTATTGCACTTGTCAATTGCTACCTATCGCAATAAGGAGCCAATTTTATGCATCCCAAATAATTATTGGTAACTAAAATAACCTAGTTCCTGTTCACTCTATATATTTTTTTTTCATTAGCTCCACACTGCAGGCCCTGAGGAAAACAATTTCCCTCAAGGCCTATGTCATCTTTGGGGATGTTGTGTGGAGGGTATTTTTGGGGAAAGGAAGGAGAGGAAGTTTTGGGAAAGAAAAAAGTATGAAGGGTAGTTAGGAATCTGGGGGTCAATGTGTCCAGGAGTGACAGACATATGAATCCATCCCTCCCACTGTGATATAAGGCGTGGATCGAGAGTCCGGTTGGAGAGATGAAAAGGTCTCCCTCAACCAGTCTCTCCTGATCCGGCCCGCCATGTAGTAGGTGGGCAAATGCATAGGTTGCCAAGACCTAGACACAGCTCACCCCGTGAACCCGGGCACCCCCGCTAAGACACCAAACATATCTAACCACTTGGTATGACCTATGGCAGGGCTGTTAGTTATCTTGTAAATTATTACAAGCAATAATTGTCAGCCTGAAACACTCATTTACATTGAAAAATCTTCCGAGAAAAGATACTTGCCGCCAACGGGACTTGAACCCGTGTCCTTCCGATTGCCGGTCGAATGCTCTGACCACTGAGCTATGGCGGCTTATCAAATACCCGCCAAATAATTCAATATATACTAGTGTTTCATTCAACAATTACTGCTTGTTATATTTTTTCCACCTGAAAACAACCAACTTTATTTTTGCGAGGAAGACATTGTTAGTGTTAAATCCGACCGGCAATCGGAAGGACACGGGTTCAAGTCCCGTTGGCGGCAAGTATCTTGTCTCGGAAGATTTTTCAATGTAAATGAGTGTTTCAGGCTGACAATTATTGCTTGTAATAATTGTTACCCTTAGTTTATAACGTTAGTTTATAAATTAAAAAATAATAATTATCTTGTAAATGGTTCCCGGGGCGGCGGTACCCACACCTGCCTCCCAAATTTTTAATTTGATTGTTGTTTTTCCTCCCAAATATAAAATGATATAATAACAGTCTACCGTTTTGACTTCTTGGGATTCTGTTTTGGTTTCCTTCAAAATAATATTTATGTAACCAATCATTATGTACCTACGATAGATAGACCGTTTGCAAATCGAGAACGAATTAAAAGGATTCTGAAAGCATGGTAATTTAAACGTACTGCATACAGGAATATACGGAGGTCGTCAAATGTTCGTAATGAACGGACGCCCTAAATATGGAATGAAGTGTGATATACGTACGATATACGCGGTTGCCAAAACGGCGGCAATATGAAAGGACGCCCAAAAGACTCTAAAGTATACGTACCTATCAAAAATTTGAATACCCTCAAAACACAATTTCTGGATAATTCTTTTACTATCACTCTTTTGTCAACCTAAAAACATGTGAACATTCACAGCAATTTTATTTAAAAACCTACCGTAAGCAGTGGTAGCCAAAAGGATGCGAAGTGAAAGGACGCCAAATCTGTAGCGGGATGTATATATATATATATATATATATATATATATATATATATATGTATATATTTATATTAACTCCATACAGAACCTCTCGTCTATAAACACCTTATCCAATTAGGCCACTGTCACCTTTTATAAAGAGGAACGCATGCGTGGCCTGTTTCATACAAAATTTTGTTTTGGATTTACGGCTAAAATATCAAATTAATTGTTTTTTTCTTTTTTTTAAATGATAAGTTAGGAATGTATACAGTTAGGATGTGAATCCGATTTTCGATTTTTGCTTTAAATTATAAAATATAGGCCCCAAAAGATGACGATTTATCCATGAATTTAGGAGGCAACTTTGGAATTTTTTTCTGGGCATATGGACGCAATTTAAAAAAAAAAACTCCTCACATCCTGAGTCAGGAATATGATGAAGTATACGATAAAATTTTATTCTGCACTGAAAACAGTTTTATTCGTGTAAAAAACCGAATTTAGATACGCACAGATTTGTAGTAAAATTACTTAGGTTTTTTGTTGTTGTCTCATCCACTCATTTGCCAGCCGGACGGGGCAGCTTGTATGGGGTAGCTTGCGCGGGCCAGGGGAAGAAGTAAAATCGCGCCAGACAAACTAATACATACATAACTCAATCGCCATACATTAACAATGGGTGTATCTATGCCTTTGTTTGTTGACAATATGCAGGTGTTCGTTGTTTTAGAATCGTTTTAGAACTCTTAATTTTTACCGAAAAAATCGAGAACCAAATTCAACGTATTTGTGTTTACTTGGTAGGTAGTAAGATTATCATTTTTTACAGTTCAGCTTTTATTTTTTAAATATTTTCTACGATATCGGGGTACCTACCTACCTAGGTATTTATGGCAGTGAGGCATGGGAACTGGCAGAGGAGAATGAAAGTAGGTACCTAGACTGAATGCGAGGCGGGTATGCGTACCAATGCCCCGGAAACCATTTATTGGATAACCAACACTTCTGCCATAGGTCATCCCAAATGGTTCGCTACGTTTGGTGACTTAGCAGGGTTGCCCGGGTTCATGGGGTGAGGTTTGTCCGAGTCTTGGTGGCGGATGCGTCTGCCCACCAGCTGCATGGCAGGCCGGATCGGGAGAGAATGGTTGAGGGAAACTCTTTGACGTCTCCAGCCGTAGGTACTCTCTCTGAACATCGCCTTGCATCGCAGTGGGAGGGATGGATTCTTGCATCCGTCACTCCTAGATGCACTGACCCACAGATTCCTAATGATCCGCAATACTTACCCTTTTATTTTTCAGAACTTCCTCTTCTTCCTTTCCTAAAAAGACCCCTTATTTTCCTCAGGGCCTCCTGTGTGGAGCTAATGTTAAAAAAAGCTGTAAAAAGAGATCCCTGAGGCGTATGTATAGAAAACAAATATATATATACATAGTAAATTTCGAGACGCCGATTTTGGAACTTTACAGAATAATTGAATGTGAAGTTACACATATTATTTGACTTTCAAATCTGACATATTAACAAAGGACAAGATTATGTTTTTATACAATAGCTCCACACATGCCCAGGAAGAAAATAATTCTCCTCAGGGCCTATGTCATCTTCGGGGATGCTGAGTGGAGGGTATTTTTAGGAAAGGAAGGAGAGGATGTTCTGGGAAATAAAAAGGTAGAAGGGGTGGGTTGGAATCTGGGGTCAGTGTGTCCAGGAGTGACGGACGAATGATTCTATCCCTCCCCGTGCGGTGAAAGGCGATGTTCCGAGAGAGCCCTACTGGAGAAATCAAAAGGTATCCCTCAACCAGTCTCTCCCAATCTGGCCTGCCATGAAATTGGTGGGCAGACGCATCCGCCGCCAAGACCCGAACAAACCTCACCCCATGAGCTCGGGCACCCCTGCTAAGTCACTAAACGTAGCAAACCACTTGGTGTGAGCTGTAGCAGAGGTGTTTGTTATCTAATATATGGTTCCCTGGGCTGCGGCACCCATACCTGTCTCCCAAAATGAGTATTAACCACGGACATATGAATATACCTGGACCTGCCCTAAGTGATAAAAACGTATTATTTCCCCCTCCACATGGCGCCGGCTGAAGCACCTCCTTGGAACCGGCTCGCTCCATGGGGAGGGGATAGGCCTCGCTTGAATCTAAAATGTGTGACGTCATCATTCTTGCTGTGAACAGCTAGAAGGTAACATCCATACATTTAACGAAATACAACGCCAAAACAGTAGCGTATTCTATACAATATATCTACATATCAATGTGCACATAGCGAATGTGGGCGGTTCTCCAGTGTGCTCATCGGTGGTAACAGGGGTAAGTAAATTATGAAACATTTGTAATAGTGTTTTAACTAAACACGGCAACAAAATATTGCTATGTGTATTGGGGCGAGTCTTTTTGAGGCGAACATTTGACCTTAGCAAATATGTTATTATCGTGGCAAGCAATTCGCGCTCCCATGTAAAAAGGTCTATTCATTCAAAGCAGATTTTGCTTTTAAGAACTAAATGGTGATATTGTAATGCGAGATGCCTATTTACTGTCAGATTGATTGTATAACGAATCACAGTCATCTTTTCCCTCTTCCCCCTCCATGGTTTGGTTTGACCCCTCACCCGTAACTGCTTGTCTAGTCATTTGGATGTCTATGGTATTAACACTCAAATTTTTATAGGCGTTTTTATTCCTGTTTTTTTTTTTTATTCCAAAAATATTCTACGTCTTCTACGACATTATATTGATAAACTTTTCCTTGGAATTAACTCGCTGAGAATTGAAATTGTTATTATTTTGAATTTAAGTTTTCTAAAGGTACAATATTTTATTTCTTACTGGGGAGTTCCCGGCATGCGTTGCAATGTCACTTAATAAAGACATTGTTTCTCCCTGCGTGTCCTTTCCCATTCGTCCCGTTCCCTCTCCTCTCTCTCGTACCCTTCTCCTCACGTTTTCCCACTCTGCCTTCCCTCTCTCCACTCCCATCTTCCGCTTCTCCCGTCCTGCTAACTCCCCTCCCTCCTCCCGCATTCCATAAATTCAGTCCCGATACATTCAGTTTTGAAACAGCTCGCGTGCCACTTAAAGCATATATACCTAGTATATTTGCGGCACGTTCCAGAGTGGAAGATACTCTCAGTATCGCCCTGATGTAAGACCACCATTCAGAATTGAAACGTTGCTTGAAATGGCATTAGCCGTGTTTGGTGACCAGATCTGAATAGCCAGGTACTTCCCCACCTTCCTCTTCCCGATCTCTTTCCCCTCCCCACTACCTTCAGCCTCACAGCACACCCCAATTGGGGATGCCGTGAGGCATCTCACTGGCTTCAGATGGGAGCAGTTGGGACTCTTGTGCGGTATTTATATTAAAAAAATCTCACCACTATATATATTAACCATCGCGGGCATGCGCACATCAAATCCCCAGAATTTCATCGCAATAGGATGATTGGTTTAGCAATGCGTATGGAACCAACATACATGCAAGCAAACATACATTGATTTTTATACATAGATGTTTCCTAGAGTTCCTTGCAGAATTGTATAATATTATCATTATTATTTCCGGAGCTCTTCTAACAATACATGTCTCAGCTAATATTGAATGAACTAAGCAAAAGGGTGATTTCTCGTCTTGACGAAAATATATTGACATATAAAATTAAAATTTTGTTTCGGTGGTTTCTCGCGTTTTTACTGTGTACACGTCGAAACGCCGGACACCGGACACACTAACACCATTACGAAATATGTCGGGAGTCTCCCATATTATAGGACGTGTCGCTAAAGATATTATCAACAAAAGGGGCATTGCACCGTCTTCGTGCAAGTATTCGGGCATGGAAATAAATGTCTTATTTTGTTTAACGCTCTATTTTACTTATTTACAATTTTACGTCATGCATCCGATTCCCGTATCTCCTATTACAATATAATATCTCCGTTAATTTCAAGGCACTACACAAAAAGATCATTCCTCGTATTCTCCGATAAAATGATGTTACATAATAATTACGCGCCCTTTTCTTTAAAACTCTATAACACCATATTTTGCTCGCTAGCGCTGCAACTAAATACCACTACATAGAAATCTTCCCTTCCCGCCTCCCCGCTACACACCGCAAATACAATATTGGAGTTTTACCTACCATTAAAACTCTTATTATGTTGCCTTCCTTATCCAGAATATTCCTTAGTGAGAGATGGCATCTCTGTTTCTATCCGATTTCGGTCATTCTTCTCCTTTTACCTTCTTAAATATTCAAATTTCGCACCATTCGGCACGCGAATTTGTCCCTCTGTGAATTCAAACACTGCCGTCAACAGCTAGGCGAACGCGAGCGTCGACGCGACGCCATTTTCTTCAATTGTAGTCTCACCAGACAGGGGATGAGGAATATTCTGGATAAGGAAGGCAACATAATAAGAGTTTTAATGGTAGGTAAAACTCCAATATTATGTGGTGCCGTTCTTATCCAGAATATTCCTTAGTGAGAATTGTCTGCTATCGTCTGGTGGCAGTGTTGATGTCAATTGTGATCACCTTCATTTAGAAGTACCGGTTGGAGGTTAGCCCTCACACCGATTGCTTCTCCTTCTGACTCCAGAAATGGAGGAACTTTGGGAGTCTGCCCCCCTCAGACGAATGATTGGTCTAAACAGGTTTGTCAAGAATGACTTCAAGTAGAAGTGCCAGTTAGAGTTAGAGGTCTGCCCTCACACCGATTGCTTATCCTTCGGACTCCAGAGATGGAGGAACTTTGGGGGTCTGTCCCCCTCAGGCGAATGATTGGTCTACACAGGATTGTCAAGGATGGCGAAAGACTGGCCTAAAGCAGTTTGTTGAGGGTGACTTCATGTAGAAACGCCGGTTAGAGGTCTGCCTTCACACCGGTCTCTTCTTCCGACTCCAGAAATGGAGGACCTTTGGAGGTCTGCTCCCTTTTCAGGGATGACGAAGTCCCCAGCTCCTTTATTGAATATTGGACTGTTTTATTTCTTTTTTATATTAATATTCTAAGGTATTTTCACATTGCCAATTAACCTTTTCCAAAAATTTTCTCTATTGGATAAATAACTTTTCAAACCAACGAAGTGAAGCCACTGCTGATCTGGTCCTCTTCGCAGAGGCCTCAATACCAGCATAAGTATTGGTATTAAGTATTGTCTTGACCAATCTGCCAATCGAATTGTTATAAAAGCTGCTTTTGTTGGACCCATGGGTAAAAACGGATTTGTCAATTTCGGGTGGGTGCCTTGTGGCGAAATTTTTCAATCCCACCGGAGTGGGTCTGCACTGGTGATCTCAACCAAAATGGAATAAAAATCCTCAATGGCGATTGAGGATTTTTAGGTGAAAAAATGGGGGCATTTGCGATACGCCATTGTTCTAAAGAACTTAGAAATTGTCCTCCCTGAAATCGCCTGGGCTGATTGTCAATTTTTTCAGGAGCGACAGTGTGAGGTTTGCCCGTGCACTGTCGGTCTCCAAAAATTCAGTCCTCCGCTGGCAGAGGAGGAACTGATGATGACCAGAATGATGACCGGGGTCTGCCCACCGGTACTGAAATGGAAATTGGGTGGAACCCAGATTTCCTGCGGAAGCACGTTGAGTTTGCATGACTGCCCGTGTTTCGTTTTTCTACCCTGACATATATTCGCCCCATTAAGTCTCTGCAACTGGGAGACAAGCTTGTTATCCACTGGAGTTTTGCACATCTCCAGGATGCGTTCGCGTCAATGTCTCTCTTTCTCTATCGGACCATCCTTGCAATCTAACATCTGTGTACCAATTTTCCACACTTGCAGCTCCAGTTTAAGTATTTGCGGTGAGAGCCTGTGGTGGTGTCTATTAGTATCTGCTTAGATATATATGGTTTCCTAGCAAAGATAAGACTTAATACTCTCTGTTTCAAGTCTGGTAGTAGTATTTTCGTCCATTTGGGAGCTACTAGCAGGTAATTTCCTGTGGAGCTGTTCAGATGAGCAAGCACTCGGGGAATTAGACAAAACACTCATGCCAGAGGAAAGTGCCAAGGTCTGCTAAAAAACATTATGAAATATCGCCGCTTTGTCTTCCCTGTCTATGGACACATATTTCCACCACATGAGCCGTGTGAGGCAAGCAGGTCCACAGTGGGTCTGCCCCATTTGTGAAATATCTGTTCTGTTGCAGGAGGTAGAAGGTGCAACTCCAGAAAACGGATTCCTCGGGACAAGTGGTCCGCAAGGTCATTGTACCGACCCATAAAGGTGTAGTGTGGTGTTCTAGTATAGACTATATTAGAACAGTAGAACTCCTCAAACATCTTTTCTGGTTTTTCAAGGCATTTAGTATAGCAACATCTCTTTCAGGTTTCTGTGCTAATCCTGCTGTCCCCTGGTCCAATTCCCCGTAATCACCATCGACTTGTATCATCGGTCGAGAGGAAATGAGAGACAGCGGGGACGTGCAGTGGAATAAAGACCTTTACTTTCTGTGCCCATCATGATATGACTTTCATTTCTATTTGTGTCTGCTAGTTGATGCCTTTTTTCAAATTGACGGTCCAACCGAGGTCTCCTAGTAGGTTCAAAAATGGATTTGTTTTGACCTTCAGAATATCCCTGTCCTGGTGGGCCAGAAGGAAATCGTCCAGGTATACATACAATGGCCCTCACATTTTGATGGCGTAAGGTCTCCGCAACCCAATTGGTCACCTTGGCAAAGGCTTGTGGAGCACTGCTCAAGCCCTGGGGAAGACATGTCATTTGCAATGACTACTTTGTACAAAATCCTCAGAAAATGATGGTGAGATTCTGCGACTGGGATGTGGACATATGCGTGCAATATTTCTATTTTTTGTCATCCAGTCTTGTGGTTGGAGAAATTCGGGAATTTACCGATGCAGCATTAAAGAAAAAAGGTTGAGGATAGGTCTGTTGTTGCTGTCCCTTTTTGGACCAGGAACATTTGGGAAAGAAAAACCGGAGTTGTTGACTGCCGGCTCCAATATATTTAGTTTTTTGGATGATTTCTATTTCCTTTGTCATTGCTGGGGTAATCTTTGTCACAAATATTTCTAAAATTAGGGCAGTTGGGCATAATAATAGAAGCTTTATAAAGAAGAGGATTTTGTATCCCCTACGATTTTCAGAACAAATTTGGGAGCATTTAGAGCTGTCCATTTGTTTTTGTAATTCAGCAATTGCGCCGCCCGAAACTTTGGTGACCTCAAGTCATGCACTGCTGTAGTAACATCGGTTAGAGGTCTGCCCTCACACCGGTGGCTTGCTACTATCTTTTCCCCCCCTTTAAACTCCAGAAGTGGAGGGCTTGGGATACCTTTGGGGGTCTGCCCCCCTCAGGCAAAAGGGTTCTCAGGACGGGAAAAAGAGATGGAAAGAAATCTCGGCCCTAAAAGTGGTTTTGATACCTTTTTCGTAACCGTCCCCTCTTTTGGTGGACCTATAGCAGTGATGGCCAATTCTGTACTCCTCCCAAATTCTGCAATTGGGTAGAGAGGGCTTCCTTATTGAAGAGATGTGAGGAAGTAGGAAAGATCTGCATCAGTACTTTATTGTCCGATTTTCCACATGTGATCTGCAGCTGGTCATCAGACCATTTTTGTAAGTTATTCTGACCTCCAAACAACTCATTAACTTTCTCGTACTTTCTGGGGAGACATCCTGTGCCTCGAAACCCCATTCGACTAATTGCTGCAGCTGCACCCTATCATTGAGAGCTGCATGCGTTATATCGGCGAAGAGTGACATGTTGAAAAAACCCAGAATCATATGGCTGCAACCTAAAGTTCACCTCGAGCTCTTTAAAACCCGGATTGGCAAGGTGGCCCTTAATGACCTTGTTTATCTTACATTGGTCCAATATTTTTTATTAAACCGTCAAAGGCGCTCTAACACTTTGAGTCTGTCCCGAGGAGGGACAGGCTTAAGGGTTCTCTAAGAGAAATGGTGGGGCCCGGCATTTGTAAAATACGAGGATTACGCCCGGCTACTATTGAGCAGTCGTTCTCAGTTTCTGCGATAGACATATCCTCAGAGGCTGCATTCTCTGCGAATCTTGACCTCTGTTCTTGCAAAACAAAATCTTGTAGTCTGCCTACTTGTTCTGTTAATTTTTTAATATAACGTGCCATTCCTTTCTCTCGCCTTCTGGAAATAGAGCTGTCGGAACTTGGTGAGCGCCGGCGGTGCCTTCATCTTTTTCGTTTATTGTCACAATTAACGGATTCATCTGAGAAACAGTCGGAACTCAAATTATTTCGTTTCATTTTTCGTCTTTTGTCACGTTTTATACTCGCGAACGCGGGAATCTCAACCGCTTCTAGAGACGACATTATCCAACATTGTGTAAAATTCTTTTGAAGGAACAAAATTTCGTTTTTGTATATATTGATTTACACTCGCGTATAATCAATTTACGATCTCAACCGCTTCGAGATACACAATATTATCCGACATTGCGTGGGTAATAATTGCGTAAAAGCCTTTTGAAGAAGGAACAAAATTCCGTTTTTGTTTATATTGATTTACACTCGCGTACGCGAGAATCTCAACCGCTACGAGATACACAATATTATCTGTCATTACGTAGTTAATAATTGCGTAAAATTCTATTGGAGAAGAAAGAAATTTTATAGTTTTTAGTTTATATTGAAACTAACAACCGTTCGGAATAGAAACTAGACGTCAATTGAAGAAAATGGCGTCGCATCGATGCTCGCGTTCGCCTAGATGTTGGCGGCAGTGTTTGAATTCACAGAGGGACAAATTCGCGTGCCGAATGGTGCGAAATTTGAATATTTAAGAAGGTAAAAGGAGAAGAATGACCGAAATCGGATAGAAACAGAGATGCCATCTCTCACTAAGGAATATTCTGGATAAGGAACGACACTACATAATATTTCGTTAGAAAGGGACAAACGAAAGACATGAGATTATTGAAGATCTAGTTCGGTCGCCGGCAAACAATGGTCTTAAACCGTCTTATTTGTCAATCTTATATTTTCAAATTTCAGAATAAACAATATTATTTTCGACTATTTTTTTTTTCATTCAAAATTTGATATGGATATATCTATCCAAGACATTATCTAGATTGCATTTAATTCGGGAAGAATCTTGCACATAAAGATAGCAGCCAATAAAAATAAGCACAAAGAAAATTAAAATAATGTTGGTAGTTCTTAGTCGATGTTGATACCGTTAAATATGACCTACAAGTTAAATATGAGTTAAGGGGAGAGGATCGAATTAGCTCAGTAGTGAGAGCAGAGCCCCGGCAAGGCTAACGCAACCAAATCTTTTTCTGATTTTTCTGTTTTAAATTTTCATTTGAGTCGCTAACATTGTCTTCAATGATTAAATACAACAGTTTGATCTCACCATGGAAGGTAAAACATACTGCATTGCAATCGCGAACAAGCGCCCCCACGCCGCGCCCGTCAGCAAGTTTGGGATGAACAGCCCGCTGGAAACGGACAGGCCAAAAGTCCAGCACGACAACATGAAGTAGCAGATGACAAACACGAGCAGCGAGGTCATGGTGTGTGAGCCGGGCGGGTCGTGTAGGAGGGAGCGGACAGAGGCTTCCGGGGTCTGGAACCAGATGGCCGCCACTGCGTTGTATTCACCGTCTCCGCAGTACATCTGGAATAATAATATACAAATAAAATTATTGCCTACAAAATGATAGATGTCATGTGTACTTTTTTATTGTTACATATCATATCAGAAAACTAAAGTAGACAAGAGTGGGGAGGCTACGAAGCACCGCACAAAGTGGAGACCGATTGTTCTATCTCATCTCTCGCAAGCTCATCGTTTGTCTCTTTTTCGTTTCATCGAATTTCAAATTACAACGGTGCTAAAGAAGTTTTCACTTCAATAACACTAAAAGTGCTTTCCAAACGAAAATGATTCGGAAATGAATATGCCACTGAATTACTATAGTACCTTTTGATTTTGGATCATTTAGCACATGGCCTGTCTCTCTTTCACTTCCCATTTGAATTTTGTAACCATGATGAAAAACAGTTGTATGGAAATTAGGACTGTAGCTGGATCACAAAACACGCCCACAAGGCACTTCTTGTGAATTTCTTTATTCTATGTTTACACAAAACACATTCGCGTACTTGGGGCATAATCACTTATTTAAACACTTTACGTAAGGCACGCCGAATAGATAAATAAAAGTACCTGCAGAGGATACTTGGTTGGATCCTGGCCGAGCGGTCGACAATCATTGAGGATGTACATCATGAGGAAGCCGGTTGTGGCGCTGGCCGCTGCCACCAAGCACGCCTCCACCACCTTCATCCAGCGGGCCTGCAGGTGTCTGAAATATTACAACCTTTTCATTACATCATTTACATATTGAAAGAAGGGGAAATGCACGTGTAACTCCATTAATGGAGGACTGAACGTGGTTTCTGTCCTCAATGGAGTGCTGGTAACAAATGTATGGCAGTGAGGCACGGAACTTGAAGAGGAATGATGAAAGTAGACTGAATACTGTAGAAATTAAATTCCTGAGGCTTATGTGTGGTAAAAACCTTGTATGATAATCTGAGTAATGTGGAGATCCGCAAAGACTGCGAGGCTGATGTATTAATGACTCTCTGAAATTGGCTACTAAGCGGCCCAAGTAGTGGCACAACTAGTAAATTGAAAATAGATGTATTTAAAGTAAAAAAAATCGAGTGTGCTTTAGACCACACGACTGAAGTAAAACTTCACTAACTTATATCTCCCTCTCAACTTCCGTTCGCCTCGCCCAACCGTTCGCCTCGCCCGATCACACTTTTCATAGCACTCTCGTCACGCATTCACCAGCTTACTCCCCAAGTCAAGCATGCGTAAAGGCCCGACCGTTCGCCTCGTCCGATCACATTTTTAATAACGCTATCGTCACGCATTCACCAGCTTACTCCCCAAGTCAAGAGTGCGTAAAGAAGTTTTACTTCAAAAAAACTTTGTTTTTACTGGTTGATTTTTTGAAAAATTTGAACCTCAGTGTATGTATCAAAAGTATGATCAGTGGAAATGAGATGATGGGCTAACTCTGAAAAATTATTATTAATTTATTATTATGTGATTCTAATATTTACATAAAAAGCACTTCCGAAACCGATAGAGCAAAGAAAATAAAGTGATGTCAAACAAATTTATGTGCTTATTTATATTGTCATCTTATTTTGTGTTAACTGATTTCAATTCCAAATTTAACAAGTACATTTTGTCGAAATTGTATTTAAATATTGTTACACATACAGCATGTATCCGAAGGATATTGACCAGAGATTCCTGAGCATATTTGGAGTTTTTTATTTATTTTTAAGAGCGGGGACGGTTTACATACACATAGTTCCCGTGAGCACTTAGGCCATAGGCCCTTTGTGCTATCTCCTATTTTACCTCATTCCTTTGACAGTAGCCCAGTCCCTTTTATAAAGATAACCAGGATTGTCATTGGATATGAAGCTATATCTTCTGGTTCCACAATGTGTCTTTCCAACTCGTTTCTACACCAGTCTAACACTGATATAAATTTTTGGCGGAGACTTTCCCTAGGCGACAACTGCACAGCTTCTGCCACTGAAGCGTTTTGGAGGGGCTCGAGCACGGGGCATAGTAGGCATAGTGAGTTCCATATTTTGATCGGTATTAGCCTTTTCCGTGTCTGTCCATATGCGATTGAAATCGTGTTCACCCATCGAGTTGTACACATTCCACAATGACCGCGCAGATTGTTGCGCCCCGGTAGCAGTATAATCAACACTCTGCAGGGCCTTAGCCAGCTGCTCCGCCGGCTCACAAATGGCAACACACAAATGGCTCACAGGGTGGTAAATTCGCCCATTTTCCCTTGCTAGCCGCGAAGTGTCGCCCTGCGCTCATCAGTAATATTACAAGACTTGTCGTCGTCTAGCATTACCACAAGGGTCTCCTGAACTCGAACATAGTTTTGTATAAAGCGCCTCATTGCTTTTGCTCGGACGCACCATCTTGTAGGGCATAATGCGATTAGCCGATTCGGTTTTAGGGGAGAATTATCATCTTCAGTGCATGGCTCCAGGACAATGTTAGAGAATATGTTCTTCCGTTTGGATGACTCCAGGATTGCATTTGAAACGTCTTTTACAAGAGCAATGGAATTAGATATAAGTTCACATTTTCTAGCAACTTCCTGAATGACTAAGTCGAGGGAGTGGTTGGAGCAGTGCACAAATATCGCCTTCGGTTGATCACTGTCAAAAGTTTTTGTAATCCGTTAAGGCGGCCAGACATAGCTGCTGCGCCGTCAAAACAGTGCCCCCTAAGATCAATCGGCAGTGAAGAACGTAGCATGATATCACAAACTGTTTTGTGAAGTGTTTTAGAAGTCCCATCATCGGCATTATACAAGCCCATGAAAATTTACTTTGGTTGCAAAGTGTCTAATTCTACGTATCGAAAACAGGTAGAGAACTGCTCATCACCAGTTCTATCAGTGGTGCCATCAACTATAAGACCGCCACACTATTGCGTCTTCTTCCGCCTCAATATAAAAAAAAGTCCTCAAATGCTTTGATTATTTAAATAATCAAAGCTCTAATGCTATCTCTTGACAATTTTTCTTGTATACAACAAACACTTTTTCATTTATGAAAAAAGCACTGTGAAGGATACAGATAATCTTTACCAGCACAAATAACCCTTCTTTACCCAGGTAGTAAAATTGGAGGGGGGGCGGCCCCCCCCCCATTTGATTTTAGGGGGGCATTTGGCCCCCTCTGCCCCCCGCTTCCGCGGTCGCTGTAGTTCATGTGCTGTTTGCAGTGATGCCAACTGAAATCGTGGATATGAAAATAGAGAAGAAAATAGCGATCGTGTAATGCGAAAATTTTTGTCTTTGGTCTCTATACGGGAATCGGACTGAAAAAAGATATGGTGTAAAATGGCTATAAGTAAGCTCGTACAGAAATAAATTAATAATCTTACCTTATTCTAAAAACAGATAATTTGTAGTTAATATGATTCCACAGCGCCCCCATTAGACCGCCAAATGCCCCAAAAGCAGCGAACAGGGGAATTTCATATATCTCGTAGGGAAAGGATTCCATCTTACCCAAATTTAGGAGACCTGTAAAAATAAATAATATTAACCAAATAAAGTGGTATTCATCAAATTAAACATCTGCATGTATTACTCCTTTAAAAAAATGATTGGGTACCTAAACATCAATCTTAACTGAAAGTATAAACGGTAGAAGAAGTCGGGGATGCACAAAAAAGACACGACATCCCTATGATTGGACAGGGTTCTATCTTCACTTTACCTTGTTATAAGATATGAGGTGTCAAAGTTTACAAATATAATTTCTCATAATCTATTTACCGATTTCTCATTTTGAGGTTTTAAATCTTGTGTAAAGTTTTTAGTTTAAAATATTTGAAAGGAAAATATACCTAAAAATGCAGATAGAACCACGCCCAACCAGCTAGGGCATAATAATTCATTGCATAAGGTTCTAACTACATTTCCCTAATGCCATGTTGGGTCACGTTTAATTTGAATAATTTTTTATTAAATTCATTTTTATTTAACCCTTTGGGGAGTATTGCCGCACGTATGCGGCGGCACTCGGACGATCCAAATAGAGTATTGTCGCATACGTGCGGCAGTACGACTTTATTTAGTTTTTTATATGCCGTGTTTGTATTTTCGATTAAATTATGATTTATAGATAACACAAATGTATTTGTCAAACATTTTTACATGTTCTTACCAAAATTGTTACGTATTTCACGTTACGTATTACGTAATTCAGGGGCTCTCAACATTTTACAAAAAAAAAGATTTCAAAATTTTATTTTTTTTAATTTATATAAAAAGAAATGTACAATAAATAAAGGGATAATACTCAAAATAAAAAAGTGGACTTATCTAATGGCACTCAACATTTTACATTTTTTTTTTTTTTTTTTATTTATATAAAAAGAAATGTACAATAATAAAGGGATAATACAAAAAGTAAAAAAGTGGACTAGTCCAGTGGCTCTCAACATTTTACAAATAGTGTTTTCAAAAATTATTTTTTTTTTTTTAAAAAGAAATGTACGATAATAAAAAGATAATACTAAAATAGAAAAAATATGTATTTAAATAAGGGCTTATAATAAGTTGGACAAATTTGGTGGCTCTCAACATTTTACTATATATATACAAATTTAGGTTCTATAAGTTTGTGCCCGCAAACCTCGGAAAGTAATCGATGGATTTACTCAAAAAATTTACAGAACATTGCATTTTAGTAGAAGAATTGTTGCGGCGGGTAGCAAATGATCCCTCTCAAGATCGAGGGATCAAATGCTGCGTGGATGTTGTGGACTGTATGCGGTTCTTATTTACCTATTTTATTATATTTTAATCGCACTTACCCAGACTGCTTCCCTCTTCGTTCAGTGTTCACTGGAAAGGTAGGTATGTTAGTTTGGGAGAGATTTTGGAAGGGAATGGCGATTGGGAATGAACGTTTGATCGCGAAATAATAAGCGAGAATGGATGACGCGTGGCGATGGTACTTGCGAATAGCTGCGAGATTTAAAGTTCGGTTTGATTATTACAACTGGAAATGCGGTGCGGTTTTAAGGACATGTGTCCTTCGCGGCGAGGTGAATTAAACTGAACTGTTGAGGCGGAGGGCACACAAGAGGTATTTCGAAAGAACCACATGTAACAATAAAGGCGCGAACAAGAATGTTTGTATATATACGTATGTAAGTATCCGTGTTTTGAGGAACACCACACGAAAAGAATATTTTAGCTAGTAATTAAATCTAACATTATTCACTCATTGAGAACTACTGAATTTATAACTTATTTTTATTTTTAGTATTATGTTTTTATTACTGTACATTTCTGGGGTGTGCTGGACCTCGTCCCTGCTTCATCTTTAGTTACATTACTAATTTTGCAGATCCTTCTCAAATCTATCTGCGCCTCCCCCAATGACATGTGCAGGCTTGAGGCTTGATCAGACGACCTTGACTATTCTTTGTCCTGCCTCTGACTACCCAACGCTGAATTTTCTTTTAGTCTTCGGGTATTTTACCCCAAATATTCAGTTAACATTCTTTGAGGCTTCACTGAGTGGTTGGCTAAGGGACACGGAAGCTAAGTGTAGTTTATGATCAGACCGAAAGCCATTCACATTTTTTGTTGGTACTTGCCAATTGATTTGAGATTTATTGTATTACTTATGTTCTCTATTTTATGCAGGTGCTTGCGGGTTTTTACAGATGCAATGCCGCCTCATGGAGACTCATGAATGAGTTTTTCTTTTGCCCTATTTAATTTATCTTTGTCTTACTAACCTATTTTTTGCATTTTGTTTTTCCTGTTAAGCACTTGCATACTGCTTACTAACAACGTATGCATGGACACTGGAGGTCTAGATTCGTTCAAAATAAATAAATGTAGCTTCGTTTAACAAAAAAATTAGAATCTTGCGAGAGCCTTGAAGGAGTAACCATCAGTTACTTATACCAAGGCGGGTAAGAGGTGGATTACCTCCACTGTACATTTCTGTTCTTATGAATAATTTTTTTTTAAAACACTATTTGTAAAATATCGAGAACCGCTGAATACATCCACTTTTTTATTTTTAATATTAACCCTTTATTACGTTGTATATTTATTTTTATATGAGTAAAAAAAAAAAAATATTTTAAAAACTTTTTATTTGTAAAATGTTGAGAACCACAGAACTGATACTTTATTTTTAGTATTATGTTTTTACTAATGTACATTTCTGTTTTTATAAATATATATATATATATATATTTTTTTTAAACTATTTGTAAAATGTTGACAACCACTGAACAGATCCACTTTTTTATTTTTAGTATTATCCCCGTATTACATTGTATACTTCTTTTTATACAAGTAAATAAAAAAATTGAAAACTCAACATTTTACAAATAAAAAACTTTTTTGAGTTTATTTATTGTTCTGTTATACGTGGTGGAATTATGTTGTATTTAATTGAAATTAAAACAATTTTTTTAACTTATTTCCTCATATTTATTTAACCAGTACCGGTTTCATCCTATTATGGACATCTTCAGGCTGGCAATTGATATATATGTACCTACTCTAATATCGTGTACCTGCCTACCAAATTTTATAAAAATTCTCTAACAAAAGAATGTCAATTTCCAGCCTGAAGATGTCCATAATAGGATGAAACCGGTACTGGTTAAATAAATATGTGGAAATAAGTTTAAAAATTGTTTTAATTTCAATGTTTAAATTTAAAGAATGTGTGGTAAAACAAGGTAAGAAGATAATTGATTAAATCGATTAATAAATTAAGAAAAACTTGAAAAATAACTCACTCCCACGATGTAGATGACAAAAAAATAACTCACTAATCAAAGGGTTAAATCATTCCTTTAAAATATGATAAACAACTAAAATACTTTAGACAGGATTGAAAGTCAAAATGAGAAATTGTTAAAGAGATTATGAGAATGCCTCTTTGCAACTTTGACACCCCAGAACATGGTAAGGCGAAGTTAGAGCCCTATCCAACTAAAGTGAACAAACCTCGTAAAAGTTATCAACTGTCCAAAGATATTGGAATATAAGTAGATGTGCTATCTGCTGTTTTTACTATGTGGGTCTGCGCTTCCGGGTGTCGCCGATATTGTTTACCAATTAACAAATAAACTAAAAGAACAAATAATTAACGAATAAACCAAACGAACGTTAAATTAAATGAACGAATTCTTTCCTTATTCAAAATATATTGTTAACCAATATTAATGCACATTTTCAAAAAATCAACGAAATTAACAAATTCTTTTTGTATGAAAACTACGCTAATTAGCGCGTAGTCCGGCGACAGATGCGCGGACACCATAGCATATCTCTTCTGTATTTGAATATCTTTGCAACTGTCCGATACAAACAAAATGACAATTGCAAAAGGTTCCTTGTGATATTATAACCTATAAAAAATTAAAAAGGAACTTTAAAAATTTGATGTTAGAACTTCATTACACAAGTATCTTTGGAAATACAACACAGATGGCTCCGTGAATGAAAATTATTTTGGTCATAGAAATGAGCAAAAAAGCAGTTGTGCATTCAAAGGTCATTTTTGAAAAAAATGTCGGTTAGAACCTTGTCCAACTGAGGTACAATGACAAGACCAAGTGAATCAAATGCCTACTTGAGTCGGGTCATTTCGAGAGTCTGAATAACAGCTTGATGGTTAGATATTTAACTGAAAGTGTAGTTACCAGGATTGCTTAAGTCTCCAGGATGGCCATGATAAGCAGACAGAATAAGGTTTAGAGTAAATGTTGAAATAACAGAAGCAAAAAATATCCTCCAAGTCAGCGCTTGGTTCCAAAAACTTGCACCTTCTTCTAAGGAAAACAAAACACCACCTGAAAATAAAACAAACATTCATTATTATGTGTTATTTGTTATTACATTACTGTTATGGTTCGAAATTGTTAAACGAGTATTTATGTAAATTGTAAGCTAAAGCCAAGAACACAAATGAGTTGAGAAAAATTTATGGCAGTGCTGAAACTCTCTCTTACTTTTGTTGACAATACATATTCCTATTAACCCTGGAGTGGTCGCGCGGATTGCATACATATGTAATCCACTCATGCAAAATTAAATATTCCTCAGAAACGAGTGGCACGAATCATTTTATCTTCCGTGTACTTTAAGTTGGATAACTCACGGACGCGTTCAGTTCAGCGCTTGTGTCGGGCACGCTTGATTGTGTTACAGGAGATCCGTAAAATCCCCGTCTACACCTGTAATCCGCGCAACCAACTACGTAGCACTCGAAAAGTATGCAAAAAGCAAAAAATTCATTTGTCCTGATCATTCTATAATTTGATAGAATGATCAGGACATTCTGCTCATAAATCAGCAATTAAATTAGTATATATGCCTCCTTTTTTTTGTTATATCCATAAAAGTGAAAGATGTAATTTTTAGTTTAAAAAAAGAGGTCATTTATGTTTTGGTTAATTGTGAAAAACATAGAAGTTATGTTTAATATACGTTGCTTATTTCTAATGAACAATGCTTAGATTACAAGATTAAAAAATAAATACACAATAATTCTAAATGATTTCACTTTTTTTTGTTGTTGTCTAAAAATGGCCTACCTATGTAATCCACGCGGTCACTGACGTTACTTTTAAGAGCGCGACCACTGTGTGCTGTATGGTTAATAACCCCAAACATCCTCATTAACCTCGCCAGCTTATCCTTAAGGATACTATTAAAAAATTATTTCTCTGAACATAACTAATAATTCTGGGGAATCTACTTATGGTAGATTAAACACTATTTTTATGAGTTTAGTATCAGGAAAACCAGCATAACAAAATGACAGATATTATTGTAATGTGAATTTTCATCACGATAAAAAATAAAAACATCCATATTTTATTTTTATTAATAAACGTTATCGCCAATTCACTTTTTTGTCATTTCTTATAAAAATAGTTAATAAAAAATTCTAGAGTTTCATAATTTTTTTCGAATTGCGGTCAGAAACTTTGGTTTCACAAAGGTGGACATTTTAATTATTTTGCAGTTAACTTTTAGATGTGAATGCGAGGTGTTTTTTTCTTTTTATCACTGTTTAGATCATATTTCTAACCATGATAGTAAGGGAGACACAATGATTTCTATGAGACCTATAGGAGTTGTTCCGAAAACCGAACAAGTTAAGCGGTTAAGCGTGTACAGTGATTTCGAAAGTTTACCATCTTTATAAATATATACATAAACACATTATCCACAAAGACAATTTACAAAAACATCATTTTATAAAAAAAACAATAAAGTTATTACGAAAATAGATTCAAAATGTGTGTGGCGAAAATTTTGCATCGTCGATCAATAAATATACAGTGAAACCCTCTTAAGAAGTTTTGTGGCTTAAGAAGTTTGCTTTTTTGGGTCCATCGGCCCAAAATTGGCTCAATTTTTCCCACATATAAGGTTTTCCTGCTTAAGAAGTTTGTTTTTTCCAGTCCCTTGGAAAACTTCTTAAGAGGGTTTCACTATAAATACTCTAATTTGTCAAAACCTCAACAAAGTTGGAAACAAAATATGAAATAATAATTCATTAAAATATAAAATTAAAAAAACATGTATTCTAATTTGTACGTTACCGACAGGTGCACCAAAAGCAGCGGAAACACCAGAGGCTGCTCCACCCGACACAAAGTCTCTCTTCTCGTGGTCCTCCCTGAAGTACTGGAACACCCCGCAGTCCTTCTTCAGGGTGGTGCTCTTTCCCTGAGATATGCCCGCGGCCACCACAGCACCGCTGTGAATCATGGGCCCTTCCTGAAATATTAATAATGTTTTTTTTTTATTATGTCACTATAATTTAATGTTTTCATTTTTAGAAAACACATGATAACCTGTCGAGTCTATTTGTTCGGTTTTCAAAACAACACATACCCGTCTCATGGAAATCGTTGTGTCTTCCTAACTATCATGGTTATGATCTAAATGGTGACAGAAAGAGAAAATACCACGCTTTATAGTCAAATCTACAGGTTAACTGCAAAATAATTAAAATGTATACCTTTATGAATCCAAAGTTTCCGACCACAATTTGAAAAAAACAAAAAAAAAACTATGAGAATTTTCAATTAATTATTTTCACATGAAACAACAAAAAAGTGAGTCGACGATAAGGTTTATAATACATTTGCCTTATATGTAAAATAAGGTGTTTTTATTTTTTTCATTATCAGTAATTTTAGTTAGAAAAAGTGTAGGGTGAGCCATATTTAAAACTTTTTTACGTTTGCATTAAAAAAATATATATGTTTATTTCGAATTATAAAATTTGACAGTGTATTTTGTCACCATTTTGTTATCGGACGCGTTCAGAAATATTCCATTTATTTAAATTTTATTGCAAAATCGAAATATTTTGACCCTCCGATGTAATACGGTCGAGGCCTGGGGGGTTAAATATAAATATAAAATAGTTGTAGTTTATTTTCATAGTCCTCCTCACTAGGAGATAATTAATAATTTTATAGTGTCCGACCGAACTTTCGGTTTCGGCCAAAAAACGAGTTTCGGCTTAGTTTCGGTTTCGGCCGCCATTTAGCCGAAACTACGGCCGAAACTGAAACTGAATTCGGGAGGTTTCGTTTTGTGATCGGACATGTTCGGTACACTGAACTACGAGCTACGAGTCACAAAGTGTCATTTTGCTGCATCCGCGCTCATAGTCGTGTCAGGACTTGATTCAATTGTTTGTGTTCGCTCCGCGAAGTTTGGTTTATTTGTTGTGAAATTGGAGTTGTTTATACTTAACGTTATTTTGAAATAGATAAGTTTCATTTCGCTATTGAAATGATTTAGTTCATGATAGGCCCTGAGGAAAATAATTTCCCAGAGGGCCTATGTCATCTTTGGGGATGTGTGTGGAGGGTTTTTTAGGGAA
The DNA here is from genome assembly GCA_929108145.2 of Limnephilus rhombicus. Classification (NCBI taxonomy): domain Eukaryota; kingdom Metazoa; phylum Arthropoda; class Insecta; order Trichoptera; family Limnephilidae; genus Limnephilus; species Limnephilus rhombicus. Next base: position 40,346,416 of record OV815280.1, read on the forward strand.
AGGAAGGAGAGGAGAGTTCTGGGAAGGAAAAGGGGTGGGTAGGAATCTGGGGTTCAGTGTGTCCTGGTCATCCACCTTCAAGTCCTAGACAAACCTCATCCCATGAACCCGGGCACCCCTGCTAAATCACCAAACGTAGCAAACCTCTTGGGGTCACCTATGGCAGAGGTGTTGGTTATCCAATAAAGGTTCCCGGGGCGACGGTACCCATTCCTGCCTTCCAAATTATTTTGTTCTTAAGATGAAAGAGTATATTTTGTTAAGTGTACTTAAACAAATTAGGTTTAAAAAATTTAATTTTGTTTTCTACCTTTTATTTTATGTTATCTTAATATCTTAATCTTAATATATGTATATAAAACAAAGTCGGGTTAGTTACACTATTTATAACTCGAGATCGGCTGCACCGATTTTGATGAACTTTGATTTGTTGGATTTTTCTCCGCCCCGGATAACAGAATAACTATTAAAACATCGCAAAAATTCACGAAAAAGAGGGTTATGAAGAAAATTATTTTTTTTATATATTTTGTATGGAACGAATTCTCATATTTTGAAAGAACTGCAGCAATATTGTGATAGGTATAATATTAAACTGTAGGCCACTTGCATGGATTTCATAACGACTTGGAAAAAATCGTGTGGATAAATCTTTTTACTAAGATTACGAAAATGTTGGTAAATTTTTTTAGAAATGTACAGTTTTTTTATTATTTTAAATAAATAAATCCATTATTTGGGCTCGTGACATACACTACATGAAAATGTCCCGTCTCCGAAAATGTTCCTATTAATTTTGTGAAATTCCACACTGATTTATTTATTTTATATGGCATCACTTTGATTTCAGGCGAATTTTTGAATTCGTTCACTACATTTATTGTTTGTTCTCTGCGAACTTATCATTTGGTTTGACTTTTTGACAGATGTTGTGAAGAGAACCCCGTACATTTAAGATGTCGGTACGTGTGTTAGAGATATAATGGTTATGGTGCTGATTTTAACAAAATCAAATTTTATAATATTCTTACTATTATTATAATGTACAAGTACAAGTATATTACATTGGATTTAGTAATACAGACGTTGTACATTGTAATGATTTATGATCAATAAGATGGATCAAGGAAAAAAATATTTTTGAGATGCAATATTTTTGGTATGCCTCATTCTCCTGTGCCATTCGTGTGGAAAACGTTATTTTAAAAAAAAAGATTTTCGGCTATGTAATTATCGTTTTTTCGCACCTATAAAATTTTGTCCCGTCTTTCCGATTTATAAAAAATGATATGATTTTTCGGATTGAAATTTTCAAAAAATCCCCAGTGTTTCAAAAATACGATTAAAAAAAATACAGAATGTGATGCAAGTGGCCTATTCCAAAAATTCAAAAACGTTAAATTTCAATGCGTTGATTGTTTAGCTTTTGTTCTTAATCATATAATGCTGCCTCTCTTTCTTACACACTAAATGTCAAAAGTCGAAATTGAGACAAACCGTGAACGTATGTCTCTACACCCCTCCAAAGGAAAAATACAATAATAATAAATCTCTGAAATGAAACGCATTTTTTTTTACGTAAGCTCCACTCAGGACCTATGTCATCTTAGGGGATGCTGAGTGGAGGGTCATTTTAAGGAAGGGTAGGATAGGAAGTTCTGCGAAGGAAAAAGGCATGAGGGCTGGGTAGGAATCTGGAGGTCAGTGTATCCGGGAGTGATCCATCCCTCCAACTGCGGTGCAAGGCCATTGCCTTGACCGAAATTGACATTTTACCTTGAACTTTCCAGTTGGACTCTTTCGACCTATTGGTTGAGAGAATCCGGCTGGAAAGGTCAAAAGGCCTCCCTCAACCAGTCTCTCTCGATCCGGCCCGCCACGCAGTAGGTGAGCAGACGCATCCGCCGCCAAGACCCGCACATAAGTCACCCCATGAACCCGGGCACCCCTCCTAAATCACCAAACGTAGCGAACCACTTGGGGTGACCTATGGCAGAGGTGTCGGCTATCCAATAAATGGTTCCCCGGGCGGCGGCACCCGTACCCGCTTCCTTAGAAAATTTACCGTAAGTAGGTGGAAAGTAAGAAAATCACAAAAATTATTATCCGTACACAACACCATCTCTTCTTCTTTGTGTGCCGTATCATGTCCCCCCGACGTTGGCGATCATTCTTGAGAATGTCTCTCTGTCTTGCGCTGCCCGGAATAGCTCTTCCACACTTCTAATGCCGGTCACTCTCGTATATTACGCAGCCAAGACATTTGTCTCCTATCAGGCCCTCGGCGACCCTCTATCTCTGATACTGACTCCTCCTCCAGGCCCTCGGCGAACCTCCATCTCTGATACTGACAAAAACAAAACACGGACAGGGCATCGATAATCGCTTCATTGTGTAATTTTTAATTTAATAAAAAAAATTGATTTAATTCAACAGTTATTGATTCTGAGGCGGTACGAAGTTCGTCGGGTCAGCTAGTTTTTTTAATGTTCAAATAGGTAATACCTACTATTTTTTAATATTATTTATGAAGCGATTTATGATTACGATTTCAAAAAGCATAAATAATTTATTTGAAATAAGGAGTGACAATTATGTTATGTTTATTTTTAGTTCAAATATCAGACTGAATGATTAATATATGATTTTAAAATAAAGGCTGATTGATTAAGATTGACTATTTTTTTCCACGAAAAAATGACCTTATATGGAAGTTTCGGTTTCGGCCGAACCTGAGACCGAAGCCGAAACGCCCCAACCTACTATTCCTGTCTGAAACGCAGATAGCCGAGCCTGTAGACGTTTCCTATCTGGACTGCCCGGGCTTCACCCTCGCAAGCAAGTTCAGACCTAAAGGAGGTGTCTGTCTCTATAGTCGAGCTGACGTCAACTGTGTGCGACTGTTGAATCTGGAAAACTCCAGATTCGACGTAATGTGGGTACGCGTCAATCTTGCCAGTACGGTAAGATTCTACACGTGTTTATACCGCTCACCGAACCTTAGCGAATCAGACACGTCCGAGCTCTTCAAACATAAAAGCGACACTATTGATGACCTCTTGCCCCGCTACCCTATGGCAGAGTTTGTGGTCCTGGGGGACTTCAATGTTCATAACGAACCTTGGTTGAAGTTCTCAGGATCAACAGACTCGGCTGGACGCCAAGCGGAATCCTTTGCCCTTTGCTACGGATTGGAGCAAATGGTTCAGGAGCCTACAAGGGTTCCTGATGTCCAGACTCACCGTTCCAATCTGTTAGACCTATTTTTAACTACTGTGCCACACGGTTACAGTATTGAAGTCACAGCGCCTTTAGGATCGTCCGACCACTGCCTGGTGACGACATCAATCCCTGTAAACTTCAGACCACCAAACGAGAGGCTGAAGAGAAAAGTGTGGCACTATAGGTCAGCAGATTGGTTCGGTCTGCGGGCACATTTTAATGCTTTCCCGTGGTCAGCTGTCTGTTTTCGGACTTCGGATCCCTCAAGATGTGCCCAGGAAATTGGTGAGGTCATCACATCCGCGATGGATGGCTTCATCCAATCTACTGTTAAGGAAACTGGTGTAGGCTCAAAGCCGTGGTTCAGTCGACAATGCGCTGAAGCAGTGCGACGAAAAAACGCGGCTTACCGAGCCTACAACACATCTAGAACATCCGAAGACAGAACAGCTTACAACAAAATGGCAAAGGAAACCAAGAGAATCATAAATAGGTCAAAATTCGAGCACGACCAGCAGATCAGCAGAAAGCTGACTGCATGCCCGCATGGCAGCAGGCAATTCTGGTCGCTTGCGGGCTCAATAGGTCGCAATTTCTGCAAATCCAGTCTGCCACCTCTTACCAGACCTGACGGCTCACTAGCAAACACCGCCACCGAAAAGGCTAACTTACTAGGTAAAATGTTTGCGGATAACTCAACCCTCGATGACCAAGGTGCTGTCCCGACGTCGGTTCCTCACTGCGGTTTTCGTATGAAAAAGCTGAGGATCCGGCATCGGGAAGTACTCCATGTTTTACGAGGGCTTGATGTTAATAAAGCTAGTGGGCCTGACGGAATACCTGCCCTGGTACTGCAAAGGTGCACTGCAGAAATAGCTCCAATTTTGACGAAGCTTTTTAAACTGTCCCTGAAGACTGGCTCTGTGCCCTCTGGTTGGAAAAAAGCGGTTATCCATCCTATTCCAAAGAAGGGTGACCGCTCCAACCCGGCCAACTACCACCCCATAGCGATCACATCAGTTCTGTCTAAGGTGATGGAACGTGTGATCAACGACAAACTGCTCACATACCTCGAGAAGAACAAAATTATTAACGACCGTCAATACGGATTCCGGCGGAACCGCTCGTGCGGTGATCTTCTCGCGTATGTGACGCATGTTTGGGGGCGATGCCTGGAACGTTTCGGTGAGACCCAAACGGTTGCACTGGACATATCCAAGGCCTTTGACCAGGTTTGGCACCGAGGACTTGTCAACAAACTGCATTCTTACGGACTTCCCGCATCCTTGTGTACGTGGATTGCCGACTTCATCGACTTCGTCGATTCAGACGGTAGTCGATGGTTTCACCTCTTCCTCTCACTCGATAAATGCCGGCGTCCCGCAGGGATCGGTTCTGTCTCCAACTCTGTTTTTGTTGCACATCAACGACCTTTTGTCATGTGCACCAATTCACTGTTACGCGGATGACAGTACAGTTCATGATAGCTTTTTGTTTGACAAGCCCCCGAAGGGCTCACAAACTCCAACAGCTCGTAAGGCTTTGAAGCAAAGAATGGACGGTTACCTCGAGAGTGTTTTCTCTTGGGGTAAAAATAATCTCGTTGAATTTAATGTTTCAAAGACCCAATCTTGTCTGATTACGTCTAAAAGGGATCGCAATGAAAATCTAGTCTCTTTCAACGGAAGCAATCTTCCGAACAGGCCCTCCATTGATATGCTTGGTGTAACCCTAAGTGACCAGCTCAGGTATGGGGGCTCCATCAAAGCCAGAGTAAAGTTAGCCTCCCAAAAACTGGGCGTACTGTACAGGGCCCGCAGATACTTTAAAAGTACACAACTGCTAACCCTGTACAAATCGCAAGTGCGCCCCACGGTTGAATTTGGCAGCCACCTCTGGTCTGGAGCTCCAAAATACCTGAAAAATACCCTCGACTCTGTGCAGAAACGGGCGGTCCGTTTGATAGATTCTCCCATCTTAACAGACGGATTGCAATCTTTAGAGCACAGGCGTCGGGTGGGAATGCTAGCCTTGTTCTACCGGTATTACAATGGAAGATGCTCCGAGGAACTAGCATCATTGATCCCTTCGGCACCGGTGCATAGTCGGGAAACACGCCAAACGCGTGCCCAACATTTGTACACAGTTGACATTTGTCACATGAGAACGGGTCGTTTCTTCGACTCGTTCTTGTGTTCAACAGCTCGGCTGTGGAATGATTTGCCGGCCTCTGTGTTTCCTCCTTCCTACAACATGGGTCTCTTCAAGACCAATGTTCATTCCTTCCTCTCCTCAAAAAGACCCTCCACACAGCATCCCAGATGACATAGGCCCTGAGGGAAATTATTTTCCTCAGGGCCTCCTGTGTGGAGTTAATGTAAAAAAAAAAAAAAAAGAAACTCAGTTTCGGTTTCGGTTTCGGCCGTAAAAACTAGTTTCGGTCGGACACTATAATTTTATAACATAATAAAACTGAAACAAAATAAAATATTTTTATCTTGACATTTATTACAAATAATGGGTACCTCTATTAAGTTAAAGGAAATAAATTTATGTACAATATACATTATATTGGAGTAAACATGTAGGTGACCATGTATTGATATTTGATTTTAAATAATACATATTGCTATTAATTGGAATAGTTTTGTTTGGATAAGTTTTCAGCAACTTCTACGGTACAATTTCATGGATTGGGTAAGTTTTTTTCAGAAACTTCCATGACAATGTTTTTAATACACTAGTAAGTTCTTTTTCTGATAGTTCCTTAAGCCAAGATTTGAAGTCCACAATGTAGTTATTTAAACGGCCACATCAACATTTAAACTGCAACATCGCTATTAACTATTAGCTGTGGTTAGAGCAGAGCTCCGGCAAGGCTAAGGTCCTGGGTTCAATTCCTAGACGCGACCATAACTTTTTCTGATTTTTCTGTTTCGTATTTTCATTTAAGAGTCTACTATACACGTCCCTTACACATAGCTTTATTAGGCATGTTCATTATTTTATTGCATACTTATTGTTCTTATTTTTTTTGGAAGTCACATTTAAGTTTCTACAACATTTACGTATCATCATAAATAACATTTTGGGGCGATTTTTTATAAAAAGGGCGCTATATAAACCATCCATCTGTTATATTTCTTTTTAATTTTTATATGTGACTGGCTGGTACCCGGCATGCGTTGCTATGCCATTTAATAAAGAAATTGTTTCTGCCTGCGCGTCCTTTCCCATTCGTCCCGTTCACCTTCCTCCTCCCCTTCCCCTTCCTCCCCCGCGTCCCCTTAACCTATCTCGCGTTCCCACTCCTCCTCTTCCACCTTCCCTCTTCTCACTCTACTCCCCCTCTTCCTCCGTCCCGCGAACCCGCCTCCCGAGTTCCCCTCCCCCCTCCCGTATTCGCCTCCCCCCTCTCGCGGATCCCCCTCCCAAGTTCCCCTCCCGGTGTTCCCCGCCCTCCTGGGTTCCCCTCCCCTCTCCTACATTCCATACATTCATTCCCGATACATTCAGTTTTCAAACAGCTTGCATGCCACTTCATGATGCCAGAGCTCGTATATGTTATTCTGATTTATGAGCTTATTGTAAAGTTTATTAAATTATTATTTAAAGTTTATTATTTTTTTATTTAAAGTTTCATTAAAATCCATTCAGTAGTTTTTGCGTGAAAAAGTAACAAACACAAATAGATCCGTGTTCCATTTAATATTATGGCTGTCCGATGGCATATGATCTAATGCCATTTTGAACATTTTTACTAAATCATTGTTCTGATGAAGAAACGTTTGCAGTTTATGGACAATGGTTCGTTTCACTATTGGATTATGAGCACAACGCCTTTCAACTTCCGCATCTTGATTGCCCATAAAACGCTAGCTTTTTCCCGCGACTTCGCTCGCATGGTATTAGGGTGATTCCCACTCCGCCTCCTCCACCTTCCCTCTCCCCACTCCACTCCCCCCAACACCCCCCCTCCCTCCATCCCCCTCCCCCTCCACTCCCTCCAACCCTACCCCTCCCCCCTCCACCTTTCCTCTACCCTCCTACACCCCTCCCCCCTTCCTTCCCTTCCCCCTCTCCCTTCCCCAAACCCTTCCACCCCACCCTCCTCCCCCCCCCCACACCCTCCCTCCTCTCGCATTCATTCCCGGTACATTTAGTTTTCACACTGCTCGCGTACCACCTATTACAATTTTTTATACATATTGCATAATGCCAGAGCTCAACAAATTTTTTATACAAACTTCATAATACCAGAGCTCAACAAAAAAAAAGAATTATCCAATTTGGTGCAGTCGTTCGGCAGTTATGCGCTTGCGCATACATACATTTCGGCGATTATATATTAACTACGATGCCAACAAAGCACTCTTTCTAGGGTGAATTGCTTAATTCAAAAAAAAAAAACATTGTTTCCAAAGCAACAATTTGTTTGCTTTTCTTCTGAAGTTTGCAATTTTGTTATTCTGAACAAACCAACAATGAAAAACATCAAAATATTAAATACGCGATAATCCGAGTAATGTGGATATATGTTGTCGATTCAAAACCCCTAATTTAATACGTGCTTCAATTCGAGTGGACCCGAATCTACCATACCAAAGGGACGAACGTCAAAAGAACAGTTTGTATGGGAATATGAAATTGTTGTTTTTACTATCTTCCCCACAATTTTTCCATATTTTCTCACCGTTTAAACCTTCCCTGGACTACGACAAACATTTCAAAACCAAAATCAGCTAAATCGGCCCAGCCGTTCTCAAGTTTTAGCGAGACAAACGAACAGCAATAGATTTTTATATATATAGAAGATTATGATGTTCATCTAACTGGGTATGGGTGAGAAATTTCTCTGGATATTTAACTATCAGTACAAATACCTTTTGATTTTACTTCTTAGTACGTATAATTATTTATGGCTGTTCACTTAGTTAGAGTGTTTGCTTTTGCTAGTGTGTAAATGGTGAGTTGAGATTATAAAATATGATGAAGGTGTGCGTATTTATTTATAAAATATTTAATAGTTTATCCTCTCAACTCCTGAAGTGAGCGTAATAACTAAAACATTGCTCACGTTATGTGGAATTTTTATCAGATGTTTTATACTGAAAACATTACCTCAAATTCTATTGTTCTTGAATTATTTACAATATGCAAGATAAATTACTTATTATTTACTAACCCCTCAGGCCTCGACCATATTTTGTCAGAGGATCAAAATATTTCCGGTTTGCAACAAAATCATAATAAATGGAATATTTCTGAACGTATCCGAAAACTAAAATCTGATTTTTGAAAGATGATAAAATACGCTTTAAAATTTTATAAACTGGTAAAAAAAAATATAATTTTTGAAGTTTAAAAATTTTGCACACAAACATAAAAAAGTTTTAACCCTTAGGCACCGAGAAGGATTTTACTGAATTGGCTGCCTGGAACGGCATGAATTTCTGTTGTGTTTTTTATTTTGGGTTTTTGTTTAAAAAATCATACAGCTGCACAAACCAAGTTTTCAGTTATAAATCCAGTATTAGGTTTTTGGTTTCTGATTAGGTGTTATGTGAAATATAAATGAAAATTTACCTTAAAAATGCAGCCACCTGAATTATAATCACTCACAGTTTATTTATTCATTGTCATATCGAAGAATTTTTTGTTTTCACATAAATAATATACTTTTGGCAATCACATTATCAAGATTTATCTGGAGGTTTATTTACACATTGATTACAATTATTGATTTCTTACTACGCAGTCATTTTTTTCCGGTGATCACACATACACTTACGCGACACCATGTCTATATTAAATAGGGTCACCATAAGATTGTTAGGCGCGGCGGACACTTTTAATAATTAAAACTTCTGTACAGTATGATATATTTTAAAACAGGTAGTGGGGCATAACGCAATTTCGCAGTGTGAACACCAATAACGTGTCTGAACTCGACGCTTTGGATTTCGCATTGAGTGTTTGCAAACATAACACTCCCGGTAAACTGTTTTTCTCTTCGAATTCGCAGACTGTGGAACATCCGACAGAAAATGTCTGGCAGTTAGCCTTAGCGGATATTCACCAACTCGATTAACTCTTTTTGTTGAGCCGGGAATGTGATGTTTTTGAATTAGTTGCCTTATGACTTCTAAATGAAAATCTGTTAGGCTTACTTCTTTTTTAGTTGTGTATTTATACATCGCATGGGCATTTATTAAAACTACATCGATTGTCCGAAACGCAATTTTTTTATACCATTTAACGGTTTTACGAACACATTGCACAAATGTTATCAACATATCCGACCTATCAACACCCCCCATATTCTTATTATAATTTACAACACAATTGGGTTTTATTATTGGATCCTTTGTTTTCCAATTCACTTTTCCTGTTTCTACCATTGAATCATTGTGTGATGTAGTGAGCATATGAACATCCCTCTTATCGTGCCATTTTATTGCAAGTAGGTATCCAGATTTCTTCCTTTACACATCTCCTTTTTTTACATCTCCAAATGGTGGTAAACATTTTCGCGTTTTTTTAACAGTGCCACACGCATTAGTGTATTTATTGTGTAAATAACTAAATAAAAAAGGGCTCGTGTACCAGTTGTCGGTGTATACTGTGTGTCCCTTTCCTAAATAATCGGCTAATAACGAAACCACAACTTTTCCAGAAACCAACAATTGCTTCGATATGCCTTCATCCATATTTGGTATGTCTATGTTTGTTTTGGCGCCACAATAAATAACAAATTGTAAAACAAAACCGGTTTTGCAATCACATAAAACAAATAGTTTTACGCCAAATCTATGTCTTTTTGCTGGAAGATATTGTTTGATCGATAATCTTCCTTTGAATAGCACCAGCGATTCGTCAATACACAAATTCTCGAACGGATAAAAGTACTTTTTAAATTGGCCGCATACCATATCTACAAAATTTCTTATTTTGAAGGTCGTATCGCCCTTTTTTTGTTTTTCGTTATCTGAAAAATGGAGCATGCTCAGAATTGACATATAGCGATCTCTTGACATGGTTTCTCCAAATATTGGGGATGAAATCAACTTGTCCAGTGTCCAATATTGACGAATTTTCCCTTTTTTGCTTCTTGCCATAAGCATAGTAAGAGCAATAAATACGCACATCTCTGTATCAACATCTTTCCATTTGTGTAAACTTGAATTTGGAGCAAATACTTTTTGTGACTTTACAATGGTAAAATATCTATTGGTTTCGGTTGTAATGCAACCCACGACATTTGTATTTAGGAAAAGCTCAAAAAAGTCAATTTCACTACTCTCCGGATTGAGTTCACAATCTCGTAAACCAGATTGTTGGTTGAAATTGTGTACATCGGGTTGGAAGTTTATTGCACTTTCCCATACTGGCGAGAAATTCATAAAATTTATATCAGAGGATAAATGGTCGTCCAATCCAGAATTGTTAATTTCATTATCTTCGTTTTCTGATTCATCGGAACTCTCCAAATTTTCTGGAATGTAGTCTTCTTCATCACTCATGGAGAACTCCGAATCGCAATCTAACACATAGTTTTCGATATCTTCGTTATCCATTTTTAAGAATTATAAACCCACTGTTCACAGATATACGTGTCTGAAATTATTTAATATAATAAAACATGGACCACGAAAGAATATGCACCGTAATGAGATATTTTTAAAGTTACCGAAATAATAAATGTTCATAAATAAAATCGTAGGTTTCAAATTTCACGTAAATATCTACACGGATCTCATGAAGCCGACAAAGGACATAACTCATCTCAATCAGTTTATTATCATCCATAAAAAGATAAGACCTCGCGAAATAATGTGCACCGCAATAAACGATATCAATGTAAGCACGCTTGCTTGGTACCGGCACGCACTAACACATCGACGCGCAAGACGAGACTGTATGCGGTCCAAAAAAACTTCGACGTAATTTGAAAGGTTCGCTATGATGAAAAAATTAATTTAAAAAATAACTGTAAGTAAAAAGGCCTTTCTCTTTAAAGGACATGGTACAAAACACTTGATTTTATAATATGAATCTTTTACTACGAACATTTACTAGTAAATTATCTCAATATTTGGAGATGAACATGACGAATTCTCCAAACTACTAATACAGTGGGTCGGCCCACATGAGAATTTCCTTTCAACTACGTATACAGTTGGTCGGATCCTTCGGGTTAAAAATGGCTCACCTTAAGTTTTTTATAACTAAAATTTCTGAAAACGAAAAAAAAAAAAACACATATATATTTTATTAGACAAATGTATCATAAATGTTATTGTCACCTCACTTTTTTGTCATACCGTGTAACAATAACTGATAAAAAATTCCCAAAGTTTCATAAATTTGTTAAAATTTCGGAAAGGTGTACATTTTAGTATTTTGTGGTTAACTTTTAGATTTGGATATAAGCGCGGTGTTTTCTCTTTCTAACACCGTCTATTAGTGACCGACCGAAGGTTCGGTTTCGGCAAGTTTTGGCAAAAAAATTTAGTTTCAGCATCAGTTTTGGTTTCGGCAGAAAATCTGCCGAACCTTCGGCCGCACCGTAACTCTGCGTTTGTGATTATCACGCGTCGTTCGCCTGACTTCGGGTGAGTTTGTGGCTCGTGTGTCACTCGCCATTATCAGCTGAGTTCGCCGGCCGATCTGGGGTGATTGTGTTGTGAGTTTATGTTTGTTAATTTTTGTTTGTTTTATAGCAGTAATATCAAAAAATAAATGATTATTTTTTCGCATACTCGTACTTCAATTATTGTTTTTTTTTTCATTTCGTAATAAGAATGTTGTGATTGTAAACGCAATTAAAATTGAAATACTCAATTAATGAGGACCTCCCTTCATAATTTAAGTGTTGATTATTGACAAATTTTTGTTCCAAGAAGTAATTAACATGTTTTGTTAATTTTTATATTTTTTGTTTGCTTTATAGCAGTAATATAAAAAAATATTAGATTTCACAGACTTCAATTATTGTTTTTTTTTTATTTCGTTTAACACCTGTTAACTGTCTGTTTAAGTGTAAAAAATAAGCCAAATTTTAGTAAACAATAGATTTTTAACATGTTTAAAAAGTTTCAGTTTCGGTTTCGGCCGAAACTGAGACAGATACTGAAGATTCGGTTTCGGTTTCAGTAGAAAATCCTGTTTCATTTGGACACTACCGTTTATATCATATTTCTCACAATGATAGTAAGAGAGACACAATGATTTCTATGTGACCTACAAGAGTTGTTCCTAAAAGCGAACAATTAGCCAAAGGTGTTAATATTACTCGCCACTAGACTAAACTAGTCTAGTCCGAACGAGCCTTTGATGTTTGTTGATTGGGTGGGAGGGATGGATTCATAAATCCGTCACTCCTAGACACATTGACTCCAGATTCCTACCCAAGGCTCGTTGATGTTTATTGATTATGTAGAAGTGTATTACCTTTCCTCCCGCCAGGCCGCCCACCACGGAAGTGATTACGCCGATACATTTCACCAATAATGTTTTAATGCGAACCACTCTCGGCATTTTGACTCCATTCAAGTAGCATTTTACTTGAGGTATTCCACTCCCTGCTGCTATGGGCTATAAAATAAAAATACATATTACTATCTCATCCATATAACTATCAAGATAAATATCATAGATGCAGTGATACATGTTTAAATTGGTGAAAATGGAGGGAGCTATTGTCTATGGTATACTGATAGTAGGTGTGGCAGCCCCGGATCTGGGGGGAGCAAACCGGGGCACCTGTCCCGGACGGCAGTTTTAGGGGGCGCTAAAATCGTAATTTATATTTTTGATTGAAAAAAGCACCTGGCATTCAACGTACAATTCTATCAATTATTCAATTGATTTTCAAACGCCTAGTTGGCTTTTGAACACATCCTAAGTTGATTTATTAACGTATCCTGTGTCGATTTTGAATAGTTTTGCATAGTGTACATCATACGTTCTCAACGTGGGCGATAACGTTCCCTTGTGAGCCTTTGAGAGATTCAGAGGGGCAGTAGAAGACCCAGAGAAAATTAGGGGGCGTTGAGATGGCACAGTGAGGGCGTGGGCGAGTAAAAAATATATGGTCTACAAAAGACAAAAAAAAAACACGCCAATCACTTACTAATAAAGCAAAGTAAACTTTTTCGGTAGTTTGGAAAGTTTGGAAATTGAACTGAAAGATTACATACATTACATTCAGATCTACATTAAATTGGATGATATGAAAATAATATTTTTTTATTACATAATATTACATGTATTATTATTATTAAGAATTCACTATATCATGAATCATGAATACAAGAAGGAAGGAGGTAGCAACCCGGTACTTAAAATACAAAAGAATTGCTTTTTCAACTTGCTAAACAAAATTATTTAACATATTTATTATTTAACGTACTTCCTCCCGTACACACAAGCATTTGCTTATTATGGGAGAACATTTAAAAAAATATGTATATTTGTATTTAGTAATTGTATTAAGTTTTTTTTTTTTTATATATACTTTCATTATATTTATGTATCTATTGTATGTGTACTGTACCAAAAAAATAAAAAAATTTCAATAAAAAAATAAAATAAAAATATTTTTAATCGAATTATTGATTCCGTGATAGTTCAGCCCCCCCCCCCGCCGGGGGCACCGCTATTAAGTTTCTGCCCCGGTTTGAAAAAGTCGTAGATCCAGGACTGAGGTGTGGTTGCCAGATTAAAATATGTAGCATTTCACTTGAAGTATTCCACTCCCTGCTGCTATGGGCTATAAAATAAATAAATATATCACTATACCATCCATATAACTTATCAAGGTTATCACATCGATAACAGAAATTCGAAATGCTGGTTTTTGTAAACCTATAATAATGATTTTTTTATCATAAGATAACTTTGAAAAGATCTTTCAGAATAACTCAAAATTTTGTTGTAAGTTTCTTTTAAATTTTTTTTATTTATTTTTAATTTTTCAGAAAAGAAAACATCCTCCAAAATGTATGTCGTAAAGGACACACTTATTTTCCTAGAAATATTTTGATATGCAGATCGAAAGAGAAAAAAAATGGAGAAAATGACATAATTAACTCATTTTTGGATTTCTTGCCCTTTACAGCACTTCAAATTTCTGCTACCGATATGTACAGCGCAACGAAGGCACTATCGTCTATTACATAGCAATAGTTGCCAGATTACAAATATAAAGATAGAGTGTTAATTGATGTTTACGCCAACACCACTCTTGAGTCCCAACTGTCTGGAGCCAGTGTGATCATGGCATCCCCAATTGGGGCATAGGAGTGAGTGAGGCTGACGGTGGTGAGGAGGGGAAGGAGATGAAGGAGAGGAAAGTGGGAAAGTACCCGATCTGGTCAACAAATACTGTTAAAATCATTCTAAGCAATGTTTCGACTCAGAATGGTGGTCTTTCATCAGGGCGATACTGAGAGTATCTTCCACTCCGGTGGATTGAGAGGCCCTTAGCAGGGTTAAACCATTTCGTCCCAAATAAACAAATTTAAAATATATAAAAAATATGACAGCTTTTAATTGCATTAAATTAGTTATGTTATCCGTTTTATAGAAAAATAAATTGAAAAGAATGTAATGCATTTTTTGTTAATAAAATAACATCATGTATTTTCAAACATTATTTGATTATGTGGGCGCTTTACCTGTGTTGAGGCCTTTTATGATAAGTCTTACGAGCCAGCAATAAATTTTTACATAAATATTAAAAAAAAAAAACATTTACTTTGTGGCTTGCCATAATAAACTACAATATAAACACACAATATTATTTATATAAAGATTTGTTTAAATCAAATTTATGTGTTCATATTATAAATATTTACTGTCGACACTTTAAACTTATCAGTTGGTGATTAAATGCCATTTTGCAGTTAATAAAACTGGTTTCAATTAGAATATGTAAGTACATTGTATTTATTATTGGATACAACATTATTCCTGGCAATAAACTTTGATAATACAAAAAAATATTTATTTATTTATAAATTACATGATAACACATTAAAACATTTTCATATATATGATACATACATCACCATACTAGGCGGCTGCCTGTTTCATTATATTTCCCAATACAAAATTGAAACATTGTGCAAGACACACTTGGGGAAAGACCGTAATTCAGAGTTAAAAGAAAGCTGTAAATGGTTTTAGCTAAGTTTAGTAACCAGATTTGACTAACTCTTTACTTCCCAAACTTCTTCTTCCCCTCTGCATTTAAGGTTGCCATAGTTTTACTTGCCCCGGGAAGTGCAACTATTGTGCGGTGTAACAACCATTGGCAAGCTTTTGGGATGACTGGACAAGCATAATACTTTTTTTATAAAAAAAAACCTTTTGATTCGCTTTACTTTCTACAAAAGACAACTATTTGCATTCAGAGTGATGGAAAATACTGCATTTAAAATTTAATCATAAGTTTTTTTTTTAAATGTCATATTAACGTGTCCATTCATTCTGAATTTTACCTAACCATTAAATAAAATCACGTTGAAAAAGAACAAACCTCTACATACGCAACGAGTGCGGATCCAATATAAACAGGAATAACATTCGATAACACCCACATAAAGTACGGGATGTACAGTTTTTCTTGCATTATATATTTATCAACATCTGAAAATGTGGTTAAGGAAAGTTTCAAATCATAAGAGCTTAAAAGTATGACACACAGTTTATTTGCAGAAAAGATAATGATGGATTAATTATGAGAATTTTATTGAATTGACATAATATCGCCCTTAATGCAGTCAACACAAATGATGACTAGTGAGTCATTTTATGTTAGCCCAGATAACGATTGAACAAATACAACAGAAGTTCAGGGTGACACATTCACACAAACGTTTGGCCAAGGATTACCAATGCAATTTTTAGTCTATTTTATTGTATTTAACAATGAGAAATGAATTGTGTATTGTAAAATAACTAGGACATATCTTAGTCAGGAATTCATCACCGCATAAATTATATTTTGCTGATTATCATGATTGATTTTTGAGTATTATTGTCATGTCGCACTTCCTGTTCCTTTAGTCAATGTTTTAGACAGCATTACAGTGTCCATCATCAGGGCAAATATCAGGGTTGCAGAGTAGTTAAGGGATATTTAGGGTGCACACATCTACCCTTTTGATGGACACTGTAATGCTGACCGAAATGTTGGCTAATGAAGGAGGAAGTGCATCATGGTATAATACATCAAAAATCAATCACGATAATAATTTTGGCTGTGTGCTCAAATCATATCAATATTTGACCACTTTGAGTCGAAAACCGGCAGTGATTTTATACAAAGGTGTGGCATTTGAGATGCACAGTGAAACTGTTTTCTTTGTATGACCCCTTGCATAAAAAAAAAACCTATTTTAATTCTACCGATATCGGGATGACTTAATTGGTGATAGTTGGCCAGATTAGATTTAGATTCCTGACATCATTTGGAGTAATAAATATAAATGAAATTTTTGTCTCCACTCTTTTGAAATTTTAAAATTTTCTTCAAAATCAAACGAATTTTTTTTTTTCCAAATATCGTCACTGATCACTCCGAATCATGGCCGAGTAACCAACAAACCCCTCAAGTTGCACCTACTGTAAAATACCTACTGATTTTTTATGTTTTTAATTGAAAAAAATGTCACCAGAGATCAAAATTTTATTTAAAATTTTATGCCAAATAATGTCAGGAATCACTGGTTAAAGTAAGTCAAGTATGTCCTTTAACATCCTGTATATATGCTTGCTGCGTAATACGCACACGCCTGCTGAAATTTAGTAAAAAGGATACATTTCTTCAAGCCTTGATACTTAATGCTGGATAATTCTTCTATTGAGATGTCTATAACGCAAGCTATTATAGCCGTTATGACACCAATCATAAGGAATATTATCCATCTTGCCAGATTCTTCCGCACAATGAACTTGTAACCTCGTGTCCTCTCTTCATCTAGAAGCAGATGATTCTCACAAGTGTCGTAATCCAGACTCTGAAATGAATTAACATTAATATATTTAAGTCTATAGTAGAGCTGCCAAGTTATTCAGGCTTGTCAGGAACATTCATAAATAATCTGTTATTTATCTCTCTACTAGCTGAAGTCCCGGCGTTACCCGAGCTTTACACAGAGTTTTTCGAAATCAAATGTAGAAGTATTATACGAGGCGAGGTCCAAAAGTTTGTGGAATGGAGGGGATGGAGTGGGGATAGGGGTGCTCGTTTAGTGTCATACTAATTGGTGACTCATCATTAGTATATAAATTAAGTTTCAGCCCTATTGTGTCATTCGTTTACGAATATTCGCCTGTTATACAAATCAATCCGGAAGAAAACTGAAACTATGGAGAAATTGAACACCGTGCTGTGATAAAATTCCTTACCAAGCAAGGAAAGAACGCTCAGACCATTTTGAATGAAATGCAAACCGTTTATGGGGAACAGTGACCTAGTAAATCAATGATTTACAAGTGGCATGGTCTTTTTAAACATGGTCGGGAGTCGATTAAAGACGAACCCCTGCTCAGGAAGGCCAGTTGAGGCCACCACATCACACATTGTCGAAAAAGTGGAAAAAATTGTTCTGGAAAACACCCGTTTGAAGAAAAAACAGTTATCTGCATTAGTTGGAGCATCAGATAGCACCATTTTGCGAATCCTACATGACCACCTGGGTATGACAAAAGTCAGTGCAAGATGGGTACCGAGAAACAACAGCGCGTCGATGCGTCAAAACAATTTTTGGAATTGTGTGGAGACGAACCTGCACAGATTTTGGAGCAGATTGTTATTGGAGATGAAACATGGGTTCATCACTTTGAGCCTGAGTCCAAACAAGAGTCCATGCAATGGCATAAAAAGGGTACACCACCGCCAAAGAAATTCAAAGTGTCGGAGTCGGCTGGAAAGTTGATGGCTACTGTTTTTTGGGATTGTGAGGGGATAATACTCATTGATTACAAAGAAAAGGGAAACACCATAACCGGAGAATACTACGCAACGATACTAGAGAAATTAAAGGAGGCCATCAAAGAAAAACGTCGAGGAAAATTGACCAAGGGTGTGTTGCTCCGGTAAGACAACGCGCCGGTTCACAAGAGCAGAGTTGCAATGGCTGCTCTGCACAAGCATGGCTTCGAAACACTAGTCCACCCACCCTACAGTCCAGATCTGGCCCCAAGTGATTTTTATTTGTTCCCCAATTTAAAAAAAGACTTAAGGGGAAGGAAATTTTCCGACGACAATGAGGTAAAGGAGGCAATTTTGGCTCATTTTGAGGCAAAAGACAAAAAATATTTTTACGATGGTTTAGAAAAATTAATTCATAGATCTAATAAATTTATTCAGCTTAAGGGTGATTATATGGAAAAGGAAAAATAGATGTATTGTTTCATTTTATTTAAAACCCTTTCATTCCAAGAACTTTTGGACCTCCCCTCGTATATCAGATGTACATAGAATTATATCCTCTTATTTTTAACGGTGCAGAAAACATTTTTAAAAGTGCAAAATTTCATCAAGAATCAAAAATCTGCTTTAAGGGATGGGAAAAGGGGGTGGTTTTAGAAATATCATGCAGACAGCAACCTTCCTCCTGGTTTGGAGGTCAGTGAGCAAAAATTTCATCAATCTTAGAATAAAAGTGAAGTTTTGTTTACAAAACTAACCTATACCGGGACACTCTTCTCAGTGGCGGACTAAGCCCATCAGAGACACGGGGGCGGCAAAGCTGAATGAGTTTATGTAATTTTACAAGCTTTTTATTCAGTTCACACGGGCCTCTGGTATGGGGGCCCTCCAAACGCATCCATGTTCCCTTGATCAAATACTAAACAAGGCTTTAAGGCACCAGGACACCGAAAAAAGATTTTTTGCCATTTTTTAAATTTCATTTTCTGAAAGACGCATTTGTTATTAATGCTCTCACCAAATATTTTAAGGAAATTTGTAAAATTGACGGAGATACAACATTTTATATGAAACTGTTTTAAACAGTTTGTATGTTGAATTATATATATTTGAACACGTTTTTCTCGAAACTACGTTTTTCAACCTGATTGACAACATATTAGAAAAACTATACATCCGATTTGCATGCACCAAGTCTTAAACTGTTCGAAAATTCAGTCACTACGGCACCACGTAGGGATTTTTTAATAAAGGGCCCCCCTTTTTTTTATGAAAATTTTCCATAAAAAATCGAAAATAAAATTCTCTGGTCCACCATTTTATCTTTTTTCAATTTTTTACCCTAGGGACCTCTAGCCGATGCGGGCCCTTAGGATAAAAAATTGAAAAAATCTAGCCAGGAAAATTACATAAAAAATGACAAAAAAATGCAACACAACTCTGTCTTGGCACACACTCCTTGCTTCATTCGCTTCGACTCACACATACTCTTCTGTTATTGTGACCCTTGACATGACCAGACTCAAGTATTTGTTTCACCTGAACATGCCATGTGTGCCATAGAGATATCTCCATCAATTGTTCATCATAGCCACGGAAATAATGTTCTGAAAACTCACCTCAAATTTTGAAGAAATAATATTCAAGGATCCGGCTTCTTCAGAATTAACCAGTCTTCTTCGAATTGAAGATTTAAAGTCATGATTCATCCTTTGCGAAGATGAAATGTTGTTCTGTAAAGAAAGAAGATATAAATTAAACATAGAAAGTAAAAAGATTATTTATGCATCAAACCGATTACTCGTTAATACGGAACACTTTTTATCCAAACAGTTAGATTTAGTTTTATTATTAGGAAAAGTGAGTATTTATGTCGGGGGAGACCAAAAACATGCAAAAAATATGCATTTAACATTTTAATTTTGTTAAAATTAATTCACTCACGCCATGTTTATTCATTGTTTTTATTTTAACATTTCATCAATGCTGCCAATCATAGAAAAACGCCATGTTTATTCATCGTTTTTATTTTAACATTTCATCAATGCTGCCAATCATAGAAAAAATATTTTTGCGTAAAACCAAGTGAATGCATCATTGAAAAGTTTGTACCTGTATTTACTCAATTTGGGAGGCGGGAATGGGTACCGCCGCCCCGGGAACCTTTATTGGATAACCAACACCTCTGCCATAGGTCACCCCAAGTGGTTCGCTACGTTTGGTGATATAGCAGGGGTGTCCGGGTTCATGGGGTGAGGTTTGTCTAGGTATTGGAGGCGGACGACCATGACACACTGAACCCCAGTTTCCTACCCACCCCTTAAACCCTTTTCCTTCCCAGAACTCTCCTCTCCTTCCTTTCCTTAAAAAAACCCTCTACACAGCATCCCCAAAGATGACATAGGCCCTGAGGGAAATTATTTTCCTCAGGGCCTCCTGTGTGGAGCTTATCTAAAAAAAAAAAAATTGTAACAGTAGAACATGGAAAGAAATGTATTAAAATAATTACACAAACCCGCTAGACAAACCCTGCTTTGCCAACAAACCATTCAAAACCTGGGATGTTTTTTAAAAGTATGATGAAAAGGGAGTTTATTTTAGAGAATTTATTTTGGTAAATTTTCGGGATTAGTGTCCATTTTTAGAAAAAAATCTTTAGATTCGCCTTAATCACTATAAAAGGAAACTTTTTGCATCACGGCCGGCGGAAAATAATGCATTTTAATTTTCAATTTCTTAAATAAAATTTCACTTCGCAAAACGATACTACGACAGCCCGTCCGCCATTTTGTCACTGTTATGTTGATATCCCTGACCTGATACAAACAAGAGCTAGATACGATTGTAGCCGACTTCGTGGGATACATGATGAGACCAGTGGCGGCTCGTGACTTTTGGGTGTACTAGGGTGCTGATATTACAAAAAATGGCATTATTAATGTTGTTGTAGCCGAAAACAATTTTTTTTTTTTTTTTGAAAAATTAGTTTTTTGTATGAAAAATTTCAGGAAGTTTCAGTTTGGCCGTGCGCCGCACGAATTTCCTGAAAAATCTTCGTACAAAAACCGATTTTTGAAAAAAAAAAAAAAAATTTTTTTTCGCCTACGACAACATCCGTGATGCCATTTTTTTAGTAATAACACCCTAGCACACCCAAGAGTCACGAGCCGCCACTGGATGAGACGCGTAATTATGAAATTTGTCTAGCGGGATTGTGTATGTTATCTTTACTTTGAAAAATAGCCTACGATTTTGAATGGTTCGTCTGGCAAAGCAGGGTCTGTCTAGCGGGATTGTGTATGTTATCTTTACTTTAAAAAACAGCCTACGTTTTTGAATGGTTTGTCTGGCAAAGCAGGGTTTGTGTAGCGGGCTTGTGTATGTTATCTTTATTTTAAAAAACATCCCAGGATTTGAATGGTTTGTCTCCATTCCAGTGCCTGATTAGGAGGTTCGTTTACATTATATTATTAATTCTGTTTTTCATAATTAAGCGCCTCAACATGTATTCCACGAAGTCGGCTACAATCGTATCTAGCTCTTGTTTGTATCAGGTCAGGGATACCAACATAACAGTGACAAAATGGCGGGCGGGCTGTCGTAGTATCGGTTCGCGAAGTGAAATTTTATTTAACGAAATTGAAAATTAAAATGCATTGTTTTCCACCGGCCGTGATGCAAAAAGTTTCCTTTTATAGTGATTAAGGCGAATCTAAAGTTTTTTTCTAAAAATTATTCGTAATAGCCATGGACACTAATCCTGAAAAATTACCTTTATTTTATAAATTGGTACTTCCGACAAATGTCATATTTCATTGTCTATTAGTTAAAAAAGGAACATTTCGTATTATCCGTGCATCAAACTTCGACAACACGAACGTTCCGTATTATCCGTGAGGTGGACTAATTGCATATTTACCACATCATTTAATATTTACTATAGAAATACTAAATCAGCGAAAATTCTTTTGTCTGACAATTAAGCATATTCATATAATTTAACCCTTAACACCACTCGCGGGGGAGGGGGAGTACAGTCCCCCACCAAGCAGATCATCGCAAATATTTATTTTATTTTAAGCCTTACGCGCTTGTGGCTCCGTGTATTCTTAGTATCGCCCGGGAGGTTGATACTAGGACCTAGGTCCCCCATGAGTGTAGTTACGTAAAATTTCTTGATTAAATTTTTATGCATTGGTGACTCTGAAAATTATAACCTGGATAATGCAAATCTGAGTGACAGTAGCTCTAATGCATTTTATGGCAAAAATAGGTACAAATTAGTACTGGGCGTTGACGATAATTCTATCCAACGCCAACGTCGTTATCGTTGGCAATTTTCAACTGTTGAAAATAACGTAGACGTTGACGCAACTATAATAGGAGATCGACACGATACTAACAAAAAATATATCAAAATCGTATTAAGGAATCCCTTTTAACGGGTGGTTCCCCGAATCATTGATGTATTATTAATTATTATTATCTCTATGCCCCACGCCCCACGCCCCACACACGTAATAATAATCCTATAATAACGTTGAAAGTTGAAACTGTTGGAAGACGTTGGTTTCGGTGTTGAAAATATTATCCTGTTGAAGATATATTTTGCTTGTCACTGATAAATTCGCTTGTTGCTTGGCGCTACGTATCGGCCGTATTGGACGGGAAAATAAATAAAAAAAGTGCAGTAGGTAGGTACATTACCAAAAGACCATGTCTAATTGGGTATAATATCGTTCACGAAGTGTGATCTCTTGACCCTTTTGACTTATCATTCCAACACTGTTGAAAACAATAGGTTCAAAACGTCACTGTTAGGCGACCGGCGTTGATAATTATCAATAGGTTATTTTTTGCTTGTCGTTAATAAATTTGATTGTTCCCTGGCGCTGCGTATCGGCCGTATTGGATGGGAAAATAAAATAAAACGTGCAGTAGGTATGTACATTACCAAAAGACCTTGTGTAATTGGGTATAATATCGTTCACGAAGTGTGATCTCTTGACCCTTTTGACTTAATCATTCCAACACCGTTGAAAACAATAGGTACAAAACATAACTGTTAGGCGACCGACATTGACAATGATCAATAGGTTATTTTTTTGCTTGTCGTTGATAAATTTGATTGTTCCATGGCGCTGCGTATCGGCCGTATTGGATGGGAAAATAAAAAAAAACGTGCAGTAGGTACGTACATAACCAAAAGACCATTTAAAATATCGAGTAATGTTGTTCACGAAGTACAAACTCTTAACCATTTTTATTTATTAGGCAGTTGAATCGTTGACTGCGTTGAATAATATTCGCATGTAGGTATAATATTTCAACTGTTGGCGCTAATTATTTTCAACAGCGTTGGACGTTGAAATAATATAACTATTGTTTCCAACGGCTAGTTATATTTTAATACAGTACTAGTACAAATGGGGAAAAAGGCCGCCATCTCTTTAGCCGGACATGTTTGGCTTTTTTAGGTCGTGTCCGGCTAAATATTTATATGTCCGGCCTGTATGGCTTTTTGTTAGTGTCACGCGGTGCACACATCGCCTGCAGAATGAACGCAACGCAAGCTACGCAAGGCACAACGCGTTACGGACGAGACGGGGGTGGGCGACAGTGGTTATTCTTGGTGTGAGAGGGTTTTGTCTTTAGTCAGCTCGTTAGTGGCTCTTTTATGTCAATATATCAAAGTCGAATCAAATGTACGGAAACTTCAGATATTTTTGACCAGACTGAAACAAAATTTCTGCCCAATCAAGTTAACCGCAATTTTACAACATTTATCGGAGGCTCACCCAGATCGCATGGAAGAATTCAAAGAAAACATGAATAATATGTACAAAATTACCAAACACTACTTAAACTCTTGGGAAAGTGAATTCAGTGCCGAATTGAAACACTTTAAGTGGATGACTTTAGCTGAGGTACCAAACTGGGAACATAGTAAGCTTTTTGACCAATGGCAGAACTTTGCGATACCAGGCCGTAACGCCAATGTTGAAAGAGTTTTGTCTTTAATAAACGCCCAGTGGACCAAGGAACGCAATAAATTGCAAACAGAAACAATTGCTAAGATGATGCACACATTGTGTAATTTAAAAATGACATGTCAAGAATTTTATGAAATGATTTCCAAAGAAAATGACGTTTTGGATAAAGTAGGTGAAAAGGTCAAATATACAAAATTGTAGATGTTTGTAATTTTTTAATAATTTGGAGAAGTCGAGATTTTAAGTTATTTTTTTCGTTTTTGTCCACAAAGATATATGTTTCATTATATATTTGTTTGATGAAATTTTTTAGTTAACTGTTTAACCAGAAAAAGAGTTAAGTTTTGTTTGTTTTATAAGTTTATTATGTTATGTCTACAGACAGAAGACACAATATACTTTATTTTGTTATTGACATATTCTATATAAATCCAAATGATGACAAGAATAAGACTGATTAATGATTTTTGTTATTAAACTGGTTAATGTGGGATTAATAAACAACTGTATTTTTTAATTTTTTAAATAATTGGAGACGATTTACATTTATATATAATTCCCGACCCATTGACCCATTGTACTATCTCCCATTTTACCTCGTTCCTTTGACGGTAACCCAGTCCCTTTTATAAAGTTCACCAGGATTGTCATTGGAAATGAAGCTACATCTTCTGGATCGACAATGTGTCTTCCCAGGTCTCATTTCTCCTCTTCACTCCTCCTTGGTTTCCTGAAGGCCCCACGACGGAAGAGGTCTTCATCTCTCCTCTCCACTCCTTAGTTCCCCGAAGGCTCCACGACGGAGAGTCCACCTCCCCTTGGTTCTCTAAAGGCCCTACAAGGGAAGAGTCCACTCCACCTTGGTTCCCTGAGGGCCCCAGGAGGGAAGAGAACTTCATCTCTCCTCCTTGGTTCCTTAAAGGCCCCGCAGAGAAGAATTCACCAAGATGGCCTCATTTCTCCTCTTCACTCCTACATGGTTCCTCGAAGGCCCCACATGCGAGGAGGACATCATTTCTCCACTTCACTCCTCCTTGGTTCCACAAAGGCCCCGAGCTGGAAGGGTGCCCTTCCCCTTGGTTCCTTGAAGGCCCCACAAGGAAAGAGTTTATGGAGGTGGCCTCAGCTCACCTCTCCACGGTTTCTTCTCTTGGTTCCTCTTACGGCCCCAGGAAGGAAATCCACAGAGGTGGCCTCAGCACTCCTAGGTTCGCAAAAGGCCCCTAGTTTTCGAATGGTCCAATTTTTTTTTGTCCCACGAGTTACCAGGGAAATAGAAGGTCCACTCCAGCAGAGCCTTGAATGCTGGAGTGAGGTCTAAATACTCCGAGATGCGACCTTGTTTCTCGGAGGCACCGTTCGTGACGCTGTTCCCCAGGACATTCAGCCTGAGCACGGTAGCTCATACCTTGGCTTGGGATGGCTATTGCAGGTTTGAGTTTCCACTTTCTGAGCGATGGCTTCGCCACACTCCCTACGCTAATAAACAACTGTAACTTGTAACAGATTTTTTATTATGATATATAAAAGTTATGTCCAAAATTACGTACGTATGTCTGGCTTTTAGGGAAAAATGTGCGGCCTAATACAGCGCAGAGTCAGGCATTTTTATTTTAGAAGATGGCAACTCTAGTTGGAGTTCAATATCATTGCTGGAATACTCATTTTCAAATTTAGAAAACGTTATTTTGTATTCTAATTTTTTTATTTTTTTTATTGAATAATAATGACCTTCTAACTTAAATAACTGGATTTTTTTTTTAGAGTTAGTTTTAATAGTTAAAATAATTGTCAAAGTTTTAATTTTTCAAGATCCTCCGAAAACCACCGCATATTGTGTAGTGAATCGTGCAACGTCATCACTCCTGAAAAGTTTTTTTTATTTTCAACAGGTGTTGTCATTTTGTACAATAATTATACGGAAGAAAGATGATACTATTCGATAAATTAAAGCATTATTTAGGTGGAATTATTTATTCATTACATTAATTATATTTTTTAATATTATTACGGGAGAGTGGTATAAAAATTGTTTAAGATTATAATTTTTTTAGCTTTTAAAATCAATATTATCAAAAACGAAACATCACTCACAAAAGTGTAGGCAAACGATATCAGCTGTTCGATTGCGGCCATTTTGATTTGGCCGTGGAGTAGTAGGTAGCATTATGATATAGTATATTTATACGATTTTTTCGTACAGTTTAAAGTTTTTCAATATTTTAATCATAGAGATAAACTAACAGAGATACTTTGGTAGAAAGCAGTCACTTTGTGGTTTGACATATTAATTAAAGGAAAACAATCACTTTGTTTGTAACCACGATTTATTGATTTAATTTTTATTTCCCGACCGGTTTCGCTTAATACAAGCATCATCATTTATACCCTGATGATGCTTGTATTAAGCGAAACCGGTCGGTAAATAAAAATTAAATCAATAAATCGTGGTTACAAACAAAGTGATTGTTTTCCTTTAATTAACAGAGATACCTCTATTTTTGATACTGAATTATTTAGGCCTAAATAATGTTTCAATAAACACAACAACTAAATCTCTATTAACAGTATGCAAATAAATTAATAGATTAATACGATGGCTTGTGTCATTCCTACATTCCCGTACATTTCCCATACAATAATGACTTTACGGTGACGTCACGACACGAGGAACAGTGACGTCACGAGATGTTTAAAAATGCACTTTTTAATAATTTTTTAAAAACTCTGCATTTAATATTATTAAATAAAACTTATACAGGATGTCCGGGGGTAAAGTGCATTAACTTTGGGAGGTGATTCTACATAATGGTAGGAGTAAAAAAGATTAACAACTTTTTCCGAAATTCCAACTTTTTTTTCCATACAAAAAGATGTACCTACTAAAAATCCTTAGTGTGAGGTACGATCTTACTTGCTGAGAGCCTGCCGGGCGCTCGACACGATTGTGATTGGCCCGTATCGTAACAGCAGAAAATATAATAAATCTGGCTGCACATGCCGGACTAATTTTATCTGTTTACCTCAAAACTACCCCTAAAAGTGGGAATTTCGAAAAGTTATCTTTTTTACTTGTACTATCGTGTAGAATCACCTCCCGAATTTAATGCACTTTACCCCCGGACACCCTGTTTATTCAGAATCAGCGTTTATTGGTCTATCAGTGATTCCCAACCTTTTTCTGACCGGAGGCCACTTGTACGTTTATTTTTTCCGACAAGGACCACAAGCAGTGGCGCCCCGGGTGCCACCCCCAAAGCCACAATTCTCTAGCCACACACCCCCCCCCCTGCCCCCCAGGACGGATATCAATTTTTCATGAAGTCGAAATTTGTGTTTGTCAACTTTAATGGGGGGGGTAGGTGTCCCAGGTGCCACCCATGCTAGCCAGTAGTCAGTTGTGGTCAGTCGCGTAGGTTGGGGTGATTTAATGGGTGGCACCTGGGACGGATAGGAGAGGCGTAATGGGATAGGGTAGGAAGGGTTCTAGCAGAATATTTACCACAACGGAGTGGAATGGGGTGGGGCGAAACGGAATTCCATAATGGCCACTGACCACAAGATACAATAATGATAAACTGAATATTGTCCCGATTTTTTTTATTCAGACTTCTCGACCAGGGACCGCCCCCGCACTGCTCGCTATTGACCGGCGGACCATCACGGACCATCTTCTAGCCTCTTGCGGACCACTGGTTGGGAAACCCTGGTCTATATGAACATATTTTTTTAAAGCCATAATATTTTTCACTGGAGTTCCTTATTATATTCAAGTTAACTTGTAACAAAGGCAAAATATAACACATGACATGACCAACTTCACTTAATATTGTTGAAATTTCTAGTTAGCCTAGTTATAAATCCCAATATTTGGAAGCCCTTATTATAGGTTTCCATTGAGTGGATAATATTTTCTTTATAAATCCTACAAATATGTAATAATCGACAAAAGATTGGTGAGTTCATTGGTTATATAGAACTATATAGTGGCTAAGTCTTTAATTTGTGTTAATGTCTCAAGAGTATTGTTATCAATTTTGAAAATATAGAACACTGGATTTTCATTTGAGAAAATCTGAAAATTTAACATCAAATAGTCAGATCATGAATCAAACCACTCAATCAAACAAATCACAGTCTGGATAAAAGCTAAAGGAACACTATTTTTCCAAAACCTATTTACTCCAAACCAAACATAAAAATTTACTTCTTAATAACCAATGTACAATAACCATTAAATAAAATAAATATAAAACTTTCTACTACAACACATTAATACTTGTCACACATAATCATAAATAAACACATAAACACCTCAGCACAGGTTCTCCTAGTGAGGTGTTCACGAAACATGCAATACCTATCCACAGTTTCACCTTCGCAAACCTACCATACACCCAACATAATAAAATTGTAAAATATATTATGTAAAAATGTTTTCAAAATTTATCTATTATGTAAAAATGTTAATTAATAGGTAAATACTGTAATACATAGAAATAAATAAATAAAATAAAATAAAATAACCAAAGAAGAAAAAATAATCAAGGTTCATTTTGACTACTATTAGTGTGATTTACGCAGTAATTGAGTCAACACATTAATCTAGAATTTGACTTGCGATCCTAGAATTCGCATGTGCGCAGTTAGGCAGGTAAAGTCAACAGGTGTTCAGAGGTGTAGTGTATCTAAAAGCTTCCGGCTTTCTTACATAGATGGCAGTACTAAGAACTGTCCTCCGTGAAGTCTCCGCTAGATGGCAGCTAGCTTAGTACAAGTGATAAGCAACAGAGGGTCCAACAGCTCAGAGAGAGTCTTCAGCAGATCTCTCACCTCACATTCCAATTAGCCAGTTCCTAGATAGGTCGACTATCGTGGTCAACACTGTATACGAGAAGTTTCGATAAACCAGATTTATACTAAAAGAACATTACTCTACCCATTTAATAAATCTCCTCCCAAGGTGAGTTGGAGAACTGTTGGTGATATACCACAAGAGGTAATCAACTTATAGACATTATATAACTTAAAGTTATAGAACATTAATGTTCCGTGAGGCCCTTGGTCCTGATGAATTTATTTTGCTCTCCGCCAATGACGGAGCAGGATTTCAAATATGTATTTTTGAAATCCCAACATGCTTTCTACCGGCCGCCGCCCGTGACATTGTTGAAATACTTCTTGTTCTGTTAGGCTGTAACATTCTGACGCATGTTGATTGCCTCTGTGTATTCTCACTGTTAACCCTAGAACCGTACCCTGGGGTACAAATTTTAAATTTTTTTGAAAATTTGCGTTAACTTTTTCGTTTCACAATGGATCTTTTCGCGCCGCCGCGTATTTGCAAGTGTGGGGGAGTCGCTTCGAAGCATCAGTAGAGCGGGAGTCCTGCTAGTGTGTGGTCGTGGCAAAACGTGCGTGGGGCGCTCCAGTACCCCTGGGTACGGTTAAGGTAATTATTTTCATTACTATGATTTTAATGTTTTTGCGAAATAAAGCATGTTATTGTGCTATTTGATACGTGTTTCTTTATTTGAATGTTATTTTTATTTGCATAATAATCTTACACATAACTTTGTTTTGGAAAAAAATGTATAATTATTTATTATATTTAGGTATTTTGCATGTTGCGTGTAACTTGAATAATTCTTTTTTTTTAGATGGCTTTACGTCAAAATCTATCGCAAGATGAAATTCAACGCCTTCTTCTGGATGCTGATGATGAAGAAGATGTGGTTCTTGGGGATGAATTGGAAGATGAACCTGATGAAATTTATTTGATGAAATTTATTTAGCTTTTGACCTTATAAAACTTCACTTGGAGGATCGATTTTTATACAAAACTTTGCCGATGCATCTCCAAGAAAGTATTGGCGGAATATTAGGAAAAAAGCGGTCTTATGATGCTCCAACCCCTTCAGAATCAAAATCTGGAAGATGTTCATTTTGTCCCAGGTCAAAAGATCGTAAGTCACGCACTCAATGTCAGAAATGTAAACGTTTCATATGTTTAGAGCACCAAACAAAGATTTGCCAAAATTGTTAAGAAAAGTTACTTTTAATTAAGCCTTATTGTATTATGTAAGACTGAAATAAGTGCCATAACAGTCTATGTAAGTTAATTTTGAATAAATGTTTTTTCTCACGTAAAAAAGATGTTTTATTAAACAGGGTACTCCAGTACCCCTGGGTACTGTTAGTGTATGGTCTATGATGGGTATGGTTCTAGGGTTAAAAAGTACTGCCATGCTCTGTCATACCAACATAAGGTTATAATATATTCCGACTTGTGTATCTCTGTTAAAAAAGCATCTATTGTTTGGTTTCAGTTTCCTCCTAATTGTACTTTTATGTTTAATATCCGAATTTAATATCGAATTTATTGTAAGAAGTTAGTATATTATATTTTAGTTTAAAAGTTGTTTTGTCCTGTGCTACAATAACACCGTTATTGTCTATTATTATTGTCCTGTGTGTGCTATAACAGCACTGTTTTTGTTAATCTTTTGTTCTCTTGTCATTGTTTTGTAAATACTGTACATTCTTTATTTCATATTATTTAATCCATTTTTTATAATGGACTCGTAAGGAGCACTGTAGGATTATTTTTTATTTATTATAGTTAAGCGCACTTGAAGTGAAATGACACAAAACTGCACTATATAAATATTACGTTATTATTATTATTATTGACGACCTCCGTAGTCCAGTGGGTAAGACTCTTGACTCACAATCCGGAGGTCGCGGGTTCGAACCCGGCATGCGCAAATAAATTTTATTTGATTAATTTGTGTTATTTCACAATTAATTCATTTAAAATAATATATAGTATATTTGCGGCATGTTCCAGAGTGGAAGATACTATCAGTATCGCCCTGGTGTAAGACCACCATTCAGAATTGAAACGTTGCTTAAAAATGGCTTTAGCCGTGTTTGGTGACCAGATCTGAATAGCCAGGTACTTCCCAACCTTCCTCTTCCTCACCTCCTTCCCCTCCCCACTACCTTCAGCCTCACAACATACCCCAATTGGGGATGCCATAGTCTCACTGGCTCCAGAGGGAGCAGTTGAGATTCTTGTGCGGTATTCACTGTAAAAAAAAAAAAAAATCTAGTACAGTGGTTCTTAACCTGGGTTCGATCGAACCCCTGGGGTTCGGTGAGTCAATCTCGCGGGTTCGGCGGAGGTCAAGACACACCCCCGACTTATATGATTCGGTGAATGAGTGGTGGTGAGAAGGGTTTGGTGAATGCACATATGAAACTGATGGGGATCAGTACCTCCAACAAGGTTAACCTTCGGCATGCCAAGATGCAAAAAAAACGTTGGGTACCATGAGGGGTGACGCTACAACTCCAGGGATTTTATCATTTCAATGCCACTTTTCCCATTTATTCATAAGTTTGATGGAAAATTACTCTTATGGCCTACATGTTGTATTTCCGTTAAAAAAATATCATTATACAGTTAATTTCATAATATAAAACCTATTCAGTTAATTTCATATAAAATCATTCATCAACAAACGCTCCGGACACAACGGCTTTGACTAGCTTCCTAGTCGGTACTTTGGTACCTGCCGGCAGGTTAATGTGACCGGCGGCCGACCGAGCGAATTATAACCGGGTGATTCCAAAATAACAAAAATAAAATTAAAAACAAAACATCGATTTTTTTTTAACAAAAAGCCTCTCGGATGGGATCTATATTTTTCCCCTCATTTTGAACGCCAGGATTCGCGTTTACAATATTGTGCGCTCTATTTCTTGCCAGTGGTGATGGCACTGAACTCCACTTCATGCCCAATTTCGAGGTCATGAAAACTTCACTAGCCGCAAATGATATTGTGTTTTCGTCTTCTCCGATGTCTTCATCAGATTCTGACTCCTCCTGGATCTCAACGTGGTCCTCCACGTCAGAAAGATCCTCTTGATCTATTGCTTCAAAATCCATATCACTATCTAAATCCAAATCACTTTCACTAATGTCACTGTCATCTTCGAAAAAAATTTACTAATTCTTCATCAGTTAGACCCCTTCTTGTCATTATGAACACAGTTATTGAAAGGCAATATCACAAGAACGGAACGATATACCACAAAAACCGCAATTCAAACTTTTTAATATTCAAATTATTTTTTTACCGTCCGCTGTAGTGTTTCGGCACGCACTGTAGCTAAACCCCAATAAACACAGCCGGTTGGGTCAGCCAGACCGTCGATGCCCTAGGTAAAGGACACTATGTCGTTACACCCTTATGCAGCTTTCGATGTAGTGCGTGGGAACGAGATGCCGTAAATTGCCGAGGTGCGAGTAGAACAGGGAACCATATCCATAAGTGAACTAATGCGGAAGAGAGATGGAGCATTTCTTATAGTTTATTTTGTCATACATGTGGTTCTAGCGAGCAAGAAATATCACACGAGGCAAGGAATGATACCCACACAGTAACGTACAATTTTATATATTTTTTTAACGGCCGAATATGTGTTTATTGGTTTTGCAGGAATACAAAAAATATCAAAATCGTAAAGTGTCTATTAAAAATTCTACATGGAGAATAGTAAATTTAGGATTATTTATGCATTAAACCGCTTACTCGTTAATACAGAAAACTTTTTATCCAAACAGTTAGATTTAGCTTTATTATTACGAAAAGTGAGTATTTATGTCGGGGGAGACCAAAAAACATGCAAAAAATATGCATTTAACATTTTAATTTTGTTAAAATTAATTCACTCGCGTGGATAACGCCATGTTTATTCATCGTTTTTATTTTAACGTTTCATCAATGCTGCCAATCATAGAAAAAATATTTTTGCGTAAAACAAAGTGAATGCATCATTTACAAGTTTGTACCTGTATTTATAACAGTAGAACATGGAAAGAAATGTATTAAAATAATTACACAAACCCTCTACACAAACCCTGCGTAGACAAAAAACCATTCAAAACCTGGGATGTTTTTTAAAAGTATGATGAAAAGCGAGTTTATTTTAGAGAATTTATTTTATAAGATTGGTACTTCCGACAAATGTCATATTTGGTTGTCTATTAAGTAAAAAAGGAACATTCCGTATTATCCGTGCATCAAACTTCGACAACACGAACGTTCCGTATTATCCGTGAGGTGGACTAACTGCATATTTACCAATTTAGGAATTATGGGAACCCCTTTCAGCAACGGGAGGGTTAAGAACCACTGATCTAGTACCTTGTCCCATCACAAAAATACGTAATGACTGTTCAACATGGTTATATGATTACTGATGTTCGCTGACCATAACCAGTGTTCTAAAATATGTAAAAGTAAATACCGCCTTGTTACCATGTAGCATTCAAACATGTTAACACCCCCCATACACACAAGCCCTGCTTATTTATGGGGGTAAATCAAATACATATATTATGTAATTAATTATTGTATAAAATTTATGTATCTGTACAACCAGGGCCGGATTAACCATATCGGGGCCCCTAGGCAATGCACGTCTCGGGGCCCCCCTTTACCAATGGCGGACTAACGGGGGGGGGGGGGGGGGGGGGGGGGTGAAGGGGCCTCCAAACGCCTCCTTATTCCATTGATCAAATCCTTAATAAGGCTATAAGTGGGGGGGGGGGGGGTAAGGTTTTTAAACTTTTTAGATTTTTTTTCTGAGTGTAAAACATGTCAGTATATTGAGTACTGTGTCAAAATTTCAAGTAAATCTGAGCAAAACTAACGAAGATGCAATGTTTTGAAGCGACCGGCCCTCACGCTCGATCCAAGTATATTTCGACTCTAAATCGGCCTTTTTGACATTTCTACATTTCTGAAGTTCGTGAACATCATAGCTCAAAATCTCAAATTGACTAGACCGATGCTTTAGAAAATTTGTTCACTATTTCGACACATAAATCAACAGGTAGTCGGAGGGAGTTTTTTTTATCATTTTATAATAACAAATTCACGGAATATTTTAGCAAAAATCGCGTTTTTCACTGCCAAATGTTTCGTTTCAAATGCTGCAAAAAAAAAACTCCCTCTGACCTAGGAAAACATATTACCTTTTAAGAGCCCGCAACCCGAATTTCTACCGATTTCTTACGTATCTCCCTTAAACATTTGAAGTTTTTAAGATCTTAAAAAAATATATGTTATTTTTGAAGATAATTTCTAGATGCTGCCCGCGCCGAAACGCAAATTATATGAAATTCCCTCGATAAAAAAAATCGCAAAGTATGCTCCAAAAATTATTAAAAACAACCTAATGTTATTAACCTGTTAATGTTCCTAATAAAAAAATTAACACATCTTGAAAGCTGACTTTTTCCGAAACTTCGTTGCTCACTAATTGATGCTCGTTATTTTTTCTCGCGACGCGGGGCCCCTAGCCGATGCGGGGCCCCTAGGCAGTTGCCTACTCTGCCTTGGGGATAATCCGGTACTGTGTACAACTGTTAGGTTGCTTGTTGGAAGATCTTTATTGAGTTCTACAATAATCACAATTTGCAAATAAATTCAGGTACGAATAGCGAAAAAGATTTACACAACTACCGGCACTTAGAAAAAAACCAAACAAACGTTGTTTAACTCGTCGCCCGAGTTCTTAATTGTCCAAACTACCATTTGCGAATTTTACAGGAGGAGGTTTTCTTTGATTATTTCAATGAAACATTATGATAGGTGTTTAAGACGAAGCTTTTTACGTAAAGGTAAATGTCTCATAAGTTGAAATAATTCTTAATAAGGTGACTAATTATCGTTTTTGATATTTTATTTTTAATTTTAAAATGGAGATTGAGCAAGAATGCAAAATCAAAATTATTCATAAGGAGATTGACCACACTAAAATGGAGATAGAGCAACTTCTGCATAAAGATTTTTCCGTGCTTAATTGTGCAAACGACCATCTCAAGTTATATACAGGATGAGTTTATTTTCAATATTTCTATTTTTGATATCGAAAATTTGTGGTGGAATATATATACATATATACAAACGTATATTTCTTTTTCGTTATTTATTTTTGGGGTGCTATTCCGTGTTGCGCTACCTCCTTCTTTAGTCAACTTTTCGGACAGCGTTGCAGTGTCCATTAGGGCAGATCCGGCAGATTTTGCATTTCTTTGTCTGTCCCTCATTATTTCCTATGCCATTTAACCGATTGTGATGAATCTTTGGTAAGTTGTTGTGCGCGTGCACGCTAAGACTTCTATATATAGTGGTGAGCTCTGGCCTTATGAAATTTGCACACAAATTCCCTTATTATTTTCTGTACTATTCATCCGATTCCAATGAAACTTTTGTGAGAAGTTGTACGCATGCCCGCGAAGGTTTCAATATATAATGGTGACTTCTGGCGTTATGAAAATTGAATTAAAATTCCTTCATTATTTCCTATATCATTCATCCGAATTTTGGTGAGGTATTGTGCGCACGCTTGCGAAAATTTCTATATATAATGATGACCTCTAGCGTTATGTAATTTTCTTAAAAATTCAGGTGAAACTTTGGTGAGTTGTTGTACGCACGGTAGCGAAGGACTCTATATGTAATGGTCAGATCCGGGGTTATGAAATTTGCTATAAAATTCCATTATTATTTCCCGTTTGAACCGATTGTAATGAAACTTTGGTGAGTTGTTGTGCGCATGCACACGAAGGTTTCTACATATGAAGGTGAGCTCTGGCTTTATGCAATTTGCACACAAATTCCCTTATTATTTTCTATTCCATTCTTTCGATTCCGATGAAACTTTGGTGACTTGTTTTACGCACGCCCGCTAAGGTTTTTTTAAGGTTTATAGAGATCTGGCGTCGTGAAATTTGCGTTAAAATTCCCTCATTATTTCCTATACCATTTATCCGATTTCGATGAAACTTTGGCGAGATATTGGCGAGTTCTGGCGTTATGTAGTTTATATAAAAATTACCTTATTATTCTCTGCGATTCCGGTGAAACTTTGGTGAGTTGTTGTACGCACGGTAGCAAAGTTCTCTATATGTAATGGTGAGCTCTGGTTTTATGAAATTAGCAATAATATTATATTGTGATTAAACTTTGGTTAGTTGTTGTGCTGAAACCGCTAAGGTTTCTATATATAATGGTGAGCTCCGACTTCTTGATATTTATATAAAAAAAATACATATATGCGGCTCGCGAGTTGTTTGAAAAATGTGTGTATTTTACAAAGTTAAGCAGTAGGGAGGGGGGGGGGGAAGGAAAGAAGCAGGGGGAGTAGCGGGAGTGAAACAAGGTGGTGAGACGAGGAATGTGGAAGCGGGAGGGGGGAGGGAATGTGGGAAGGGGGATGGCGTCGAAGTTTAAAGAGGAACGCGGGAGGGAGAGGGGACGCGGGAGGAGAACGGGACGTTAACGGGAACGCATGAATAATTATTAAAAAAAAATCTGCAGCTATATTGAAACGCATTAAAATATTTTTAAAATTTATTGATACTCTTTTTCGTGAGAAAAAGACAAACAATGTTTGAAAATCTCCTACTGAAATCACTGAAAATATTGCTTGTGTCGTGATGGAGGACTTAGCCAGCCTAGAAATCGAACACGTGACGCCCGGGTGAGACCCAAGCGAGATGCCCACTGAGCCACTGACCATAAACAATCTGAGAACAAGGGAGAGGGGACACATGAGGGGAATGGGGATGGGAACGTAAACAGGAATGCATGGGAAAGGACACGCAGGGATAATTATAAATAAAAAAAATACTGGACTAATTCCTAAACATCAAACAGCTTCTTACAAATACGGATAAACTGGCAATTTCGAATTGAAATTCTGGCTTTAATGTGAAATGGCGGTCAACAAAAATGATTACGTCAACAAAACTCTCGAAAAGGAGAATCTCAAAAAGTGAACACGCTGTATTATAAAATTCCTAGCAATGTATAAAACAAAACTAAAACGGCATTGACAAAGATACTTAAAACTAATAATTACAGCTCTATTTCAGCACTGCTGCGTATGTATGAACTTTTGTAAGTAGTTTTTGACATTTTACTGTTATTTTGTTAATAAAAAACTCACTGGTAATACATTAAAATGCTTATTGCTTCCGCGTAACAGGCCACAAAAACAAAAATAGTGTGACGTAAATATGCAACATGGCGGCGCGGAATCGCGCATCGACGTGCTGTGATTGGTCAATTGGTGGAGATTGAGTAATCTAGCCCGCAAATTTCATTTCGCGGCAAATGAAATTGAACTGAGAAGGAGTTTGACTAATTAAGAACTCACTTTTGGAATATTGTTGTGGACATTGACATTTTAAAAAGCTTGTGATTAATTGTATAAGGCTTGTAAAACTATTTTTTTATTTATCTAACGACGCGAAATTTTATCCTTAACATTATTGCATTTAAAACTCATTTTCGTTAAAATGGTCGTTTGCACAATTAAGAACTCGGGCGACGAACTGTTAAGGTTAACTGCGGTTCAATATCGATGCTTCTGCATTCAAACATTTTAATACGGTTAAACATTTTAATCGTAGCAGAGGCTGGCTGCTACAATCTTTTTGTGAATAAAAAAAATAAAATAAAAATGTCAATTGCCTACACCATGGAAAACATTTAAATGCTTTACACCTCCAACGAATCCGTTGTATACCAGTTATACAAGTGCATGTTGTGATAAAACATAATAAATGTTTTAGTGCTAATCAACTTTATGTGGGACCCCTTGTAACCATCCTGAAAGACACGCTGCTGTAAGTACATATTGTGGTATACTTTGCCATTGGTGTGACATTCAATTTCGTTGGAAATCGCAGGTGGCCATTTGCTCAAAGAGGACATTCCGTTCTTTTCTGACCACTTCCGTTTTTCTGAAGTGGCGCAGGCTTGCTGCATCACCTCACAATTAATGTAAGTTATTAGAAAAATTATCTATCGAGTTTAAATTAAAGCAATTTTAAATTAAATGCAAAAAACAAGTTCAAAATAATTGTGTCTGCAGGTTTTGTCAAAAATCATGAGTTTTTGAATATAACAGTAAAATAAATAAATTACGGTAAACTTTCGAATTCACTGGACAATATTTTTTAGAAAAAACTTTTTGATTCACCTTAATTACTGTAAAAGCGAATTTTTTACATTCGGAGCGATGGAAAATACTGCATTAAAAATTTCACTTACGAGCATGAGCTCGCGGCTGCATACTCATAATACTTGTAATCACCTCGAATGCAAATAGTTGTCTTTTATAGTAATTAAGATGAATTTAAAGATTTTTTCTAAAAAATGCTCGTATTAAGCGTGACCAGTGATTTCGAAAGTTTACGAAAAATCAAATATCCCAATATATAATTTTGTATTGATTTTACAAGAATTCAGTCCCCAGTTCCAAGCGCGTGCAACAATATTCCAAGTAGGGGAGGGGGGGGATGAAAGGTTAAGCGCAATGTTTTTGATCTATCAGCCTTTGATAATAATATGCACTTAAGTTTTGGTTTTAATAATAATATGTAAACTTTGATAATAATATGTACCAACCCGATCAACAATTAAAAATGCTTACAAACATGATAACAATCGTTTGAATTCATTTGACATTGTTATCAAAACATGGAGAGTTGAAGACATAATACCTAAATAACACGCGCATTTCATCCATTATTTAATATTCAAGTCACTTACGTTGTTTGTTATATTATTTCTGACAATCCCGCCGCTTCGTGGGCCATTTTCGATAGGAATCAGCAACTCTTCATCACAATCATTAACAGAACCAGCGACACTAACCGCTTCATTAACAGATTGTTCACTCATTTTGGATTGAACTTCCAACCATAAATGAACCACTTCCAACTAATGAAACATATCAACTGTCGGTTTTCCTCGAAAAAAACCACCTAATTTTTAAGTCGCATCAAGGTAACTTCCGTACGAATATTTTTTTAGCTTTTCCGACGTAATCATCAAAATCACTAATATTACATGATGATATTCATAACAACCGAGACATAAACTAATAATTTCACTAATAGATTTAAATTGACAAACAAAGAATGACTAACAAAATCTTTGTTAACATTATTGGCAACAATCATCTGTCATGTTCTGAGTTCTGACTTAACTTGAATGTCAAATTACGTCAAATGCATAGATGTACCACAAGATGTCAAATAATACTGTCATAGAAATATTACCATTTGTTATTTCGGCTACTGGCATTATACCTAGGTCTCTCATTCAAAATTTAGGCATATTAGATTTGTCAAAGAATTTATATATAAAAATGCAAAAATCAGTCATTTTAAATACATGTAGGATTAAAAAGATTTTTTTAATATTTACATTGAGGGATCAGTAGGATTTATAGGTCAAATTAGGAGTTCCATAGAGCTGAACGATCACCACCCGCCCCATTTTTCTAACAGACATCCTTCTTAAGCCCCGTTTAAATCCTGTTGAATTCCAAAAACTGAAAAAACCGATTTAATATCTATGAGAACCAACGTGTTGACGAATATCTACAGCTCAAACTGTTGACTAATATCTGTGAGAACCAAAGTGTTGACGAATATCTACAGCACTGGCAGAGGTTGGATTTGCAATTATGTATAGCCTATAGGAATAACGTAATATTGCGTATGCAGTTTAAAAAACTTAATTTATGTAAGTATGTATGTAAAAATCCCTGATATCGGACCATTGGACACATTAAGCTGATTAGTCCAACCTACGCTCTGTAGATATTAGTTCAACCTACGCTCTGTAGTTATTAGTCAACAATGGGACCGTCATAGATATTCTTCCGACCTTAGCTCTGTAGATATTAGTCAACACTCTGAAGTTCGTAGATATTAGTTCAACATATGAGCTGTAGATATTCTTCCGACATACAGGCTGTAGATATTAGTATCTGGAGTCTAGGAATAGTCGGTAATCCGTATTCGATAAGCCCTAAGCCGTAGAAGTTGGAAGATAGGAAACCTGTGTATCCGTTTATAATAGATGGCAATAATCTGTTATTTTTTTCCACAGCCGAAAAGATGGTTCAACTTTATCTTTTACGGTTACGGATTGCAGAAAGCTTAGATATATGCTGAGATTGAAAAAAAACAAAGGCTACCGTCTAACTGTGCCAGTGTCATTTCATTCCTATTTACAAAATTAATCATTTTATATAGATAATAGTTTTAAAATAGTATTGTAAATTAGTGTAATATAGTTTTAACTTCTATATTTATTTTCACAGTAAGTATTTGTGTTATGTAATTGGTTCTTCGGAGCAGTTAAGGTAAGATTTTTTTTTTTGATTTGGGTTTTAGATTTGTTCGAAAATGGATCAAGAAAAACCACCTGATCCCCCAGATGATGGTTTGCTATCTGATACCTCGGGTGTTACGAAAAAAATTATCGCGGTTAATATTCCGGAGGCTTCAGACTTCGTAACGATTACGTCGAAAAAAAGAAAAATTGCTAAACCAGCAGATAATAGAAATGCATCAGATTTTGAACAGATACATCGTAAAACACCCTCCACGCAAAACGACTCCCTTCAAAATAATTCTGTTTTACAGGATGTAATTCCGTCCACTTCTTCCTCTATTTCAAACCCAAGTCCAGCAAACCGTCCCACCACACCCGCCCCACTGGTAAACAATACTCCTTTACAGATGTCACGTCTGTATAATAATCTTGATAGACCACCTTACATTACACACGTGACTAAAATTTCGAAGGATGAAAAACAATCAAATTTATATACTGTGGACTTTGGACATTTTATGTTTAAAAATAAAATCCACCCTGTCTGGAATGGAGTGAAGTCGGTTGGCCGGAACCGTCTTTCTGTTGAATTCAAGACAGCGGCTGAGGCCAATAGCTTTGTAAAATCTGATGTTGCCAAAAAAAACTTGTACAACGTTTTCATACCTACATATCAGGTTACAAGGCTAGGTGTCACAAAAGGGATCCCACCGCACTGGTCGATAGAGGACATCCTGGAGAACATTACTGTTCTTAAAGGTTTCGGAAAAGTTTTAAAAGCGCGTCGTCTAAATTATAGGTTTAATACGGGAAACTCTGTAGAATGGAGACCCTCCCAATCCGTTGTCCTAACCTTTGACAGCAAAGACCTTCCACAAAATGTTACTATGTTTAACGTCTCTCTACCAGTAGAGCTCTATGTGTTCCCAACTGTGCAGTGCTACAAATGCTGCAGATTTGGACACACGAAGAACCTCTGCAGATCAGAACCCCGTTGCTTCAAGTGCAGTTCATCCCATAGTGGCGATTCCTGCGATAAAACAGAGGAAAATTATAAATGTTTAAACTGCTCCGGAATTCACATGTCCATCAGCAAAACTTGCCCTGAACTGTCAAGGCAGCGCAATATTAAACACACAATGGCCGAGAAGAGCATCTCTTATGCGGAAGCATCAAGAATGTTTAACAAATCCATTCCATCTTATTCTGAAGTAACTTCAAAAAAATCCACCCCTTCTCAACCTTCTTCTTCTTCATTTAGAAAAACTGTTGAAAGGGTCGTGAAACCTAGAGTTCTAACAAAAAAAAAATAATTCTAATCACGAATCCCTTCTGTGGTTCCCTAATGGACAACTTCCTTCCAGTTAAAATTTCAATTCTTACCTAAATTCATCTACTAAAGAACAAAATTATAATATAAATCTTAACTCTACACTAATCACCTCATTTTTACATATTTTACAAACTTTAAATAAAAACAACATTCAAATACCGTCCCACATTGCTAAACAAATTACTAATATTATCAACTCTACTAGAAATGGCTCCTCTGATGAGGATTCTTCAGTGGAATTGTCATAGTCTTAGAAATAAGACTGAAGAATTTTTAAACACATTACACTCAAACTCAATTGCAGTGGCTGCCATCTCGGAGACATGGCTGGAGCCAGATTCTGATTTCAGAGTCAGGGGATACCACTGTCTTCGAGACGACCGTCAAGATGGAAAGGGCGGCTCCGCTCTTTTCATTAAAAAATCATTACCCTTCTCCCCAGTAGATGTAAAACCAATTGGTTGTCCTTTTCAAGTGACGGCCGCAAAGGTTTTTGACACTACAATAATTTCTTTGTATATATCACCATCTAATAAACCTTCAAAATCAATCCCGAAAGCAATGTTTTCCAAGGTCACTACCCCTTCTCTTGTTCTGGGAGATTTCAATGCCCATCACGGATTATGAGGAGCTCACAATTGTGACAGAATGGGCAGAGATATTGTTGATCTACTAGACGAACTAGACTTTTGTATCATCAATGATGGTTCTCCTACCCGTCTTCAGGTCTTCAGGTGCCTGGTCAGCTACCCAGCATGGTTGATTTACTATTTGCAATTCCAGCATAGCCGCATCCCTGTTATGGAAGGTTTTAGATGACCCTCATGGGAGTGATCATTACCCCATCCTCATTGAATCCTCAAATATTTACCATTCCAGCAAAAATGTCAAGTGCAGTAGTCGAAAACCAAGGTTCTTAACTGCCAAGGCCAACTGGAATGACTATTCAAATCATACAAAGTTCTCTGTGCAAAATCTGCCCTCTCCTACTGCAGAAAATGTTGCGGAATGTTACGATTTATTGGTGTCAGCAGTCATTACGGCCGCAGAAAAATTTATCCCCATTAAAACGACATGTAACAAAGGGAAACCTCCCCCAGCTCCTTGGTGGGATATTGAATGCTCAGACGTAGTAGATTTGAGGAAAAAATATGCGAAAATTTATTCAACAAATATGAATTTGGAGAACTTCCTTTAGTATAAACAGATTTAAGCTAAGACCAAACGTCTTCTAAAAAACAAAAAACGTCAAGGCTGGAAAAAATTTTGCTCATCATTATCTCCCGAAGTTCCTCTTTCAGTTGTTTGGAATTCAATTCGCAGGTTTAAGGGTTCTCACATCCCAACGGTGACTCGACCACTCACTTCAGAGTGGGTGAAAGAATTTGCCGATAAACTAGCTCCTCAAACTGCAAGTAATTTTAATGAAACAGAATTCACATACTCATTTAAAACACGGGGTTGGATGGACACCCACTTCAATTTAACGGAACTTAGGGAGGTCTTAAACGATCTCACAGACTCATCCGCTGGTGTAGATGGAATGCCTTATAGCTTCATTAAAACTGCGACGTTACCACACTAAACTATTTTCTGTCAATTATTAATCTCTTTTATTTTATTTTACTATTTGACTCCGGCAAAATTCCATCATCCTGGAAAACTCAAATAATTGTTCCCATTCTGAAACCCCAGAAAGACCCTAACTCTGGACTTTCTTACAGACCTATAGCTCTGTCATCTTCCTTAGTTAAAATAGCTGAACATGTGATTAAAAGACGCCTAGACTGGTATGTAGAAAATGAGAAAATTCTTCCCAGCTCCCAGTTTGGCTTTCGAAAAAGAAAAAGTACGATCGAAAGTGTGTCCATCCTGACTTCTGATATCCAGCTGGACCTGGCCGATAATGAATTCCTTGTCGGTGTTTGCCTTGATGTATGCGGAGCTTTTGACAATGTTTTATTTAATAAATTATTAAAAATTGGCCTCCCTCGTAAGCTTTCCAGTTTTATAATTAACCTCCTTCTTACCAGGAAAATTCAAATTCAGATGCTGGATTCTCCTCCACTGGAAAGAATAGTAAACAAAGGTTTGCCTCAGGGTTCCGTCCTTAGTCCTATCCTTTTTAATATATATACCTTTGACCTGCATCGGAGTATGCATCCATCTTGTAAAATACGCGGATGATCTTTTTATATACATTTCAGGACGAATTATTTCTATTCTGGAGGAATTGATTAACATTTGCATGAAAAACCTTAACACCTGGTTAACAAATCACGACTTAGAAATTTCTCCTTCCAAAAGCAATGTTATCGTCTTTTCCAGAAAACGTGTTACTCCGCGTGTAACAGTCCAAATAAATAATTCAATTCTCCCTATGCAGGTACAGATAAAATTCCATGGGGTAATTTTAGACTCTAAGTTAACATGGAACCCGTATGTTAATTTAATCATTAACAAATGTCAAGCTGGCCTCAACACTTTACGTGCCGTTTCATGGGAAGTCACCCATTCACCCAAAAACTTTTTTATAACGCATATGTTAGGAGTCATTTGGATTACGCGTCATTCCTCATCGAACCCACTTCTAAAAAGAACCTTGCGAGGTTGGACCGTATCCAATTTTAAACTTTAAGATTGATTACCGGAGCAATGCGTTCTTCCCCAATTAACGCTTTACAAGTGGAGGCTGTGGATGCTCCTCCTCATTTCAGAAGACAGTTCTTGGCTGACAAGTTTTTATTTAAATGCTTAAGACTCTCTAATCACCCACTGAAAGACAAAATTACTGCACTCACTGCTCAAGTGAAATCACTTCCATATTGG
This sequence comes from Limnephilus rhombicus, assembly GCA_929108145.2. NCBI lineage: Eukaryota > Metazoa > Arthropoda > Insecta > Trichoptera > Limnephilidae > Limnephilus > Limnephilus rhombicus. The sequence goes on from OV815280.1 coordinate 40,390,954, forward strand.
AAGAACAAATCAATCCCACTTCTTGTTAAAAGCCTCCATACGTACTGTGCGTATAAACCCCTATTAAATCCATCAGACAGACTTCCTTTATATGCCAACTCCTTTCGTATTCATTTGTGTAAACCAAATATTCTTTTTTCTCTCGGCATAATTAACAATCACGAAGCTCCAAGAAAACTTATCCAAATTTTAAATTCGAAATATTCCAACCGGAAAATTATTTACATAGATGGATCCAAGTCTCCCTTATCAAAGCATGTGGGAGCAGCATTCCATTGCCCATCAGATCAAGTCGATAGAAAAATGAAACTTCCAAAAGAGGCTTCCGTTTTCACTGCTGAATGTATAGCCATTTTTGAATCCCTCGAATACATTGACGATGATCACATTGGAAACTTTTTAATTCTCTCCGATTCCCTGAGTGCACTTCAAAAATTAAACTCTTCCCCTTCCATTACCCAGAAGACGATTTCTGTGTTGGAATCCGCACTTTAATTCATAAATTAACCGATTCTGGCAAAGAAATCGTCTTGGCTTGGATACCTAGTCACTGCGGTATCCCTGGAAATGAAAAGGCCGATTCATTGGCGAAAGATGCCATTACTTCGGGGGATATTTTATATAACTTTTTAAACACCGATGACATTTTCATAAAAATTGAAGGAAAACATGATTTCCACATGGCAGAATCATTGGGAAGAATCTAGTCAATCAAAAGGATATAACTTTTTCTCTCAAAACCGTGGTTTTCCAGACTTTCTTTTAACAAATTCTCGACATCCTTCATTTGCCGCATGCGGATAGGGCATTGAATAAATAAACCAATCCCTAGATCGATATCTTTGGGCCTTCTCCATACTAGAAGTTAAGAAAAAGAAGGCAAGAAAAACATCCCAGTTTTCAAGTAGTTTAGCGGCTACGCTAGGTTTGTGTAACATGGTTTGTGATTCAAAAGAAAGTGCCCCGTACCTCCAAAATCTTCTAGCCGTTCGTTATCCATTCAAGTGTATCAAGAATACCAACATACCAAAGTGACAGCGAATGAGCTAATAGCTAGTGGCTACAATCTCACAAGGCTAATTTTTAATTTTACGTAATCGAAATTTAGAATGAAATATTTTCCACTTCCCCCAATGCAAATAGTTGCCTTTTAATGTAATTAAGGTGAATCAAAAGGTTTTTTTTTAAAGTGCATATTAACCGTTGCCAACGATCTCCAAAAATTTATATCGCTTATTCCTATTATAAACGGGGCTTAAGATACCGATACCCAAGCACCTCACTACAGGCTATAATTGAAGCGTGAAGAATTAAATAAACAATTCTTATACATAAGTTTTAAGATTTTCACGGCCAAAAGCATTTTCGTTATTTGTTTTTGGGGTGTTATGCCGTGTCACATCTACAGGATCTGCCCTGATGATGGACACTGTAACGATGTTCGAAACGTTGGCTAAAGAAGGAGGTAGCGCAACACGGCATAACACCCCAAAAACAAATAACGAAAATTCTTATACATATTTAGTAAAACTATAACGATTTTGCTATTTAAATTGCAGTGCTGTATTGTCCTATGGAACGAAAATAAGTTCCCTGCGACGCCGTGTCAACACGCATAGAATTGATGCGTTTTGGGGGTCTTAAAAAATGAAGACTGAACAACTCTGAAAACTAACTTTAAAAATATACACATGCATATAAGTACCCTCTCAAATACCATACATAGAAGGTGAGGTTTTTATCCAGTAAAGACTTTTTTTCCTCACGATAACATTAATGTAAAAGTAAATTCAGTCAAGTAAATAATCACCTTCAGAAGGTAATAGTTATAAGGCCAAATGAGCCGTAAAACTAGTCAGTTAGAACATGAAAGGGCATTGCAAAGCCCTAGCTAGTTAGAGGATTACGAAAGAATCCGCAGAATAAAAAAAACATATATAGATAGTGGTATTTTATTTAAATGAGGAAGTTAATCCCGATTAAAAAATGGACTGGATTTCCTGAAAATCGTTGTACTGACTCGTGAAATGTCTTTATTTATAACTCTTCTCAATTATCATGATCTCTATGATCATGTTCTGTAAAATCAATTTAATTTAAAAGACGAGTTGTCTTGATAATTTTTCTAATCTTGAAAAGATGATAATTTTTAAATGGATATCACAGATTAAGGGTCCGCAACCCGGATTTGTACCGATTTATTACATATTTCCCTTAAACACGGTAAGTTTTAAATCTCTTAAAAAATAAATGTTATTCTTGAAGATAATATTTAGACTTTGCCCGCGCCGAAACGCAAATTATATAAAATTCCCTCGATAGAAAAAAATCGCAAAGTATGCTCCAAAAATTATTATAAACACATTTGTTTCAGTTATTTTACAAGTTACATGTATACAAAAATTCACAGTGTTTCGTTAAATGCTGTTTAAGATAATGACGGCGAGATTTTTGCTCTATTTTAAAAGAGCCGTGTTTTATTAAACATTTTCCCAATTTTCGCATCGATTTATGTCGCTGTAAATGTTAGCGCTCTCCTATAACATTCGTAATTTCGTATCTCTCCATCTTCTTCTTTTCGGGCCCGGTTGCAGAGCCTTAATTTTTTTATATACCACGACTTCATTTATGACCACGACCACGACGTATATTTATGACCACGACGATCGGACGATGACTCACTCGGCACTCACCAATCACTTTTCTTTTTCTGTGTTCTTATAAATGTGATGATTATGATTACAAATCTTTTATGTAACTAATATCTATGTTCAATCTGTCACGAAATAAATGTCAGATCGGTTTTTTGGTTATGATATAATTTTTTATTTGGATTTCATACGATATTATTATCATTCCTGAAACATCAACAAAAACCCTTTTTATTGGGAAGCATAATAAAACACTCAAAGTAAGTCTTAAACTGTAAATTAAATAATACGCTCCCAAATATAAAAAAAATTAAGATTAAATGCAAAATTGCTTTTGTTATCTTGTAGTGTTATTTATTTATGGGTATGTTGTGCTATGCATATTAACTTGTAAATGTATTACAGATGTTGAAAAAAAATGCAGCTAGAAATGTTTTCTTGGATAAACTTCACAGGAGTGGTGTATGGTTTTGCATTGGATTAACTGCGTTATCTGGAGTGGTGCTAGGTAAACGACTGTACGACTACTTCGTGCACGACAAGCCAGAACTCCTGCGTCAGAGGGAATTACTACAAAAGGATCTTCTGATGGAGGGAGCCCCAGATAAAGCACTCCTAAAGGATAATGCTCCCCAGTTAAATATTTAAATTCTCAATTCAATAATTCAAACTAATTTATAAGTCATATTTATTTTGGTGTACCGTTTCATTAAACCTTTATAAAATAAAAAGAAAGGAAGTTAAATGTTTAAAATTAGCTGTATAACGTAGAGACCGAGCTGACTTTTCTATGGCGTTCCCACTTCTGTTTAAAAATCGAACATTGTTTCGTTTAAAAGTCGGATGCCTTAGTGACTGTAAAGCTGTTCACCCTTGTCAGACACGATTGAAATTCGGATCCAGCCCTTTTTGTCAGATGGATGGCCAGCCCATTGCATCCGTTTAAAAATCGTGTCAGATCTCGCTGGCTCATAGGTTTGTATGAAACTATTGATACTTGTCGTTCCGGCATGAGCCCCGCTACACCCAACCCCTCAACGCAAGGGTGCATGCAGCATCTGCGTGATCTTCAGATTTTTAAATGGAAGTGTGAAAAGGGCGTCCGACATCCGATTTTTTATCATTCCATTTTTTAAACGGAAGTGTGAACGGCATCTGACATCCGGATTTTTAAACAGAAGTGGGCACAGGCCCTATGGGTTAACAAATGTTTAGGTATTCATGTATACAATAATTAACATCCATAAAAAATTCAGTAAGTTTTTAATGGTGTTGATTATTGCCCAAAATAAATATAAATAGCATAAAAGCTCATTCTTATTTTTGTAGTCTAGATATTGTTATACTTTATGATAAGCTAAGGAATTTCTGTTCTAATAAAAAATATTGAAAACTAATTAATAGATTTTTCTAACCTTACCCTCCTCTATTTCAGGGATCTATAATGTAGACTGGTCTGCAGAAAAAAATAAATTCCATAATGACGTTGAAAAATTCAGTGTGGTTGAAAAATAACATGTAAAAACAAAAAATTGAAGCTTGCAAGTTGAAAAATAAGTGTGAAGAAATAAATAATAATAAATGTGTGAAGAACATAATATTATCATACAGGCATTATTGTGTGGCAAAGTGGCATTTTTTCAAATAAAAGCAACAAAACATTTCTTTAAATAAATATTTTTATTCAAAAAGATAACAAAGTGAAACATTTCATAGATTGAATATCTGATTTTAACGCATTTTCTTTTGTTTGATCAAATAATTTTTCAGCGCAGATTGCTTGTCTTTGAAAGATCTCTTCACTTTGCCTTTGGCTTTATGTATAATCATCTGGTAATTCTTTGTCTTCTTCTTTTCCCTGTTGGTCTTGGAACAGTTGGCATTTTGCCGACCGTCTTTATAACCAAATTTATCCCTGTCCTTTCTACCGGCCTTTATGCTTTCCATCCTCGCCTTTTTGTCGTGCTTTTTCTTTTTGAAAATATTTTCAATGTCTCCAAGTTGGACCAATTCTGTTTTAGGAGCGTCCAGTTCGGCAAACTTGCGTTTAAGGCTCTTGGCTGCCCTCACTTGCTTTTTAATATTCTCCTTGTCGATCCGTTTAAAGTCTTCATCGGTAAATATACGCTCCAAGGCCATTTGTTGAGCCCCTTCAATTTTAGAAGGTCCATCTTCGACCTCTTTTGGAATGGTCCTTTTAGCTTTCAATATTTTACGCTCATCCGCAGTCTTTTTTTGTTTTCCCTTACCTTTTACAGGTTTTGTGGGAGTCTTTTCTTCCTCCTCTTCCTCAGAATCGGAATCTGTAGTGATATCTATATCTGAGCCAGCATCCGAATCAACATCTACCCAACTTCCGCTATCACTGGAATCATCATCTGAATTGTTTTCAACTGGAGCAGGAGCAGCGGCCTTTCCGGATGCTTGTAATAGTACTTCTGAGCCAGGAATGTAATCCTTCACATCTACTTCTCCATAGGCTTTATTTCTTAACTCGATGGTGGCTTCTGTCGGACGACCCCTATCTCGCTTATGTAAGAGTTCAGGAATGGAGTTCCTGAAGAGTACAATCAATGATTTGGAGGCCATCATGACGGAGCGATCTTTGTAGGTTTTGTACTGCGCCAAATCTCTTAACAAGTCTTCAGTCATAGCGAGGGGGCATCGGGAACATATTTCTCGGACAGCATTCAATCCAATAGCCATTACGTCAGATGAATTTCTCTCAGTGACAAAATTATTAACGAGACCCTTAATGACAGGTTCTATTACATCTGGCGGGACGAGCTCGTGAGAAGCTTGCGCCGCAAACTGAAGGATCCTGGTCACCTCCCTCTGATGCGGCTGAATTAGTCTTGTAATAAATGGATAATAGTTGAACAAGAAGAGATCGTGTAGACCGATCAGTCGAGAAATAACATCGAGCGTCATCAGTTTCACTTCGAACCTTTCGTTGGATGATTCCAGTTGTTTGAATAGTTTTTCTGCCAATCCTTGAGGGTTGTTGACTAAATGTAGAGCGGAGAAACTGAATGATGGCGCGTTCGACTTCTTTTTCTTAGATTTCTTCACAAGCTTTTTCACTTTTTCTAAATTCTTCTCTCTCTTCCTAGTTTTTTTATTGAATTTGTTGGACATGATGGAACCCCTCGCCGAAGGTTCCTCCTCGTCACTCGAATCGTCTGAGTCCTTTTCTTCTGGATCCTTACCAAGAAAGAACTTGAGTGAAGCCACCATCACTTTGGTGAATTTAGAAAAACAACCTATGCTGGCAATCACATTGACAGTTTTGGAATCATTCCAAACATTCTTATTGTAAAGGTCGATCATAATGTCTACTGACATCTTGGCAGCCTTAGGATTGGTATCTTTTAACATAGAATACATGAAGTTCTGTAAAGTGGAATTCAACTTTGCATCCTTATGTTTAGAATTGATATTCTTGATATCAGTAATGATGTGAGTTTCCAGGAAATCTCTTAAAGATTTATCTTGACATTTCAGCAACTGGAAGAACACTTCCAGGAGATCGTAAGGTGGGAGCAGATTCTTATTTCTCAGAAGTATAAGCGCTTTGCAAAATGTCATCCTCATACTATTATCCAAAATAGTATTGTGGGTCTTGAGGATATCTACCAGTTGCTGCGGAAATAGTTTCAACTCTTCGGTATAACATTGTGCTACTTGGGCCAAGAACATCACCTGTTCATCCAATGATTTAGAGTTTTGAGAAGGAGACAACCGGAAAATATCCAATGTACTCTCATAGTGACGAAGCTGTTGTGTAAATTCTTCTTTATAAGATTCGGGATCCCTTTTTATAAGATTTTGTAGCTGTGGTAGATTATCAGGAAGTTGATTGTTGTGTCTCACCATGTTGATTGTGCGCTACCTAGCGCTAGATACAACTTTACTAAACACGTACACTAATTATTTATCTCCAAAACGCTGAGCTTTGGCTTACAGAACACTTTTTGGTTTTATGTTTTGATGGCACGCATAAATAAACCAATCCCATGGCACGTTATTTGACACGCGAGTAACATTCCCATTTTTTAAGGTTAATTGAATGTTGCCTGTCTGTTGCCAGTTGCCATCATTCATATTTAAATAAATGCGACGTTAGGCTTACTCTATGGCCTGTTCCTGCCTACGTTTATTTTTCCTTCTATAAATATCTGTCAAATTGAGGAATACTTTATGATTACAAACCATAGAATATAAAAGATATAAAATAAACTAATTTGTGGCGTTCGTTTGTTAGTTTGTGTTTACTTGTTTATAAAAAAATGTCAGGAAAAGTAAGTTAAATTTTGTTTAACTAATTTAAAAGTATCTGTACGTATGAATGTAAACGTTTACTACTATCTTACGCAATTTCCAATATCCTAAAGTTTATTTTCAAGTTATTAAAGTATGTTGGCCTGTCACAGGATTGCGCATTTAGTTCATTGCTAAAGAAAGTAAATCATTGATACTAGAGTTTCTTCGTTAATTTATTCAATTGTTAATAGTCTTCGTGTATTATTTTCTTTCTTGGAAAATTTGCATTGCGTGGTTCAGTATTTACTGTGAAATTCACCACAATATGCACATTGAAAGTTATTATTCCTGGTAAATAGAACGTTATTTCATAATATTATATAATTTTTTCATGATCTTTTGTTCATTGGAACAATTTGAATATGATGAACTCACTCATCCACATGCCCCGTGGATGAGTGAGTTGTTATAACTTATATTGTTGTATGAAGATATTATATACAGTAGAATCCGGATATAACGACCCTCCAGGGACCGGCGATACTTAGTCGTACTAACCGGATGACGCACAAAGCGGATAACTTAAGTTTGTTTTTATTATGATACATATTAATGTTATTGTAATTATTGTTATGAATTATGTAAGATAGAGGTAAATTTACGACTAGACGCCGCATGCCACTACACTTTTAATAGGCATATATTTTTAAAAATAAACTACCCTTAAACTTAATTACCACAAGAACCATCTGTTTCAGTCGAGAACGGCGGAAAAACGTGCATTTAAATTTATATTCCTAAAAACTTTTATTCGCGTAATTTTCCGTTTTGACGCCGACGCCATATTATAATTCATAGTAAAATAATTTGCACACATTAAAGAAAGTGCCCCCTTTATACCGCCTGCTCGCGTTAAGGCAAGAAAAACATCCCAGTTTTCAAGTAGTTTAGCGGCTACGCTAGGTTTGTGTAACATGGTTTGTGATACAAAAGAAAGTGCTCCTTTATAACGCCTACTCGCGTCAAGGCAAGAAAAACATCCCAGTTTTCAAGTAGTTCAGCGGCTACGCTAGGTTTGTGTAACATGGTATGTGATTCTGGCGTACAATCTCACAAGACGAAAGCTAATTTTAATTTTATGTAATCGAAATTTAGAATGACTAAGTTTAAAAATAGTGTACTTTCCAAAATCTGTGCCTATTAAAAGTGCGGCGGCTTATTGTAAATTTAATAAGATAGATAGATAACAAATTATAACTTTAATGGTACTTAAACATTCCACATAATACACATACATAATGTACATAATCCGAAAAGATACAAAGCACCTACATTCTATGCGAGTAAATATGTAGTTACTAGAAACATAACACTCCAATACACGCGCATCATCTCACAGATGACCAGTTCTGTTTTTTCGTCATAAGTTTGATGAAAGGAGGGGAGCCTGGTCCCCCGCCCTAGTGTTCCCCAAGCTCGCCTAGCTCGACAGTTCAGTTGCCGGTGTGCGTGCGTCCAGTGCAGTTTCCGCGTGTTTTGGCCGAGAGAATCTCACAGATGACACGCGTGTAAAAATGTAATTATAATTTAATTAATATATAAAATTAATTAATATTAATTATTAATTTAATTAATTAATTAATTAATAATTACAAGATCTACCTTACAAGACTGATAAGAGTTGTGTTCTAGATTTACTAGTTGATTTACCTTTTGCCAGCCAGTAATAAGGAATAAAATTGAAACTAAGCTACCGTGGCAACGGTGTTACAAAAATTTAACATTTTTGAAGATTTATATACAGATAATTTTTTTCAAATACAAATTTATGAACTTTTTCATTTATCTATGCACCATTATTCCTGCAAAATTGCGAAAAAACAATTATACTATTCACTTTTGACAAATAAGTGAACAGTCATTTGACAAATAAGTGAACAGTCATCTGACAGATGACACGCGTGTATTTATGTCTCACTAGGGGGCGCATGTATTGGAGTGTTAAGTTAACTTAATTACCATAAAATACAACTATTTGCATTAGGGGCGATGGAAAATACTGCATTTGAAATTTCAATTATGTAAAGTGAAAACTTCATCATATGGGATGACGGCTGACAGCCATTTACAATAATTATGTCCATATTCTATGACAGGGGTGGGTAACCTGCGGCCCGCAAAGCTTTTTGGTGCGGCCCGCGAGCACTTTTGGTGCGGCCTGCTGAAGAAAAAATTATACTCAAAAAGCACTACAAAAAATTACACTCTTCGAACGGTTTTCTTTCACCGTGTTTATTACTAAATTATTACTAAACCCAGAGAAAGTTATAATATAGCTGACAGTTGCATGCTTACGTATACACCCACGTTTCTAGAAATCAGGTTTAGAAACAAAAACACATGTGATCCAACATCTTTGTTTAAATTTTATTTTAATAAAGTACTTATTATTGTACGATAGGATAATTAATATCGAAAAAATATCTCAGTATTGCTGACAATTCTATTTAGGAAGGAAAAAATATTAATTTTTCAAAAGAAGCAAACACATTGTGACTTGACATTTTAAATAAATAAAAAGAAAACACTTTGTTTTCGTCACTTGATTAAAGTGACATAAACAAAGTGTTTTCTGAAAAAATATTATGTGCTTTCTTTATAAATTGCTACACTTCTGCAATAAAAATAGTTAAATAAAAAATATCATTTCATATAAATTATTGCAAATAGTTAAATAAATATAAAATGAAAAATATATATTACAGTCAATAAATTTGCTATAAAATGCAGGAAAACTATTCACATGTTCTGAGTACAATGTAATTTAAGCTGAAAAACTGGTGAACCGCCAAGCAGATCCATTCCTGAGTTAAAATCACTCTTGTGTTCATAACGCAAATTCCTGTTGTGGATTCATCTGCTCAGACAATTCGAAGGAAACATATCCATGTGTTTCTAGTGCAAAAATTCGAGGAAAACTTTTCACGTGTTCTGAGTACAATACAATTTAAGCTGGTGAACAATTGGATCCCTCCGCAGATCCATTCCTAAGTTAAAACCACTCTTATGTTCATAATGTAATTTTCTGTTGTGGATTCATCTGCTGCCGCAATTCGAAGGAAACCATACATGTGTTTCTAGTGAAGCAAAAATTGGAGGAAAACCATTTTGCATTCTGGGTGTAATATCAATTAAAGCTGGGGACTGGCTTACAGATTCACTCTAAAATTAAAACCAGTTTCATGTTCCGAATGATTTGTCAAAATTAGAGTAGCAGATTAATCTGCTGACGCATTTCGAAGATAACAGTTCTAATGTTTCCGAGTGGAGTTACATTTTTTATTTTAAAATATGTAATTGGTAGGAAAACCATATGCACATTACGAGAGTAATACTAATCAAAGATGGGGAAGTTTTTTTGTTCAGAATGAAACTATCAAATACCAGTTGTGAAATCATCTGCTGACACATTTTGAGGAAAACCATTATTTATTTGAAGTGCAGTTATTAAATTCTAATTGCAAAATATATTGAACTAGTTCAACACGTCCTTAATGAAGGTCATAAAATAGACTTTAATAATACAACAACAATAGCTAGCATATACAATGAACCAAAAAGAATTTACCGCGAAGCAATAGAAATTTATAAACATAAAAATAATATGAATACTAGAAATGACTCAATCAGAATTCCCAACACCTGGAAAGTCTTAATCGATGAAAATCCCCCAAAAACGGCATTTCCAAAATTACCAGTAGTGTCTCCAATTAGCTTAACCTTCCCCATACTAAGCATCCACAAATTCCGCGTGCACCGAACCGGGGGATCGCAAGCCCCCGCTCGTATTTGTACAAATCGCAAAATATTATGTGTTCTAAGTGACGACATGTCAACCATCTGGCTTGATGCGGAATGTGACCGGAACTGTAATAGCCACTGAAGCCATAGCTAGCCAGCGCTTTCTAAACAGTGGGATATATTTTTAAATAAAAATAATTTGTAAACTGTTGCAGTTTTGACTGTTCTTTATATTTTATTTAAACTTACAAGTATTTCGATAAATTAAAAAAAAGTATTGTTAACATAACAACGATAATTTCTTTACATGGATAGGTAACTTATGCAAATATTCTTTAAAAAAATTATTTCGCATTCAGAGATGTCAAATGAAAATGTATAAATTTATTTATGAGACTTAGAAATTACATTCCTAGACCAGAAACATTGTAATATAATTGTAAATATAATTGTAAACATTGTATAATAATATGCACATTGTTATGTTCAATAAAAAAAACGCGCAAAAGTCTATTATACTATCTCCATTATGAAGGAAGCCGAAATCGATACACAACTATTTGGAGCGGTAAAGTGCTCCCATGAAAAAACGACCAATAAAAAAGTAGATTAAAATGCATTAAAGTTAAAACAAAATAATAATGATATAAATATGTGAAGCTAATTTTCAATTCATGTAACCTTTAAAAAGCTTGTCCCCTTTTAATATGAAATGTTGTACTCGGGTAGTAAAAAGGAATAGACTTTTAAAGGATTGTTAAGACTAATATAATTTGAACTAAATTATGTCAGGGCATCATTGGGTCTCTGCAATATTGAACATTTATGATTTATTTAGTTTTATTGTCGGCGTTGCGGCTTTGTTACATTTTTTCATCATTGCTTTGATTATTTCCTTCTGGGGGATTGGTTTACTGAATCCTATGGGTTTTGTTACATTTTTATAAAATACTATTGTTTTCATACTTAATTTTAGCAGTTGATTAGTATGGTTTTTCCTAATACCCTCTGGATTATTTTCAAAGTGTATTTTATAGTTGTTTTGTCTTTTACAGTGCACTAACATTGTTTTTTTGTTAAAATATTTTATTATTCAAACTATAAAAGGTACATAAGACCTAGACAAACCTCACCCCATGAACCCGGCACCCCTGCTAAGCCACCAAACGTAGAGAAACTTACTACTTGGGGTGACCTACGGCAGGGGTTTTGGTTATCCAATAAATGGTTCCTGGGCTGCGGTACCCATACCCGCCTGCCAAATTTTTTACCCATCCCAAATTTTAAGTAATACGACTAAGAAAGCTTTAAGGGAGCGTACCTACAGATAATATTTTTATGTACAAAAAAACGTTATCATAAATAATAGTATCGGAAACGTAACAAATGTTTAACATCCTCAGCATAAATATACCGAACCACCCACATCCTCAGAAACTAAACACGTGTTTTCTTAAAAAGGTCGAAACTAACCGAGACTGTTGAAAGATAATTGCAGTGTAGGTATAACTGGCTGAATGTACAAACAGTATAACTGTCTCGCTCCTTCACATATGTATTACGGGCTGTCCCGGGTGGCCATCCGGGTAAGTTAGACTGAAAAAAAAACATGACTCTAGAACGTAAAGTAATGACAAAAATAATGGTATCGAAATGCTAGCGGGCATCGCGATTTGCACTAATATTTATCAAAAACATTTTTTTCTATGTTATGTGCTTTGAATATTGGAAAACAAAAAATAGCAAAAAAAAATGTTGGTATTATCTCAAGGAACAAAAAATATGAATTAAATTGTATAATTAATTAACGAGATATCGCAAAAAAGGTATATCTTGGGGATCTTGTAGTCCCCGGTCCGGGCTGGCTGGGTTAACCAATCAGGTATCTACTGCCAGCCCCGCCCCCCACCCCCTCCACCATCAATCACCTGCAACCCGGGTACTTCGTTCTAGACATAAGAAGTGACTTGTGCTCACTTAAGTTTTAGCTTTTGGACCGAACAGACATGCGAAAGCTATCAGTTTGAGACTAAAACTCAAGACATAAGGCCTCTGAAGATGGACAGTGTGATCTGTCCGAAACGTCAGGAGTTAAAAAGTCCTTTTAAGGACTACGTTACGCGGGTAAACCGAGAAAATTGTTCTACATATATATATATATATAGATATTGCCGGAATCAAAGAACAACCGTTTTCATGTTCTGAGTGTAGTTTAATCCACCTAATACAGATTTAATTTAAACCAATTTTGTGTTCAAAATATAACGATAAATTAAATAATTAGTTACAGATTCATCAAAGAAAGTCATTCTTTTGTACCGAGTGAAGTTTTATATTTGAGTTACACACCATATGCTGCAAAATTCTGTGGGGAACTATTATTTAAGCTTGTGGACTCTTACGCAGAACCAACCTTAAGTTGAAACATGCCTCGTGTTATAAACACATTCGAGACGCGAAGGGATACATTCTCGATTTCCAAGAGCAGTTGATGCTAAATTTCTTTCTAGATGCAGAATTATTATAGTATTTTTCCACTGAATAATGTACTTCATTAAAAAATACTCATTAAAATAATATCACAATAAAAAGTAAATGGCAGTGAGGTCATAAAAAAAAAATCTTTTCTATCCCCCCCCCCCCCCCCCGCGCTATGTGCGGCCCGCGGGTGGTAACACAATCGTCCAAATGGCCCCCGATGCCAAAAAGGTTCCCCACCCCTGTTCTATGACATTTTGTAGTATTGAAATTTTTAATGCAGTATTTTCCATCGCACCGAATTTAAATAATTCGTATTAAGCGTGTCCAGTCATCCCGAAAATTTACCTCGTATTTATTTACGCCGTTACTGCAGGGGTAGGCAAAGAGGACGGACCGCCAAACAACTCGGTCTTGGCACACAAACTAATAATAAGAACAAGAATAATCACAATGAACACACAGATTACAGGCATTAAAATTAATAAAATAATTATCTTCTCCACATATTATAAATTTAAGTCCCCCGCGTCGTCTGTCTGTCTGTCTGTTCGCGATAAACTCGAAAACTACTGAACGGATTTTCATGCGGTTTTCACCAATAGATAGAATGTTTCATGAGGAAGGTTTAGGTATGTAATTTGTCAAGGATTTGTGTAAATTAGTTGAAACATAACGATAATTGTTAGAAGTCAAGCCGCCTGGTAGCTTTCATCGAAAACGCTGCCTAATCCTTTTGGGATATAACAAAAAAATGCATGGTGGGATATTCCTCTTTTATAGATCTACAAAAAAGTCTGCGAAGGCATATATCTATCTTTTACGGATAGCTTACTATACCCATTCTATCTTCTAAAAAAATGGTCACGTACATTGCGGTAATTGAAAAGTTATTTAGACGGATACAGTATTAATCCTTAATAACTTAAATACGTTAGTTATCTCAAGCATTTCATGCACATTATTATAATCTTTCACACCATCTCTACGTATTATAAATTAAAGTCCTCCGCGGCATCTGTCTGTCTCTTCACGATAAACTCAAAGACGGCGGTGGTTATAAAGGTTGGATAACAAACCAGCAGATGACATTGTATTTTATTAGCCACAGCAACGCGTGGCCGGGTCAGCTAGTATAAAATATAGATATAAATAGAATTATTGAAATTGTTAATTTAAAAGAATTACATAATTAGAATAATTATTCGAAGGACATTAAAAATGGAATGGATTTTAAGGCATTGAATGGATTTGAAGGATTTTAAGTATTTAAAAAAGTTACAAGAAGAATGATATAAAATAATTAAAAGAATTTAGATAATAAAAACATTCATTATATGACAAACACTAGTAAGAGATAAGGATATACATTTCATTTGTAAATTATTTATTTTTACAAAAAAAAAACAATTATTTCGATTGTTCCCTGAAGATTTTTTGCGAAAAAAAACTTTTCTCCATAAAACAATTTTTTGGGGAAAGTGAGATAGCAAACTTAGCAACAATTAAATATAAGGATAACCTAGGACAGTAGGTCGTCTCACACAGCATTCCGTATTCATGGTAGTGTAAGCGAATAAGCTTATCTTGGTATCTTAGTCACACCCGTGATATAGAATGTAGTGTTCGGCACAAATAAAACGCCACCCGGTCCTATATCAATGTTGTGTTTTTAAGTAATTCAAATTAATAATAATTAATAATTGGCTAATTTATATAGCGCCGTTTTCGTGGAAAATCACCTCAAGGGCGCTCTTGTTTTAAAAAAAAAAGAAGCTTTTTATTGATTTAGAAAATATGTGTTCCATTATAAAAATCTAACCACATTGTAATAATTTTCGTTAATGAAAAGTATGATCAGATAATTTAATTTGTAAAAAGCGAGTACCAGAGAAAAAATCTCAACCTTCAAGAAACACAAGGTGACTAAAAAATCCCACCACATTCTATCTTGAGTTTGTGAGGAGAATCTATTTAGGTCATTGATAGTTGGTACTACAAAGTAGACGAGGGCAAAATTGAATGACTGAATTAAATGAATAAATTCAATCTTGTGACACACTCGATCTGATTCTCAATTTCAAAAGGAATTGATTCTTCATTGCTTACCTTTGGCCTTGCATCCTACGATTTTTAACGGCACCATAAATTTTTAATTGCCATTTATTTTACTGTTAAATTAATTCAATGAATGATGTGTACCGGAAACGATTTAAATATTATAATATTTCGTAGGTATTCTATAGGCGCGCCCATAGAATAATATTCAAATAATGGTGCACGACTCTTTATCAGTTATCACTTAAAAATGTAAAGTATCCCGTTCCCGCGCGCCATTCGTAAAACACCTGTAGGTATGTATGATGGTCCCCGTCCCAAGTGAAAAATGACCGCGAATCAGCCGAGTCTGGTTCCGAGCAACGCGTCTATTTCAAATGCAAGGAATTAACTCAGTAGTTCCAGTCAAAGTGCCGTTATCCCGGGTCCACGTACCTAGTCTCTAGTCTGTCCATAGTCTGTCGCTATCGAGTATGTCAGGAGCTGTTAGAGTTATCTGTTTCACTTATTCGGGAATTAAATCTTCATTCAATTGTGACGTCATCGTCCATATTCAATCCCGTAGATCTCGTGTCCGAAACGCTACAGTCCGTGCTAGGTCCGCAGCTCGCGAGTTAATCAAGTCACTGCGAGGCAAGACACTAGTCAAAAGTTATTAATTCATTCCTCAATGCTCGCTGCGAATCCGTCCGTGCGGTTCATTAATTACTCCGTGGCCAATTTCATTACATAGTTGGTCTTAAACTTCCGACTTAGATAATATTATAATATGTAAATTTGCAGAATTATAAGGCCAAAGGGCTGTAGTCACCTCTCGGGTAAGTAAGTGTACTCGCCTAAATGTTAAAATGTACCTTTATATTAGATCGCGTGAGTTGGAACTATTTTAAGTTTAATAAATAAAATAAAATTATTAAAACTTTAGGGGTGAAATGAAAAACTGTAAGACTAACTAACTAACTAACTTTAAGATTTAATTAATCGCCTAAATATAAATACGTTTTTATTTTTTTATTATTTTTTATTTTTTAAATTCATTTATTTTTTTATTATTTTTTTTTAATTTTAATTTTTATTTTTTTTTTGGAATTAATTGAATCAAATGAATGAATAAAAGGAATCAATTCAAACGGAAAGGGGAATTAGACTGAATCGATTCACTCCAGGGAATGAATTTGCCCTTGTCTACTACAAAGACAATACTCAGACAAGACAGCTGAAGGGACATTACGACAATCTTGATGGCCAACAACTTGCCCGGCAAGACTTTTGATGGTCAAGACAATGGGGTATTTCCACAAACGAGGGATTCTGTTGAAAATGTACGGAATATTTAAAAATCATTTTTCTGATTTTAATCATCCTATTAAAAATGTTGGAGTTTTACCTACCATTAAAACTCTTATTATGTTGTCTTGCTTATCCAGAATATATAATGTGAGATATCAGCCCTATTCCCCGCCAGCGTCGGTCTTATCCATTGCTTTAACTTGAATTTCCCGCCATTCCTCTGCAATTCCCTTCAGCTGTCAATTGTCGCCGTGCAGTTGGCATCTTGAGATGCCGTGTTAATTCAATTTGGACTCACCAAGCAGAGCTTAAATATATTCTGGATAAGCAAGACAACATAATAAGAGTTTTAATGGTAGGTAAAACTCCAACATTATGTGTGTCGTTGCTTATCCAGAATATATAATGTGAGAAGTGTTTGTTATCGCTTGGTGACAATTCTAAAGCCAAAATTGTGACTATTACTGTATTGCTTGCAATAACTTGGTCAAAGACTGAGAGTGAATGGGGGGATTCAGCACCTCAACATTGAGACCTCTGATTTGTCTATATTTCTTGAATGTGTTTTCTGAACTCCAGCTTCCTCTTTCCAAAATGGTGTCTATAGGACACTCTTCCAGCCAACTTCTTGAAGCTGCAGCTGATCTCAAACTCCCAGGAGAGGCATCAATCCCAGCATCCTTCAAAATTGTTTTAATCCATCCACCAATAGCAGTTCTCGAGGCTGGCCTTGCAGGCCCCAACGTGGAAATAAACAGACATTCAACACCAGCTTCATGTCTTCTGTTCTCACCCAAAGACATAAGCTTTCGCAACCAGAATATGGAATCTATATTACGATCCTCTGCTTTGTAAAGCTTCCAACCAGACTGTCTATGTGTAGAGGTGTCCTTCTTAGAACCAAAAAATTTGGCAATAATACAATGTGATCATCATTGTCAACAAGATTATCAGAAGATGCATGTAGTAAGGTCAGATCCTGTACTTGTCTTCCTGATGCCAGAAGTAAATTAACAGAACATCTACGAGATGCTTCGAAAAGAGTCAGGTCATTTGAAGGATTCTTACAAAGCTAAGACACCAAGCCTGGATCCCAAGTAAATGCTCTAAGCTTCTTATTTGCAGAAGTTCCTATACCTCTCATCACTTGCTTGACCAAGGGATGATTACTTATCCTCAAATCGCCTATGGGGTCATACAAAACCGACACTACAGACTTGTGAAGTGCTATAGTATTGCCTTTCCTCACTCTTAAGTATACTAAAAAACCGTGCCAGCTGAGATCACGAAGGGTTATTAGGACATGTATTATTAATGGCGCACCATTCCTTCCAGCTCTTCCATGCCATGTGATAAGTTGTAAGCTTAGGTTTGCGCCAACCCGCATTCAATAGAGCTTTTTTCTTGCTGTGACCAATCGTTCAAAGCTTCACTCCACCCCTAATCTTCCACACCTGTAGTTGGAGCTTCTGGACCTGTTCAAGATGAAGTCCTGTCGATAAGTCTATCAAGTTGTCGACCAACATGGGTATTATGTGAGGTCGGTCTAGGGCTCTTCTCTTTAGGTCTGGTAACCAAAACACTTTTGGCCAATTTGGGACTACAACCAGGTACACCCCTGATGATTTGTTCAGATGTGCCAGCACTCGTGGCATTAAGCAGGGGGGAGGAAAGATCCATGCCAAGGGGAAATTCCAACTCCTGCTGAACACGCTGTGAAGCATTGCTCTCTTGTCGTGGGAATCTATCGAGACACACTGATCCACGAAGTGAGCCCTCGAGGGAGCGAATAGATCCACTACTGGACTGCCCCTAACTTGTGAAAAACAGCTCTTACCGCTGGGGGTAGAAGGTGCCATTCTGGTAATGTCATCCCTCAGGATAGATAATCCGCGAGGCCATTGTAGCGTCCCGGCAAATACTGCACTTGTAAAGAGATTCTGTGCTTGTCCAAAAGCGCAAGAATCTGAAATGTTAGATGAAGGAGACCCATCGACTTGGTGCACCCCTTGTTCCTCAAGTAGGCTATGACTGTCCTGTTCTGAACTTCTCAAATTCTGAGTCAGAGACGTTAAGGCATTTAAGATTTCTGTCATCTCCTTCATGTTGCAATATCCCCCCCTCTAACTGTCTGTCCAACAACCCAACAGAGGTACATAGTCGATCAGGGCTCCCGGCCGTGATCTGCCGCATCCGTAGTCAGAGAATGTGTTGGGCTGGGAAAATGAAGAGTTGAAACATGATCTAAGTTGATCATCCACCATTTCATTTCTGACAAGACCTCATTCTTTATCAGAGACTTTTGCTGAGGGGTCAGCTTCAGCATTAACTGTAATTGTATCAGCCGAGTATGAAGTCGACCTCTGGGGACCACAAAGGTAGCAAAATTCAACTTTCCGAGAATACTCTGAGCTCCTTTCAGAGTCCATCTTCCTTTTGTCACGGATCTCTGAAGTGAGTTCCAAAGACCTTGGCGTCTGTATTTGTTTAAGGACTTCTGTTTCAGATGGGGGTTCTACACAATTCCAAGATATTCCACTGACTGTGCTGGCTGACGGACACACTTTTGGAAATTTACCGACCAACCTAACCGCTCTAACAATTAAAGAGCTTCTCAAGCTTGACTGAGGATCTCTCTGGTCTGATGAGCCAGGAGAAAGTCGTCTAGGTACACAATGATCCTGATAGCCTGTCTACGCAGGATTTCTGCAATCCAATTTGTGATAGCTTTTAAATTGAAGATCGACTGTTTCGAGCCTTCACTCGTTTGAACCAGAAAAAGTGTTGATAGGAAGGTGGCATTGTCGTCAGCTCTTTCCATGTACCATCTCTCATCATTGTCATTTCCGGGATTACTTTCGTTTTGAACCTCCTTGCGGAAGATTGGCTTGGACTTATCAACGAGGGCTCTTGGATGAATGGTATGCGGTATCGTCTTATCATATGTAAGATGGTCTCTGGGACACCTAAGGCCTGCCACTCTCTCCAATAATCCTGTAGTCTAGTTGACCCGCCCAAAATGGTTGATAGTCACCTGTTGAAGCGGCCACGAGAGGTCTGCCCCCTCGCGCCATGCTTCTGTTCCCTCCCCTTACCCCTCGTACAGAAGGAATATTGGGGGTTTCGCCCGTGGTCTGCCCGCCGGGGAAACGAGGGAAATGCCATATTTTCCTTTGATGTTTGCTTGGGGGGAAGGCAACAACCTCCTTAGATGTTGAAGGGCGGTTGTGCGCGACACCTGTTGAAGCGGCCACGAGAGGTCTGCCCCCTCGCGCCACGCTTCTGTTCCCTCCCCTTACCCCTCATACGGGAGGAATATGGGGGGTTTCACCCGTGGTCTGCCCGCCGGGGAAACAAGGGAAATGCCATATTTTCCTTTGATGTTTGCTTGGGGGGAAGGCAACAACCTCCTTAGATGTTGAAGGGCGGTTGTGCGCGGCACCTGTTGAAGCGGCCACGAGAGGTCTGCCCCCTCGCGCCACGCTTCTGTTCCCTCCCCTTACCCCTCATACGGGAGGAATATGGGGGGTTTCACCCGTGGTCTGCCCGCCGGGGAAACAAGGGAAATGCCATCCTTTCCTTTGATGTCTGCTTGGGGGAAAGGCAACAACCTCCTTAGATGAAGGGCGGTTGTGCGCCGAGTGGCTACCCTGAGGTAGACGCACTGGACTAAAGCACTTTGCTACACCACCTAGTTTCTGCAACTGGGCAGAAAGTGCTTCTTCCCCAAAAGGATGAGTGGTAGAAGGAGGAATTCTGCTGAAGAGCCTCCGTTCCACTCCAATCTTACAGCTGTCCATTGTTCCTGTAAAGACCTGACAGGGAACCTTCTGAACTGCTTTCCCATTTGATAAGTTTTTTGGAGAGCCTGTTGAAAGCACTCTCTGCTTCAATGAGGCATGCAATGCCAGCATCTTTTCCATGGCCGTAAATATTGGTGAGGCGGTGACAAATGCCAGCACCTCGCAGTTTACCTCCAGCTCCTTGAAGCCTGGATCAGCCAAATATTCCTTTAAAGCAGATGCATAGCGGACATTGGCCCACTCGCCCGAGTTTGTAACATGCTTGAAACTGTCAAAAGCAGGACCAAACTTTTATAAATAAAGCTGAATTATAGATAAGTCTAACTACATCAAATTGCGTCAAACGATTATCAAACGAACATGAATGTCATGATTTCGTATTTGTAATTTGAGTATTTTAATATGACATCGCCGATGGTCATATTTCATTAAAAAAATATCGATTACTTAAATTCCAAAGGTGGAAAAATGGTTAAATGTGTCTACAATTGATCCATAAATCAGGTAATTACGTAAGACAATACATTCAGCTTAATTTATCTTTAGTAAGGATATAAATGAGTCGCTCCCAGCGGCAATGCCGGCCGGGCCAACACGTGACAGGAGTGGAGCAAGCCCCGAACATCCCGTCACATTCAAAAAACCAGTTTAATAAACTGGTCCCGTATTGCGGGAACTATCAGATATTAAGCTGATAATACACTTATCTTAGCCAACAGGCCGAGAAGCGATTGCTAATCGCCGCGGCGTCCTTCCGTTTTCGAGAACGGGCGACGCAGATTTATATAGCGTAGGTAGTAGGAATACGCTAATCTGTCAAAAATGTTTGCACTAATCACTTGCACTAATTTTTCATAAAATTACGGAATTTGCGGGTAGCAACAGATATTATTTTCGTTAAAACAATTACGAACGAAAAATTTTTCGACCGGACGTGGGCGAAACAACGCCAAAATTGAATTAACACGGCATCTCAAGATGCCAACTGCACGGCGACAATTGACAGCTGAAGGGAATTGCAGAGGAATGGCGGGAAATTCAAGTTAAAGCAATGGATAAGACCGACGCTGGCGGGGAATAGGGCTGATATCTCACATTATATATTCTGGATAAGCAACGACACACATAATGTTTGTTTTTTATGTTTTCATTCAATATTATTGATTTTAAAAACGTTCTACAACTGGCAAAATCAAAACGGCTCGTGGTTGGCAAATGGGATTGTGACGTCATAAGCGTCGCTCAGCTGGGCCAGCATAAATAAACACTGTCAGTGAGCATCCACGCTCATGACGTCACACGATAGCCCCGCCCCAAAATATCGTTTTAGCGGTAATTCAAAAATGGGAAACTTTGACTCACTGTAGAAAATTTATTCGTCAACATAAAAATAAAATAAAAATGCTATAATCATTGTCATTTTTTGCTTAATTTTTTTAAGCAATAAAAACCTCGAAATACCCCATTGTTCGACAAAAGGCAAATTAATCTTACTCATTTAGAAGCACCTTAACCTATTTGCAGTTCATAATATATGTTTACCTGGAGTCTACTATTTTCTTGCTTGTCATGTTTTGTTTTTCAGTAAAAATATGAATTCGGAATAAAACAACTAGAACTTTATTTTGAATTATTTATGGGTGTTGCAGATGCATTGTCATGACCACAAAGCAGCGGGATGGGAGCTTGCCTGACTCTGCACCGGGAGAGCATGGAGTTGGAGGCGGCGAGGCGACACTCAAATGACATCGACCAACAGCTCGGGACGTTTGCCAAGGAGCAGAGCAAAGTCATCAAGATTCTTCTGCTCGGTAATCTTTTCCTTAACAACTACGAGGGTGGGTTTTTAAGTTTGCGGAATGGGGGGTAAGGAGTGGAAATAAAAATACAAAATTATTTTTCCTTTTCAATAAATTCACCTGTTACCCTAATACATTTTTCGGATCTTTCAATTAACTTAAGTATACCCTCAAAAAAAGTAGAATTGTCTTTGTCTAAAAAATATGCTGAAATTGCATCTTTCCCTTCTTCATCACTTGAAAACTTTTTCAACAAAGTTCTTTTTTCTAGTTTTGAAATGGGTAATAATCACTGTGAACCAGGTCAGGACTGTAGAGTGGGTGTGGCAAAATTTTGAAGCCCATCTTCTGCAGGGCAGCCATCGCAACATGGCTCTTGTGAACAGGCGCGCTGTCGTGCAGAAGGAGGACACCTTTGGTCAATTTTCCCCTTCTTTTCTCCTTGATGGCTTCCTTTAATTGCTCTAGGATTGAAGCGTAGTAATCTCCGGTTATGGAGACACCTTTATCTTTGTAATCGATCAACAGGATTCCTTCTGAGTTCTCGGACTCAGAAGTACTAGACTTGGGACTAGAAGGACTAGTCATGATTTTCCCAGCCGATTGTGACACCTTAAACTTCTTGGGTGGTGGTGTGCCTTTCTGTGCAACTGCATTGAGTCCTGTTTAGACTCGGTTCATAATGATGAACCCAAGTTTCATCGCCAGTAACAATTTGAGCCAACACACCATCTTTGTCTTCCCTACAGGGGTCCAAAAATGCACGAGGTGGCGTGAGCATTCCCGGCACCCATCTTGCGCTGACTTTATATTAGTCATGCCAGATGGTCGTGAAGAATTTTGATTCAACTCAATTTTCTCCATATTTCACAATTTCTTCCCGATTGACTTGTTTGGTCGACGATAACTCAAAAACTAATGTTCGAGTTTTACCTACCATTAAAACTCTTATTATTTATTTATTTATTTATTAATCATTAACGCCCTTATGGGCTTTTACATACATTTCATTTTTTAATTTATTTTAGTACATACAGGTGTGTTTAGATAACAAAGAAAACTTTTCACATGGTACATAGAAGTAAAGCTGGTAAGTAAAAAATATAGCATTATACAATAAAGAGAAAAAAAATCAGTTTTAGAGCTGCGGATAGCATAATATATGTATAACAAATAATAATAATGAATGGGTTCTTAATATATGTGTAATTTATATGTGTTGAATACATAGCAAAGTTGATTACAAATAAAAATACGCACTACCGACTTGAACCGCACTAAAATTAATATTCAAATGTTATACATATTATGTTGTCTTGCTTATCCAGAATATATAATGTGAGATATCGCGCATGTTTCTCGCCGTGACAGTTGTATCTGCTGCTATATCTTGAATTTCCTGCCTTTTGTAACCCCCTTCAGTTGTATAATTGTCACCTTATGCAGGTAGCGTCCTGAGACGCCGTTTTGATTCAAATTTGGACTCACCAAGCAGAGCTTAACCTTTCCTGGTCTGTAAAGTGTAAATACTACACATTGCTGCTAATAACTTTTATATCTCTATAAATATAATGAATTCTGGGTTCAAATTTTAGGTATTCCTCCGTTATACATTTACGCACTGAATTAAAATTTAATATTTTAAATAATTAGAAAATTTAATTCAAAATCAGAGATATTTTGTTAAATATCGGGAATAAACCACAAATACAATCAACCGTGTGCCAGTGTGGACCGTGATACGCGAAGAGTGTGCGGGGGGAGATGACACGCCATGTGACGTCTCGCTCTACTTCGCTATACGGGAACACGAGAAACAGAGACCGCCGCCGTGCGCAGTTGTGTTTCGACCACATGCATAGCTGTATGTATTGGGTAGCAGTCTAGCACTATTCTAGCTTCTAGCGCCTCAGTCGTTCACGGGCAATCGTTTGAGATGGTCTCCTCGCCCGTTTTTTGAGCAACGGACGATGGTTTTTTCATGTTTTCAGCAATTAAACTACAATTAATATCACCTTTAACACAAATTATGATAAACAAAAGCGATTAGCTATGAATGTTGATATATTTCCGAGATAAAATCGCTAATTTTGACACGTGAATTGATTACACAGCACCGGAGCGCGCGTTTTTTTTTAGCACAGTAAGGGAAAGGTTAAGTATATTCTGGATAAGCAAGACAACATAATAAGAGTTTTAATGGTAGGTAAAACTCCAACATTATGTGTGTCGTTGCTTATCCAGAATATATAATGTGAGAAGTGTTTGTTATCGCTTGGTGACAATTCTAAAGCCAAAATTGTGACTATTACTGTATTGCTTGAAATAACTTGGTCAAAGACTGAGAGTGAATGGGGGAATTCAGCACCTCAAAATTGAGACCTCTGATTTGCTTTTTGTAATATTTCTTAAAAGTGTTTTCTGAACGCCAGTTTCCTCTTTCCAAAATGGTGTCTATAGGTCACTCTTCCAGCCAACTTCTTGAAGCTACTGCTGATCTCAAACTCCCCGGGGAGGCATCAATCCCAGCGTCCCTCAAAATTGTTTTAATCCATCCACCAATGACAGTTCTCGAGGCTGGCCTTGCAGGCCCCAATGTGGAAATAAACAGACATTCAACACCAGCTTCATGTCTTCTGTTCTCACCCAAAGACATAAGCTCTCTCAACCAAAATATAGGATCTATATTACGATCCTCTGATTTGTAAAGCTTCCAACCAGACTGTCTATGTGTTGAGGTGTCTGTCTTAGAACCAAAAACTGGCCATAATATAATGTGATCATCATTGTCAACAAGATTATCAGGAGATGTATGTAGTAAGGTCAGATCATGTACTCGTCTTCCTGATGCCAGAAGTAAAATAACAGAACATCTATGAGATGCTTCGAAAAGAGTCAGTTCCTTTGGAGGATTTTTACAAAGCCAAGACACCAAGTGCCCTGGATCCCAAGTAAATGCTCTAGGCTTCTTATTTGCAGAATTCCCAATACCTCTCATCACTCGCTTGACCAAGGGATTTTTATTTATTTATTTATTTATTTATAAGTACATGTTACATACATAATAAATTTACTTCAGGAGATACATTAGGTCACCATACTAGGCAGCTGCCTGTATCATGGTGACCAACGGAGGATAGTTGTTTGAATTGGAGTCTAGTACTAGTAAGTGTAAACATATCTAAGTATATCTAAGTAAAATAAAAAAAATAAAAAAAATAATAAATTAATATCATTCATTTCTTATGAATTTTTTTTTCTTATTATTACTTATTATTATTGATGATTACTTATTCTCAAATCGCCGTTGGGGTCACACAAAACCGACACTGCAGACTTATGAAGAGCTATAGTACTGGGAGCCAAGCCTTTCTTTACTCTTAGGTATGCTAAAAACCGTGCCAGCTGAGACCCCGAAGGGTTATTAGGATACATATTATTAATGGCGCACCATTCCTTCCAGCTCTTCCATGTCATGTGATAGGTTGAAAGCGTAGATTTGCGCCAACCCGCATTCAACAGAGCTTTCTCTTGTTGTGACCAATCGTTCAATGCTTCACTCCACCCCCAATCTTCCACACCTGTAGTTGGAGCTTCTGGACCTGCTGAGGATGAAGTCCTGTCGATAAGTTGTCGACCAACATGGGTATTATGTGAGGTCGGTCTAGGGCTCTTCTCTTTAGGTCTGGTAACCAAAACACCTTTGGCCAATTTGGGGCCACAACCGGGTACACCCCTGATGACTTGTTCAGGTGTGCCAACACTCGTGGCATTAAGCAGGGGGGAGGAAATATCCATGCCAAGGGGAAATGCGAAGTCCTGCTGAACGCGTTGTGAAACATCGCTCTCTTGTCGTGGGGATCTATCGAGACATACTGATCCACGACGTGAGCCCTCGAGGAAGCGAATAGATCCACTACTGGACTGCCCCACTTGTGAAAAACAGCTCTTACCGCTGGAGGTAGAAGGTGCCATTCTGGTGATGTCATCCCTCGGGATAGATGATCCGCGAGGCCATTGTAGCGTCCCGGCAAATACTGCACTTGTAAAGAGATTCTGTGCTGGTCCAAAAGCGCTAGAATCTGAAATGTCAGATGAAGGAGACCCATCGACTTGGTACCTCCCTCGTTCCTCAAATAGGCTACGACTGTCCTGTTGTCTGATTGAATGAGTAACGAAGAACTTCTCAAATTCTGAGTCACAGATGTTAAGGCATTTAAGATTGCTGTCATCTCCTTCATGTTGCAATGTCCGCCCCTCTGGCTGTCTGTCCAACAACCCGACAGAGGTACATCGTCGATCAGGGCTCCCCAGCCGTGATCCGCCGCATCCGTAGTCAGAAAATGTGTTGGGCTGGGAACATGAAGAGTTGAAACATGATCTAAGTTGATCATCCACCATTTCATTTCTGACAAGACCTCCTTCTTTATCGAAGACTTCTGCTGAGGGGCAGCTTCAGCATTAACTGCAACTTTAATTGTATCAGCCGAGTATGGAGTCGACCTCTGGGGACCACAAAGGTAGCAAAATTCAATTTTCCGAGAATACTCTGAGCTTCTTTCAGAGTCCATCTTCCTTTTGTCACGTAGCTCTGAATTGAGTTCCAAAGACCTTGGCGTCTGTATTTGGTTAAGGACTTCTGATTCAGATGGGGGTTCCACACAATTCCTAGATATTCCACTGACTGTGCTGGCTGAAAAACACACTTTTGGAAATTTACCGACCAACCTAACCGCTCCAACAATTGAAGGGCTTCTCGTGTTTGACTGAGGAGGACTTCTCTGGTCTGATGAGCCAGGAGAAAGTCGTCTAGGTACACAATGATTCTGATACCCCGTCTCCGAAGGATTTCTGCAATCCAATTTGTGATAGCTGCAAAGGCCTGTGGTGCACTGCTCAAGCCTTGAGGCAGGCATGTCATCTGTAAATGAAGGCCTCTGTAATACAATCTCATAAAGCAATGGTGAGCTTTTGCGACCGGTATGTGGAAGTAGGCCTGCGAAAGGTCTATTTTTGTCATCCAATCATTGGCTTGAAGAAAGTGTGGGACTTTGTGATGAGATATCAGAGAAAACTTTTTCCAAGCTACATCTAAATTGAGAGCTTTTAAATTGAAGATTGGCCGTTTTGAGCCGTCGCTCTTTTGAACCAGAAATAGGAAGGAGGCATTGTCGCCAACTCTTTCCAGGGTACCATCTCTCATCATCTTTTTTATTTCGAGGGTCATTTCCGGGGTTACTTTCGTCTTGAACTTCCTTGCGGAAGCTTGGCTTGGACTTATCAACAAGGGCTTTCGGATGAATGGTATGCGGTATCCCCTTATCATACGTAAGATGGTCTCTGGAGCATCTAGGGCCTGCCATTCTCTCCAATAATCCTGTAGTTGACCCGCCCGAAATGGTTGATAGTCACCTGTTGAAGCGGCCACGAGAGATCTGCCCCCTCGCGCCACGCTTCTGTTCCCTCCCCCTACTCCTCGTACCGGAGGAATAGTGGGGGTTCCGCCCGTGGAGTGCCCGCCGGAGAAACGAGGGAAATGCCATCTTTTCATTTGGTGTCTGCTTGGGGGGAAAGGCAACAACCTCCTTAGATGTTGAAGGGCGGTTGTGCGCCGAGTGGCTACCCTGAGGTAGGCGCACTGGATTGAAGCACTTTGTTACACCACCTAGTTTCTGCAACTGGGCGGACAGTGCTTCTTCCCCAAAAAGATGAGTGGAAGAAGGAGGAATTCTGCTGAATAGCTTCCGTTCCGCTCCAGTCTTACAGCTGCCCAAAATCTTATCCCTTCTGTGCTGAATGACTTCAGCTCGCTTTCCGCACGTTATCTGCAGGATATCGTTGGAATATTTTATAAACTCAAGAGTCCTCTCCTAACAGGCTGTCCAGTTGTTCCTCTAAAGCCTCACCTGACAGAGAACCTTCTGAACTACTTCCCCATTTGATAAGTTTTTGGAGGGCCTGTTGAAGGCACTCTCTCTGCTTCAATGAGGCATGCGTTACCGCAGCCAGCATCTTTTCCATAGCCGAAAATATTGGTGAGGCTGTGTCAAATGCCAGCACCTCGCAGTTTACCTCCAGCTCCTTGAAGCCTGGACCAGATAAATATTCCTTTAAAACGGGTGCGTAGCGGACATTGGCCCACTCGCCCGAGTTGAAACGTTGGAGACTCTCTACAGACTCCTTCAAAACAGTAGAGGGACCCGGCATCTGATACTGCCTTTCAGGCGACAACGAGCAAACGCTCCCAGATGCATACGAAGGTGTCACTATACTTGGCGTGCAGACAGTGACTTCCTGCGTTGACCTGTCCATGACAAAATCCTGCAGGGTCTTGACCTGATATGCTTATCTTTTAAGCAGATGTCTGTCATTCCGCTTTCGTCTTTTATTACGCCTGCGTCGCCTACTATTTTTCGACACTGAATCGCTAGATTGCGAACTTGCCGAACTGGTTGACATTGAACGGCGTCGCCTTCTTCGATCACGTCGTTTAGAGGTTACGTCATCTACTACATGCTCCTTATCTGAGGGCATTTTGACCCCGTGCACAAAAAATTGTTTGGGTACACGACGGTAAGCGACGCAGTTTATGTTGCGTAGCAGTAATACGCCGAATACGCAAATAACTGTCAATAAGAACGTTTGCACTATCACTCAGCACCAGTTAACACAAGATTACGATAATTTGCGGGTAGCAACAGATTTCTTTTCGTTAATAATTACGAATGAAAATTTCACGACTGCCGTGGGTGAAACAGACGCCAAAATTGAATCAAAACGGCGTCTCAGGACGCTACCTGCATAAGGTGACAATAAGGAACTCCAGTGAAAAATATTATGGCTTTAAAAAAATATGTTCATATAGACCAATAAACGCTGATTCTGAATATATAAGTTTTATTTCATAATATTAAACGCAGAGTTTTTAAAAAATTATTAAAAAGTGCATTTTTAAACCTCTCCTCAAAACACAGCGTTAAGTTGGCATTACTGAAATGGTGAGTGGTGACGTCACTGCTAACCTGTCACCTGGTGATAGTGTGTATTGTATTGACATTTGAAATGACTTGAAGTGCACACGTATGCAATTCAACATTTCGT
This sequence comes from Limnephilus rhombicus, assembly GCA_929108145.2. Lineage (NCBI taxonomy): Eukaryota > Metazoa > Arthropoda > Insecta > Trichoptera > Limnephilidae > Limnephilus > Limnephilus rhombicus. Next base: position 40,420,198 of record OV815280.1, read on the forward strand.
GTTTTTGGTTTATTTTCATACTGTTTATAGAGATTTAGATAAATAATAGTTATTGTGTTTATTGAAACATAATTTAGGCCCTCAACAATTTACGAAAAGGGCTATATTTGCGGATAATCTGCAATAAATTTTGCCTATTTGAGGTTAAAGTCGTGTCATATTTGACATTTGGTTTATGTATTTTCAAATTGTTTTTAGTATTAGGGGCTTTTTATACAAGTTATTACACAATCGTCATGATCAGTGTCTTATAAATACCTTTATGTATGTGTTATACATAAAACAATGTACAGTCACGCCTGAACACAAAATTCGAGGCTTACGCTGTCACTTGTATTTGCAATGAAAAAGATGATTTATTGTTTTTATATTGCACTTTGTTAAAATACAATAACAGTAGAGGTGAAATGTGGACATTTTACCAATGTTTTTCTATATTAAAAGCAGTTAATCTTAAATTAAAAAACGCCTCAATTTCTCACACAAAAGTCATCGAGCCATCCTATATTTTATTCCGCCATTTTCTTACATTCAAAATCAGGGATGCTCTGCCCAAAAAAATTATTTCCCTAGATTTCGAAGTGAAATTTCCCTAGAATTTCACATTTACGCAATTACCTACGTAGCCACCTGATTGTGTAACACTAATCCTGTTATAATATGTGTTAATTAATGATTAATTAATTGGAAAGATATCGGAACTTGGTAAATATACTTATAATACTGTGCTTTTCCAAATAAAACACTTTTTGCTACGTGAAGTAATAATTTAAAAGTATGAATACACAAATTAAAAAAAAACACTTTGCGAAATAAAAATTAACCGCAATCACCGAAAAAACAGAACTTAAAACATAAATTAAAATTTTTTTCAGAGGTCCCATTTATCTTTTTAGATACATATAATATAATTTTGAGTTGTCAGTGTTAAAAATAACATTGCATGGTAAGTACATGAACAATAATTAAGATTCATGGGAATTCCAAAAAATATATATTTATATATATATATACATCCCGCTATCATTGCTGCGTCTTCTAATGATCCACTTTCATTCAATCCTGCGTACGACCGTCATTCTGCGTCCGGTATATGGACGCAGGATTGAAGACATGTAATTTCAAGTTTTCCCCACTCCTGTACCCTCATACAGTCCAAAAACGAAAATAAGCCAGACAATTAGTTTAAACAGAAGTTGACTGTTGAATATTCAATGACCCATAGAAAGATAAACAATAAAAATGAAATGACTTGATTAAGATAAATAGTTATCACATTATGGGCATCAATTGTGGTTCCGAAAGAATTTGAATGATTTACGAGGCAGTTTGTTTTGTAATTAAATAATTAAGGATACGTATGACCACTTGAGTTATGAAAACATTAATGGATCAGCTGTCCCAAGGACGCTTATCACATAATAGTCGAACATTTATTTATTGTGGCTTGGACTTTTTTTGTTTCAAGTTACGATGAGTCAACGCCGATGAAAATGATATGGTGTTTTGGTGTTTTCTTCACATGTATGACCATCAGAGCAGTACATTCGACCGGCCAATGGCCGAATTTGTATCGCGTTTGGATCCCACTCAGGCGTTGTATGTTCAGTTCATCTGTGGCTAAATCCTCCATCTCGACACAAGCAACATTTTCTGCTTATTGTGGTGGTAATTTGGGAGGCGGGTATGAGTACCGCCACCCAGGGAATCATTTATTGGATAACCTACACCTCTGCCATAAGTGGTTCGCTACGTTTGGTGACTTGGTAGGGATGCCCGGGTTCATGGAGTGAGGTTTATCCGAGTCTTGGTAGCGGATGCGTCTGCCCACCAGCTGCATGGCAGGTCGGATCGCGAGAGAATGGTTGAGGGAGTCCCTTTAACTTCTCCAGCCGTACTCTCTGGGAATATCACCGCAGTCCGTCATTCCTGGACACACTAAACCCCGATTCCTACCCATCCCTAATACCATTTTTGTTCCCAAAACTTCCACTCCTTCCTTTCCCTAAAAAGACCCTTTATACAACATCTCCAAAGATGACATAGGCCCTGATGGGTGATTCGTTCGTTGTTCAATAAAAATACATTTACTGTATATTTTAAATACTGTTTTAGCCTTTATCCAATCTTTAAAACATTTTTGGAATTTCGGAAAGTTTCCCATTTCCAAATTTACTCCCTTCCATCCCCTACCGTTACTATGTCTCCTTTGCAATCCCTCCCTCTGCCATCCCTTGTCCTCCATCCCTTTCGCTCACCCTCTCCTGTGTGTCCTTTCCCATGCGCCCTCGTTCCACTCTCGCGACCCTCACCCCTCTTGCGTTCCTTTCCACCTTCCCATCTTCCCTGCTTTCTCCCCTTCCGTGAACTCATCCCTCGTTGAAATTCCCAATCCCAAATTTCCCCTTCCCCTCCCTCCATCCCTCCTTAAAGCGAAACTAAATGAAAAACATACATTTCAAACAACTCGCACGCCACTAATTGTAATTTTTTATACAAATTTCGTAACACCAGAGCTCACTTTTATATATAGAAAAATTCATGGATGTGCGCATAACAACTCACCAAAGTTTCATCGCTATCGGATGAATGCCAAAGGAAATAATTTCATAGAGATAGAGCTCACCACTACGCACAGAAACCATCGCGGGCATGCGCACGACAAATCACCAAAGTATCATCGTAATCGTATGAATGCTTTAGGTACAGAAACATTCATTTTTAAATAAAGATTTTTTTTTTACATTAGCCAGGGGGGCAGGATGCATTTCCACAGGAGGCCCTGAGGAAGGTGTCCAGGAGTGACGGATGTATGAATCCAATCCTCCCACTGCGTTGCAAGGCGATGTGTCGAGAGATTCTGGCTGGAGAGGATAAAAGACCTCCCTCAACCAGTCTCTCTCGATTATACCCACGATGCAGCAGGTGGGCAGACGCATCGGTCACCAAAACCTGGACAAACCTCACCCCATGAACCCGGTTACCCCTGTTAAGTCAACAAACATAGCGGACCACTTGGGGTGATAGCATTTATATGATAAGCATTTATATAATTATAATTTAATTCTTCATTCATTATTAAAATAATTCCCATCAGGGCCTATGCCATCTTTCGAGATGCTGTTTGGAGGGACTTTTCAGGTGAAGAAGGAGAGGAAGTTCTGGGAAGGAAAAGGATACCAGGGGTGGGTAGGAATCTGGGGGAGTGTGTTCAGAAGTGAGGGACGTATGAATACATCCCTCCCACTGCGGTGCAAGGCGATGTTCCGAGAGAGTACGGCTGGAGAATCAACCAACCAATCCCTCAACCATTCTCTTCCGATCCGGCCTGTTATGCAGCTGGTGAAGAACCAGATAAACCACACCACATGAGCATAGAATATTATAGGGCACCCCTGCTAAGTTACTAAACGTAGCGAACCACTTGGGGTGACCTATATGGCAGAAGTGTTAATCGTAAAGTTATCCAAATGGGTTCCCGGGGCAGCGGTACCATACCCGACTTCCAAATTGAATCTTTCGGAAGACTACGGTTTCTTTTTAATGAATAGGTCGTAAAATATATCTACTGATAATCGTGTTGTAGTAATAAAGTCCTTATATGGTAATCACTGTCGTGATGCGGAATCAAAATAGGGAGAAGAGGATGCATAGGAAGGTCCCAGCAATACAGATCTAGTCACTAAAAATAACTAATCACACTTCAAGCAACGTTTTAATTCGGAGTGATAAGTCTCAAAAAAATCCCATACCAATTTAATAAATTTTACGTGCGCATCGTCGCCGGGTTGATTAGAGTCCGCAATGTATGGGCCAGTCGTATTGGCACCTTCATATTCTATTAATAACTTTACAGTCGTCCAACCAAAAACTTGAACGAATAAGCGGCAACGTCGCAAGACGTCGGTTTGTTGTCAACATGAAAATGAATATATAATTGGACGCTACATTGTGGACCAAATTAAAGAAAGTATACGCAGGATGCCTCACTGCATTGAATATGAAAGGAGTTCGGATTGGGTGGAACTATGAAGGGCGTTTTTTTCGTTTTGTATATTTTTAAAATCATTATTTTCAAAAATATAAATACCTAGCTACAATCAAACACTTAAAAGCTAGTATATACTTTAGTTAAAACTATGTAAAATTAAGTCCTTCAGATAGACGCAGTAATGTCGATCTGATGAAAGGACGCAGAAATGATAGCGGGATGTATATATATATATATATGTATATAAATAATACCGTCACCGTGGAAGATTATGACCAAAACCCTCCAAAGTTACAAAACTCAAGCTCAACCTTAAAAAGTACAAAAATCACACAAAGTTAAGCCGTCAATTAAAAATTATAACATACAACGTCAACACCCTGTCATCATACGACCGAATATATAACTGGAAGAATGTTTAAGTAAAATTAACTAAGGTATTATGGAAATTTAGGAAGTTAGACGACAGGGCAACAAAAATAGAAGAACACAACACCGTTATACTTTACTACAGAAAGGATCAACTGGCATAAACTGGTACTCCATAGCACAAGACAGATAAAAATGGACATCTTTGGAGGAGGCCTTTACCCAAACCGGGGTTCTTGTTAATTCATAAATATTTTTTAAATAACACTTACAAATACAAATCAAATCTGAGTTTATTGTAATATTGTTACTAGCATCTATTGTAAAACAAGAAATAAACAGGCTTATTATTATTATTATTATTATATAAATAATACCAGTAATATTGTCATAAGTAATAAAAATTTTGCCAGAGTTCGAAATTTCCCTAGATTTTGTCCTGATTTCCCTTATCCCTAAAAAATATTTTTCTCCCCTAGATCTAGGGAAATTTCCCTCGACATAACATCACTGATTCAAAGTGACAACCTGAAAGTAAATAAACTATCGGTGGGTGAAGACGTCACACAATCCACCATAGATATGGTGCTTTTCTGAGGGTCTAGAAAAATTAAAACTTTGACAATTATTTTAACTATTAAAACAAACTATAAAAATAAAAATGCAGTTATTTAAGTTTGAAGGTCTATTCATTAAAAAAAATTAAAAAAATTGGACTGGAGTTCTCTATTGTACAACTGAAGGGAGTTACAAAAGGCGGGAAATTCAAGATATAGCAGCAGATACGACTGTCACGGCGAGAAACATGCGCGATATCTCACATTATATATTCTGGATAAGCAACGACACACATAATGACCTAATTACGACAAAACCCGGTGTTTATACTTACTCTCTTTCAACGTGACATTGACTGCGTCTCAAACTGGGCCAAAATAAATGGCTTAAACTTCAGTACACCCAAGTGCAATTTCGTCTCGTATACAAGGTCAAAGAAACCGCGTGTATTTGAATATACAATTAATGAAATTATTCTCTCAACACCTAAAACAAATCAAAGATCTAGGAGTTATTTACGACAGCAAACTAATTTTTCACCAACATATCTATGATTTAATAAGCAGTGCATACAGGCTTCTCGGCTTCGTAATTAGAAACTCATATCCTTTTCGTAACACAAAAACACTGACGTTATTATATAACACACTAGTCCTAAGTGTACTTGAGTCAAATTCGATCACCACACGAATTAACATACACTTTACGCATAGAAAGAGTCCATAAGAAATTTTTAAGGTTTTTATTCTCGCGGCTCTATGGACTTACCCTTGGCTTTACCCATCGATTTATATATTAGGCATGACCAATTACCACTCCCTAGAGACACGTCATTATTATTTATTGAAGTTTTATTGTAGACACGTAGAGGTATTGCTTTGCTTTAAATATTTTTTTCAACTAATAAACGGTCACTTATCTAATAATGAGATACTGGCTCAATAAAAAATTTTGGTACCAGAGTCTTACTCTTGAGGACGTCATCACAGCCTCCTATATAGTAGAGCATGCCGCACTAATTTATTTATGAACTCACCTGTGGGGAGCGCTACGTGCTTTTTGAATGCGGTGGATAAAAAAATAGATTTATTTTTTGTGTCCTATAGCGCATTTGTAAGATTTTTGACATTGCATATATACTGCATAAATGGTACAATTATAACGTCTTAGGCTATATTGCCTGTAATTGATATAAATAAATGTACAAATTATATATAAATAAATAATAATGACTTGTTCAATTAGTACCTAATTCAGCGACACCCCCATTAATCACTTACACCTACCCATTCCGCGAACTTAAAAACTTCCCCTCTTATGTTTTTAAGGTCTGATACAGAGACGGTCTTCATACATTCAGGGCATGGTTTTATCTTACATATTAATCAAATCAATAATCATGTAGCAAGGGTTAATCAAACGAGAGAGGAGCAAAATTGGATTCCAATAAAAAAAGACTGCTATTTAATGCATTAATTTTTGTGCGTAAAGTTATGAAAAATCAAATGCCAAAATACTTTAAAGAGGAAATTGTTTTTAACCGATCATCTGTCGAGAACCCGCCGGCGGGCTTTGCTTTTAACCTTTTCTACGCGTCAAAAATATCTATCACTTCGTTCACACGCGGGGCTATTTATCATTAATCTAATTTATGGCTTTAAACAATAATCACACATGGATTTTAATATTTGTTTTAAAAAATAAGTCAATTATGTCTTGAAGTATGTTTTCAAGTGTAAATAAACATTCCGATTATCAATGGGACTCTATAAATCTTCGACGACGCTTATCTCAATAGTGTAATGAATACGTTTGGGTTGGGCGGCCATATTAATATTTCAAGGTCGACACAATAAGCACGTCAACATACCGGAGTACAGCTCTTCAACTGTGGTGCGATGTCTCGATTGGCTAGATGCATGAAATATTGACACACACTTAAAAATGGTTGTATAATAAAAACAACTGCAGCTTCACAATTGTTATCTTCGTCACTTTCACTAAGTTCGAAATCTAAATTTATTTCTAAAGTTGCACTAATTATTTCGTCGTCATTAAGACTACGACCCGACATTTTGTATGTTGGAATAATTTCAATTATTGATAAAAAGTCAAACGTCTACAACTTTTCGTAAAGAGTTATAAAATCACTACACTTGATTGACAACTAAAAACACTCTTAATCACATTATTTGAAAATAATCTAACACTGATGAAATTTTATATTTCTACCACAGTTTGAAAGTATCTTTAGTATATTTATAAAAATGATAAATCAGATAAATGTCCACAGTAATTGGTGTCAGTAATTATTATTTCCAACAGAGTGCATGTCATAAATTGCTCCACAAAAATATACAAAATTTAGTGTCTAAAATTAAAAAAAACCATATAACTCATTGTTAAACGTGTCCCTGAAGTGTAACCCGTACGTGTGTTACTTAATCGCTCTAAACTTACTGTGTTTTATAGTGTTTAGATCAACTTTGAAGTGTGTCAATATTGTTGCAGTAAAATTAACCCTTTATAATCTCCAATAATATACCTGTGCAAAGACATTTTATAATACACATAATTCCCACTCAGTTTCAAAGGGCCGACAGCAGAGTGGAGAGAACATCGGCCTAGAGATCCGATGATCCACGGTTCGAATCCTAGTAATACCAAAGTGTTTTTTTTTTTTTTTTTTTTTTTCTTCTTTTTTCTGCAACATTATTAAAAAGTACTGTGAAAATTATTTTGAAGATTAATTAACACATAATTCTGAAATAAGTGAAAATAATTTTGAAGACTAACCTTAGCAGTAAAATTGACTTTTAATAATCTCCGTAAATATACCTATGCAAAGGCAATTTATATTACACATTACTCCCAGTGATTTACAACTGTCTGGTAGCAGAGTGGCGAGAGCGTCTGCCTTTAGATCCGAAGGTCCGTGGTTCGAATCCTAGTAATACCAAAGTGTTTTTTTTTTTTTTTTTTTTCCCTTTTTTCTGCATCCTTATTTAAATCACTGTGTAATTAGTGAAAAGAAATTTGAAGATCTTACAAATTCAGGCGCAATTACATACAAAGCACGAAACAACAACAACGATAATAATGGCTACTTCTAGTAAAGTGCAAACACGATCAAAACCTATTGAGTCACCACTACCAACCGATGCCGGTGAAGTGCACTATGATAAATTTATCAAATATGTAGACAAAAAGATGGACGAAATAAAGCAGCAACTCTTCAAAAAAATGGAACAAGAGACACTAAACATTAAGAAAAATCTAGAACATGAAATTTTAGAAATGAAAAAAAGTGTAGATTTTATAAGCCAGCAATATGATGATATTTCAACCAAGGTTGACACAATCCTACAATTAAACAAAAAAGTAGATATTCTTGAAGAAGCAAACAACAGCAAAGAAATCAGAATCAATAACCTAGAAACTCGACTGGCTGAAATTGAACAGGTCAGTATGAGCCACAATTGGGCGGAGTTTGCGGGTGTAGTTACCCTTCCTAATGAAGAACCGCCGGACACCATAAACAGATTATTCAAGGAAATACAAGTTAATGTCGAATCACAGAAGATAAAAAGAATAATCCGTTATCAAGATCGTACACAGAAAATGGAGGGCGGAACTTACAGATACAAAGTACAACTTCAAGATGAGGAAGCCCAGCAGAGAGTCTTGAACTCCCGCAAGAATGCTAGAGAGAAGAACATATTTGTAGGCGAACTATTAACCCCTTACTTTAAAGAGCTGCTGTGGAAGACAAAACAAAAAGCTAAAGATAATAATTATATGTATACTTGGTTCAAAAATAATAAAATCCTCACAAAAAAGAACTCTGATCATACTTCAAAAATAATAAACGTAAAACATGTCAACGACTTACAGCTCTTAATCTAATTGGTTACATTATTTTTAACTGTCTACTGTATAGGTAACTCCATCTATTACAAATGGACTCACTACTAAACATTGATTTTGAACCACCCTATCATGAAGAACATATATTCAAAAATTCTCAAGATTTCAAAGTATTCCACACAAATAACTCTTTAAATATAATATCCCAAAATATTAGAAGCATTCGCAAGAACTTAGACAGTTTTACAATTCTTTTACAAGACCTCGACTCCCGCTTTGATATAATAATTTTAAGTGAATGCTGGATAGATGACTCTTACACCGATATCTACTTACCTGGATATTCGACATTTCATACTACTACTAAACTCAACCAAAATGATGGGATAGTTATCTTCGTAACAGAATCGCTGAATCCCTTTATCTCTGAAATAAATTTAACGGAAGCAAATTGCATAAAAATATCACTTGGATCTGATTTATCTGTATTTGCGATTTATAGACCTCCGTGCTTTAAAAATCTTACACCTTTCCTAAATTCTCTACAAAAACTTCTGAATGATAACACAAATACCCAACAACTCATCTTAGCGGGTGATCTGAACATAAACATTTTGAATTGCAATCCTCAAACTAACGAATATCTAAGTCTTTTAAGTCATTATGGCCTTAAATCAACTATTAATTCTACCACAAGAATAAGCCTTGAGTCCAAGTCTTGCATTGATCACATTTTTGCTAAAACCAAGAAAATAACCATCTCATCCATTATTCACACAACGGTCACCGATCACTACACTACTTCACTCGGCATTAGATCGAACTGCAAAAATAAAACGGAAATGCCTACAAACACCACACAACACGTCATAGACTTCAAATCACTTAGGGCAGAAATTAGTCATGAATCCTGGATTCAACACTAAAAGAAAAAGACCCGAACAAAGCTCTAAATGCTTTCCTAATAACTATGGAAAAGTACACTAACAAGCACACTACAATAAAAACACATAAAAACAAAGCTCACAAAACATTGCAAATTAAACCATGGATCACTGCAGGGCTAGTAAAGAGTATTCACAAACGAAACGCAATGCACATGAGAGTACATAAAAACCCACATGACGGTAAACTTAATCATGACTACTTATTATATAGAAATCTATGTAACAAAATAATTAAGCAGGCCAAATACAAATTTTATAGGAACGCAATTGAAAATGCCAGAACGGATCCAAAAAAAACTTGGAAAGTCATTAATGAAGCAGCATATTTAAAACCCAAGAAGAATAATAATATCAAGAAACTGTCAATTAATGGAGAAATCCTTGAAACTAAGAACGAACCATTTAAACTAGCTAATTATATCAATTCTCATTTTTCCAACGTAGGCCTAAATCTAACAAGCAAAATCCTCAACAATCACCACACTGCAAAAAAACTTTCATCTAAACACAGCCCTACCAAGCAACCATTACACTCTTTTAATATATATAAACTCAATAAAACAGAAATTTCCGACTTTATTTTATCTCTCAAACCACATTGCGCTCCGGGCCCGGACAAAATCTCAAACCAAATTCTGATTAATCTGCGAGAATTTATTGTTATACCTCTTCTACACATTTTCAATCAAAGCTTTAGCCAAGGGATTTTCCCGGATAAACTAAAAATTGCCATTATAACTCCAATTCACAAGTCAGGGGACAAATCTCTCATATCTAACTACAGACCTATCTCACTATTAAATTCTTTATCGAAAGTTTTGGAAAAAGCAATGAAAAAAAGGCTAATATCCTACCTCGATAAACACAACTTACTCTCAGATTGTCAATTCGGTTTTCGAGCTAAAATGAGCACAGAACAGGCTATATCCGAATTAACTGATTACATTGTCAAAAATACAGATGTAGGATCCAAAGTCATCGGAGTTTTTCTAGATCTGGCTAAGGCTTTTGATACTATCTCTCATGACATTCTGTACGAAAAACTTAAAAATAATGGTATCAACGGTCCGCCGCTCGAATGGTTTATTAGCTATACTAAAAATAGGAAACAAATAGTTGAACTTAATAAATGCTACAGTGATCCGGAAGAAATCAAGTATGGCGTCCCTCAAGGTAGTGTACTTGGTCCCCTTCTATTTCTCATTTACATAAATGAACTTACCGATATTAAAATGGCATCTATCGACTACAAGGTAATCAGTTACGCAGATGACACGGTAATTCTATTCAAAGCACCGAGTTGGGAAAAGGCCTTCAAAAGTGCGGAAACTGGTATGTTAGAAATAAAAAATTGGCTGGACGAAAATCTTCTTACCTTAAACATCTCCAAAACAAAATACTTAACATTCAGCAAAACCACTACCGGGCAACCAAAAATCACTCCGCCTTTATACCTACACCCTGATATTACCTCAAATCCCTCAAACCACAACTGCGAAAAAATAGAACATACTGATAATATCAAGTATCTAGGCTTAACAGTGGATTGTAAATTAAACTGGGAACTTCATATTAACTTACTAACTAAAAAAATCCGTAAACTAACATTTATTTTCAAAACTATTAGAAACATTATGCCACTAAAACAATTAAAAAATGTTTACTACGCTCTTTGTCAAAGCCTCCTAACTTATGGAATTTCTGCTTGGGGGGGAGCTGCCGACAAGTACATTAAACCGCTTAACACAATTCATAAAACATTAATTAGGATCATGTTCAAAAAACCTTATCTTCACCCGACGGAAAACATACTTATTACTAATAACATACTAGATATCAGGAAGCTGTTCATTAAAAAGATCATACAAATAAACTGCGTAAATTCCTCTCCATGCCACATAACTCACCCGAAAAACACAAGAGCTAAATCGTGTAACCTACTTCTAGTGCCTAAAACTAAATCAACTTTTGCCCAAAAACACGAATCTTACCTCGCACCTCACATTTTCAACACCTTCCTAAAAGAAACCACCTACTGTACCACAAAAAACAACCTAAACTGGTTATACAAACATTTCAATACATGGTTACTACACAAAAAAAGGGCAAGCATCACCAAGTTATTAGTAATCTCATCTTAGTCTTTAATCAGTACTATTAATACCCCCACTAGGGTAACCAATAACACTGAGTCTTGTATAGACCACATTATGGTAAAATCAAAACATTATATTAAAAGTATAGTCTACGAATCCTCCATTACGGACCACTACACAACTTTACTAGGCCTGACTACACCAACTCCAAATTTGCCTACTCAACGCTATTTCACAATTAAGAATATTGCCTATGACAACATAAAATCATGTTTAGATAAACAATCGTGGAAGCATTTAAGGAGTATAACGTCAACCGATAAGGCTTGGCACTACTTCATTACATACTTACAAACCACCATCACACAAAATACTAAGACATCAACAAAAATTATTCCCCACCGCAAAAAAAAACTAAAAACTTGGATAACCCAAAGCATCTTAAACTGTATTAAAAAAAGAGATAAGTTACACAAACAAGTCAAACTCAACCCTTCTGATACTATTCTCTACTCATTCTACAAAAGATATAGAAATCTATGCACCCAAATTATACGAAAAGCTAAAGAGCTACATTTCAAAAATAAACTGATAGAATCCAATTACGATCCCAAAAGTGTATGGTCAATACTAAAGGAAAGTACTTGCACTCATAATTTCGATGATGATAATATCAAAAATATTGTCATCAACAATGAAGAAATCCTCTTCCACAACAATCCTACACTAGTTTTAAATTACATTAACAATCATTACACAAATATTGGAGGCATTCTGGCAGAAAACATTACAAGTACTGTGGCAGAGAATCTACATTCATCTAACCATCAAGATACTCCTAACTCCAATAAAGATATACAATTTAAACTCCAAACCATCTCATGCGATAAGACGATTAAAATAATACAATCATTAAAGAATAGCTCAGCTGCAGGTACTGACAACATAGATGCTAAAACCATTAAAACTCTAAGTGACCAACTCCTCAATCCACTTACATACCTGATAAATCGTAGCCTAAAAGAAGGTATTTTTCCTAGCTGCTTAAAAAATGGACTAGTAATTCCTATCTATAAGTCAGGACCTAAAAATGACATCAACAACTACAGACCTATCACTCTTCTAAATACTATGTCCAAAATTCTGGAAAAAGCCATCAAAGAACAGCTCTACCACTACCTAGAAACAAACCATCTACTCTCGAAGAACCAGCATGGCTTTAGAAAGAACAGAAGTACACAACACGCTTTAACCTCGGTAACAGACTTTATTAACTCTAACCTTGACTCAAAGAAAAAAGTAATTTCAATATATCTCGACTTATGTAAAGCCTTCGATACAATATCTCACAATATACTTTTTAAGAAACTTAATAAACTCGGCATAACTGGAAATGAACTTAACTTACTGAAAAGTTTTATGTCAGAGAGAACTCAACAAGTCATTATCAACAAAGTGAAAAGTGAACCCCTTCCGATCAGTTACGGAGTGCCCCAGGGTAGTGTTCTAGGTCCCATAATGTTTCTTATCTACATCAATGATATCTGTGAACTAATTACAGAAGGCAACATTGTGACATTCGCTGATGACACCGTAATACTTTGTCAAGCTGACTCATGGATCAAGGCATTCCTTAAAGCTGAGAAATGTCTTGCTGTCATCAAACAATGGCTCAATGAAAACAAACTTACTCTAAATACAAAAAAAACTAAATTCATTACACATAGTATAACTCAAAGAGGTCAACCTCCTCCAACCTTCACTCTGAAAATACACGACTGCTCCCTACCCTTCTCATCGTGCAATTGCGAAATCATACAAAATGTCAAACAAATAAAATATCTAGGCGTGATAATTGACGAAAACCTACGCTGGAATGACCACATTAACTTAATTACATCCAAGCTTAAAAAAATCATGTATCTTTTAAATAATATAAAAAATATCTTCCCACGCACAATACTAAGATCTATCTACTTTGCTCTTTCCCAATCTTTAATCATGTATGGTCTTCTGTCTTGGGGAAGTGCAAGTAATATTTCTCTAGATCCACTAGAAAAGGCACAAAAGGCAACAATCAAACTAATACTTCAAGTGGCATATGATACAGACTCTGAAAAAATTTTCAAGATGCTCGACGTTTTGTCAATCAGACAACTCTACGCTAAATCGTCTATTCTTCACCTCTTCAAATTCAAACTTCATATCCCTTTACTTTCTCAGTCCTCAATAACAAGCCGGTCCTCAACAAACCTAACACTCAACATCCCGCTAAAGCACACGACCCACGGACAAAGATCCTTTAACTACTATTCTATCAAACTATATAACAGCATGCCACCTTCTTTGAAACAATCTGCTGATTTTTCACCAACAAATAAACTAAAAAAACAAATCACAGTCTGGATAAAAGCTAAAGGAACACTATTTTTCCAAAACCTATTTACTCCAAACCAAACATAAAAATTAACTTATTAATAACCAATGTGCAATAATAACCATTAAATAAAATAAATATAAAACTTTCTTCTACAACACATTAATACTTGTCACACAGAATCATAAATATACACGTAAACACCTCAGCACAGGTTCTCCTAGTGAGGTGTTCACGAAACATACAATACCTATCCACAGTTTCACCTTCGCAAACCTACCATACACCCTACATAATAAAATTGTAAAATATATTATGTAAAAATGTTTTCAAAATTTATCTATTATGTAAAAATGTTAATTAATAGGTAAATACTGTAATACATAGAAATAAATAAATAAATAAATAAATAAATCCTCACTCTTTATTTACTTATATGTGTTGGTTACTTATAGAAATTTTATCTCAATTATTAATACTGCTTTTGTATTACGAATGCTTTTATTATTAATACTGCTTTTGTTTTGCGATAGTTTATATTATTATTACCTCATATGTATATTATTTTGTTGAAATCTTATAGTTCTAGATTTAGACGCTAGCATTACTATGTGTACTTGATGAATTTTTGGTTTTATGGTAATTTGTCAATTCCTTGATAACTGTATTTCAACTCCCAATAATTCTTATTTGATTATATGTATTTAGGTTTTAATTTGTATCTATGAGTTTGATTATGTACACGTATGCGAATACCTGTGTGTAAGTATGTGCGCATATGCGTGTATGTGTGTATGAACATAATTGTGTAATGCATGTATATATATGTAAATGTATATGTGTCTAAGTTTATGTATATATATATTTATGTACCCGCCTCGGAACAGACTTAGTCTAGTGAGGCGGGCTACTAACTTGTGTGTATATGATTATTATTACAATAAACGACCGGGTTGCCGGCAAAATTAAAAAAAAAAAAAAAAAAAAAAAAAAAAAAAAGTAATCACAATAGTTCGCATCAACAAAAAAGCAAACAATAATTCGATATGATAATGTATTACTCGACAAGCGTCTTCGCTTGAGAATCTTACGAGTGCTTATGAGAGGCGCCTGCGCAATAGCGTGTGAAAAGACGCGGGAAGAATTCAAACTGATTCATTTTTCGCTCTGAGTTGGGAGGTCCCTTCAAATCTCTGTAACTCTGATTAGGATACGTATTACGGAAAAATATCGCAAGATGTCAGTAGGGTAAAGTTTTGAGAATTTTTAGGAGTATAAATTTTACCATATTCAAGTATGTTTCGTATACATAACGCCGGAGAAACTTCGCGGCGCACAGACACGCTGCCCGCGTACCGGGCATGTACGGGGCGGCGCAGTGGTGCGCTTCCCGCAGGGAAAGGGTTAAATGCGCTTGTAATCCTTATGTATAAAGAAACTGTATGAAGGACAAGGTCAGAATCGCTTGCGCCATTATCAATCTAAAACACCATCACACATTCAACAGGTTAATAGAGATATATTCACGTAATTATGAAACCAAAAATTTAAATACAGTTAGATTGCCTGCCGCATGTGAGAAAATCAAAAGTCATGGAACTGCCTAATGTATAGAGAACCAGTTGCGTAGCGAGAGGGGGGCGGTCCGCCCCGGGTGCTACCCGACCGGGGAGGGGTGTGACCTTACACCCGGGGAGGGGTGACACCCGACCGTGGAAAAAATTACGAAGGATATTGTTACAAAAATATTGAACACGGTCTGTTATTTATATTTTCGTAGCTCTATGGCTCCCCATAGAGTGCCCCGAAACGGGGAGAATTTTGTGCCCGACGGTCTTTTTACAGGCGAAAATAGCCTATATCTGAAATTCTCTAGCCAACCCCCCCCCCAAGCCCTCCCCCCCCCAGACGGACCAACTTTGAACACATTTGTTAAGTCAAAATTGGAGGGGGGGGGGGAGGCGTCGTCACGTTATCCGCCCCGGGGGCCACCCATGCTAGCTACGCCACTGTAGAAGACTAAAGATGTATGATGAAATGCCTGAAAGTCTGAAGAATGAATATATTTAAAAAGATAGGTTATGCCCACTGTAAAAATGTAATTTTATAAAATGAAATGTTTCCTTGCGTTTGATTTTGAAATGATGATATGCATAGTTCCTACGAGGATGTTATTTATCCAGTACCTGCCGTCCCTAACCATATCACATTGCTGGAAAATATTTTGAAAATGGATCAATGACAAAAGTGAATTCAAGTGCTTTTGTTTTTGAAAAACGGTAGAAGATTTGGGGCTACATTGGAAGCAGTTTTGTTGGTATTGTTCGTTCATAATCTCATTTATGAACTAATAGAAGGTTTTTGACCTTATCAACATGATTTTATATTTACTTGTGTTTTTGTGGCGATAATTACCTCGAGGTACCGCGGTGGAACTAAATAAACTATATTTGATTGTGTTGTGTGCGCCTTCGCAGAGGTAAGTGATTGGTTGTCCTTCCTTGTATCCATTGTTTTTCTCTACACATATTATCACCCAATTCCAGCAATCACCATTTCGTTTAGTATTTACAGTCCCATTTCCAAGTGCATATGAAGCTGTAATTCGTAAACAGTTTTGGATGCAACACCTTGTGTATGAGGGTGGTCCGATAAGTACTTGGCCTACAAAAGAAAAACGAAAATTTTGGAAAATTGGCGATTTATTTCTAATAACGTAATCTCCTTTTAGCTCGATACACTTGACCCAGCGATGCTCCAATTTATTTAACCCGTCTGAAAGATATGTTCTCTCGAGGTCTGCAAAGTAGGCCTCCGTGGCGGCGATGACCTCTTCATTCGACTCAAATTTCTGCCCGGCAGGTGAGTGACTTTTTCAAGTTTGGAAACAAAAAGAAGTCGCACGGGGCCAAAACTGGAGAATACGGTGGATGGGGCAGCAGTTCGTAGCCCAATTCGACCGAGAAGACCACTGCTCTGAAGTGGTCTCACGGTTTCGCTTGTTGTCCGGAGCGAGCAAACGCAGCACCCATCGCGCCGACAGCTTTCTCATGCCCAAAATTTCATGCAAGATATTTTTTGAGATGCCTACTGTCTCAGCTATCTCGCGCACATTCAATCGGCGGTCTGCCAATACGAGATCGTGGATTTTTTTTATGTTATCCTCCAAGGTAGCCGTTTTCGGGACACCTGAGCGTGGCTCATCAAAAACCGATGTGTGACCACATTGAAACTCGTTAAACAATTTTTGACAGTCCCCATCTAGGGAGAAGAGTCACCGTACACAGCTTCCAAGCGCTCTTTGATTTCGCTGCGCGATTTCCCTTCCAAAAACAAGAATCGAATCACCGACCGATATTTTTCTTTTTCCATTTTTCTAAAATCCTCAGAAACGCCCGCTCCCACACGTGGTCAAAACAAAATACGACTCCGATTCGGGTGAAATTTTGACAGTAGCCGTCTATGAGAATGTACCACACGATAGTGGCGCCTCTTGCGATAGTGGCGCCATCGGGCGGTGAGGCTAAGTACTTATCGGATTGCCCTCGTATATTAGTTTATATACTAATGTAGTATGTATAAACTAACTCAATAAATAATTATTTTTAAATATTGCACCTTATTCCTTGGAAACTAACCCAGAACTGTCATTGGGTATTTTTTGATGTCTCCTGGTTTGCAATGTGACTCCTCAGGTATCTGAGTCTTCTTCCCGTCATGGTGGGACATTGGCACCATAAGTGTTAGAATTGGTGTTTCTTCAAAGCAAAGGCAGCCTTTATTAGAGCTTTGCACTCTCAAACTCTCGTGGTGAGACTGTCCTGTAAATAGTTTTACTAGCTCCCTCGGTGAGTCTGTATCATTGTCTAAAAGTTGATTTGGGGTTTGTACCCTTTATAACGACTTCAGATTGTCTAAAATAAAAAGTTATCCCAAGAAGAGTCATGTGGAGATTCGGAAAGAAAGTAAGGCTGATGTAAGCGTAGTGAATAACATTGAGAAAAAAATGCTTAGATGGTTTGGGCATTAGTTTACTCGACTCACTAGGCATAAGGACCTATTTCTACGTCACCATTCACAAACGAATATGTATATGGCAAACTCACCAATTCTTTGCTTGCATAGTTTAGCAAACACACATTCAAATGATATTTCTAATGTAATGTGACATTTTCAATGTAACAATTTCTATGTTTAACCTGTTAAATGTCAAATGGTATTTCGAAAAACCACGCGGAAATTACCTTGTTGCTTTCTGTAAAAAACATTTCATATAAAAACAACGCGAATTGTTTTTTTGCAATTGTTTTCTGTTTACCAGATAATATTTAATACACTCTGGATCAGTGATACAGTTAAATGGTTGCAATTTCGAGAAGGTGGAAAGATTTAGATACCTTGGCAGTATTCTCACGGAGACTCTTGACCCAGATGTAGAGGCTAGGTGCAGAATTGAAGCAGCAAGAACTGCATTCAGTAAGATGAAATCTCTCTTCTGCAATGACAATATAAATTTAAAACTAAGGCAGAAATTGTTAAAATGTTATGTGTGGTCGGTCTTGCTGTATGGATGTGAGACATGGACCTTGAAGGTAAATACCATAAACAGGTTAGAGGCTTTTGAAATGTGGCTTCACCGGAGAATGCTCAAGGTCCCGTAGACCAACATGATCATCATGACAGAAATTGGTCCCATAGACATAAATTCTCAGGCGGGCTAGAGCAGATAGAGAGACTTGCTTACATTGGTGAAAGTCAGGAAAATTTCATATCTGGGTCACATACTTCGAGAGGAGAAGTATTACTTGCTCCAATTGGTATTGAAAGGCAGATAGAGGGTCGCCGAGGGCCAGGTAGGAGACAAATGTACGAAATGTATGTAAGTGGTAAGTAAATGTACGAGAGTGGATTGGCATTAGAAGTGTGGAGGAGCTATTCCGGGCAGCACAAGACAGAGAGACATTTTCCAGTGTGATCGCCAACGTCGAGAGGACCTGATAAGGCACACCAAGAAGAAGATAATACCTATATATTAATTTTTCAAAGAAAACTTCTTCGGAAAGGTTTTCACTTTGTGATGGCATTATTTTTTTAATGAAAAGACAAATAACTTTGTTTACATCACTTTTATTTATACACAATCAACATGTTTCGTGAACGATGTTCACATCATCAGGATCAAATGTATACTAAACTTAAAAATTAAACATAGATCACATATGGGTGGAAGGGGAAGGGGTAAGATTGGGGGGACTTTATTAAAATTGGGGATTTCAAAGTCATTAGCAGGGAAAGACCGATCAAGTGGGAAAAGGTTCAAAAGAGGGTTTATAAAAATTTGTTGCTTATTAATTAAGTCTGCTTTATTATTAACATTTTTCCTAATTTCTAAAATCTCTAAATTATTTATCTGTGATGCCTTATAACCCGTATGTAATATTTTAAGTCCAAGGTTTTTGTCAAAATTATGATCTTTTTTATTAAATGATCTGCGAGCTCAGATTCGCTATTGCCATTTAATGCCCTGAGATGTTCTTTAACCCTTACTTCAAAGTTGCTATTTGTTCTACCTATATAAAAGCAATTACAGTCTTTACAATTTAGTTTATAAATGCCCGATTTTTTTTGTTTTAATGTCACTATCTTTGTTGTTAAGGATGAACTTTTTAAATTTATTATTTGTATAAAATGCTGGTTGTATAGTACCGGGAATATTTTTACTAAAAAAAAAATAATAATAATAATTAGTAAAAATATTCCTGGTACTATACAACCAGCATTTTACACAAATAATAAATTAAAAAGTTCATCCTTAACAACTAAAAGTTATCATTTTTTCTTAAAATTTATCCAATTGTAAACCACTGTAATGTAAGAAATTATTTTTATTAACTTATTGTTTATTACCGACCCTTATGTACCATTATGTACCAAACGTAAAAGCCCCATAGGCGTAAAAAAATAGTAAATAAAATATAAATATTGAGCGGATTGACGAAGAATGGAGTGTAAAGATAATATATGACGCAGAAGTTAATGGTAGAAGAAGTCGAGGACACCCTGAGTAAGACACGGCACTACCGAATGAAGTGCATCAAATACTTCTAATCATGTAATTCTAATAGTCTAATCATGTCAAGTGTATGTGAATAAAGCAAGAAATGTTTGCCAAGGCAATGGTGAGATGGTCCTTCCTCTCTGCCTACTCCTAGAGTGAAACGGCGCTATGGTTAGATACATAGTCACATTGCAATTTAATGATAATTGCAAATATTGCAATTTAATTTAATTTGTATAATTTACTAATTTGTTTTTTAATTTATCAACCATAATATGAATGATTTCCAATCTCTAAACTTCACCCCCCCATAACGCAGGGACATTCCTAGCATGGCGGATGAAATAACACAAAAATCTATACAATGTACAAAGTTCTTATAATAAATATATAAATAAAGATTGTCTGAGACAAGTTGTAATTTTTAGATGCATTGCATGTTTAGGCGCTGGGGAGAGCGGCAAGAGCACCCTGGTGAAACAGATGAAGATCATCCACAGCAGCGGGTTCAGCCGGGCGGAGCGGAGTGCCTTCCGCCCCACCATGCTGGATAACCTGCTCGCCTCCATGAAGTACGTGCTGGCGGGCATGGGGCGGCTACGCATCAATCTGCAGGACCCCGCCAATAAGGTCACTTACATTATACATCTGCCAGAAAATGATAATAACTGATTTTTGTTATTTTGTACAAATTAATCAAATAACATTTATTTGCGCACGCTGAGATTTGAACCCCATCCTCCGGATTGCTAGTCGAGAGCCTTGCCCCTCGATCTCGTCGGAGGCCGTCAGTCCGGATTGCTAGTCAAGAGCCTGATTTAGAAAAACCCTGTGAAAAGCCCAGACAACTCCGTGGACTTCAGCTAGTTACAATATAAACACAAATTTATTTGTATAGTAAAAGAATTTTTATTTTATGTTTAGTAAAATGGCAACTACAGTTTTTACTCCAAATAAGCATAAGAATTGCCGGATAAAATCTTTCTGGCTCATCTTATTACAGTATATTATGTTTACTACTCATTCCAGAGTTAAAGGTTCTCAACCTGTAGCTCTGGTGAGGGACCCTCATTCAGAGTTAAAGGTACTCAACCTGTAGCTCTGGTGAGGGACCCTCATTCAGAGTTAAAGGTACTCAACTTGTAGCTCTGGTGAGGGACCCTCATTCAGAGTTAAAGGTACTCAACCTATAGCTCTGGTGAGGGACCCTCATTCAGAGTTAAAGGTACTCAACCTGTAGCTCTGGTGAGGGACCCTCATTCAGAGTTAAAGGTACTCAACTTGTAGCTCTGGTGAGGGACCCTCGTTCAGAGTTAAAGGTACTCAACCTGTAGCTCTGGTGAGGGACCCTCATTCAGAGTTAAAGGTACTCAACTTGTAGCTCTGGTGAGGGACCCTCATTCAGATTTAAAGGTTCTCAACCTGCAGCTCTGGTGAGGGACCCTCATTCAGATTTAAAGGTACTCAACCTGTAGCTCTGGTGAGGGACCCTCATTCAGAGTTAAAGGTACTCAACCTGTAGCTCTGGTGAGGGACCCTCATTCAGAGTTAAAGGTACTCAACTTATAGCTCTGGTGAGGGACCCTCGTTCAGAGTTAAAGGTACTCAACCTGTAGCTCTGGTGAGGGACCCTCATTCAGATTTAAAGGTTCTCAACCTGCAGCTCTGGTGAGGGACCCTCATTCAGAGTTAAAGGTACTCAACCTGTAGCTCTGGTGAGGGACCCTCATTCAGAGTTAAAGGTACTCAACCTGTAGCTCTGGTGAGGAACCCTCATTCAGAGTTAAAGGTACTCAACCTGTAGCTCTGGTGAGGAACCCTCATTCAGAGTTAAAGGTACTCAACCTGTAGCTCTGGTGAGAGACCCTCATTCAGAATCCATAATATTGGGCCTTCCAACTGCCTTGTGTTGTCTAAATAAAGATAATCAGGCGTACTAAAAATGAATACAATGTTTCCAGAGCCACGCTCAGCAAGTGTTGCTGAACCGCAGCGTGTTTGACCTGAGGTTCCGAGTGCTGCCGTCAGTAGCGGCGGCGCTGCACGCCCTGTGGCGGGACCGCGGGGTGCGGCTGGCCGTGGCCCGAGGGTACGAGTATGAACTCAACGACTCTGCACTCTAGTAAGTTTATTCCCAGCATCAATTATCAACATGTGAAAATCTTGATGAAAGCTTTTTGTGTGCTACTCATGATATTCAGTTTTTTTATAATTTTTAATCTAGATTCTACTGTATTTTTACATTGAAGGTGATGCACCATACTATGTCAAATTTGGGATCAGGCTGCTAACAATATATAGATGGCGATAATGTTTAAATTCCCATTTAACTCCAGCTCCTGTTTTAATTTAATTGTGAAAAAAAAAATTGCCAAAGAAGGTGCTTTATTTTTTTTTACATGAGCTCCACACAGGTGGCCCTGAGGAAAATAATTTCTCTCGGGGCCTATGTCATCTTTGGGGATGCTGTGTGGAGGGTTTTTTAAGGAAAGGAAGGAATGGAGAGTGCTGGGAAGGAAAAGGGTTTAAGAGGTGGGTAGGAATCTGGGGTTCAGTGTGTCCTGGTCATCCACCTCCAAGACCTAGATAAACCTCACCCCATGAACTCGGGCGCCCCTGCTAAAGCAACAAACGCAGCGAACCACTTTAGGTGACCCATGGCAGAGGTGTTAAAATAAATAATAAAGGTTCCCTGGGCGGCGGTACCCATTCCTGCCTCCCAAATTTTATTCCGCTAGAAAGGTGTTAAATCTAAGCGGTATTAGAAAGAGGAAACACCATGCTTTATATTCAAACCTGGAAGTTAACCACAGAAGAATTAAAATTAAAGATTGCTATTTGAAAAAAATTTATGATACTTTGTGAATTTTTTTTTTTATATGAAACGACAAAAAAGTGAGGTGACACTAAGGTTACAATATATTTACCTGATAAAATTTAGGCGTTTTTTTTTTCATTATCAGTTAATTTTATTTAAAAAACCCAAGGCTAGCCATTTTTTAAACTATTTATTGTTTGCATTCAAAATTTTAATATTTCAAAATATTTTTTCTAATAATAAAACTTAAAAGCGCATTCATCGCATTTCAAAAACATTTTTTAGTTTTCGGATGCGTTCAGAAATATTCCATTTATTTGAATTTTATCGCAAAGCGGAAATATTCTAACCTGACAGAATATGGCAGAGTCCTGATGGGTTAATGTTGTTATGTTATTGGTGATTGTTAACCCCTCCGAATTTTCGCGAATATTCGCTTATGATGTCTCAAACGAAATGACATTTTACGAAATCTTTGTGTTATTACCGCTTCACAATTAAAGCTCTATAAATGAAACATTTCTGAACGTAGCCGAATAGTAAAAACTGTTTTAGAAAGGTTACAAAATAAGCTTTCGAATTATTATATTACAAATAAATATTAACATTTGTAAATATTAAAATTTAGAATGCAAACATTAAAAAAATGACTCACATGATGTTTTTATGTGAAAACGGTACTAAAATCACAGATTATGTAAACAACAATATTTAATCTATTGTATTAATGTATAATAAACACTTTTGTCTCCTCACTTTTTTATCATTTCATATAAAAATATTTTATAAAAATTAACAATGTCGAGCGCGGTCGAGCCGCCCATAGGAAATTTGGCGGGTAAAATACACGTCGACCGTGTGACTTGACAAATTAGGTCTGTTTACGAATTTCTATGTACAACTTGAATAGGGATGTACAGCTTGATCCACTATCGACCTTTTACTTTTTGTTTTAGGGATGTCACTAAAAGATTAACGGAGTTAGAAAGATTTCTATGGAGACACACGCGATGACGTATAAACACGCTTATTGTACTTGACTGCTATCGTATTTTTAACGCATATATCTGCTTAAGTTGGTGACCGGTTAATGCATAAATAGTAAATAATAAATCAATTTTGTTATAATATTGCCTTTGCTGAATTTAGGTTTTGATTATGTAATAATGTTTTGTCTGCAGTTTATTTGACAACATGGACCGGCTGTTGGATGAGAAGTATGTGCCTACACCGACGGATGTACTGAGAGCCCGAGTCCGTACTACGGGAATTCTAGAAACACATTTCAACATTGATGACGTCATAATAAGGTTGGTAGAATTCTTTAATCCTCGCCATTATTCCCATTACAAAACACTACAACTAGATGTGGAACACATATAATATGCAGTGTAAACATTAACAGCCTTACTAAAAAAAAACCACAGACCGATAAACTGTGTTATTACAATAACATAAATAAACCCCGTATACACTAAAACACGATATATTACTAATAACACTCTTGCGTGATGACGTTGTAAAAATACATTTAATGTATTTTAGATCTGACAATGTTGTAATTTCTTAGAATTTACTTATTAAATTGTTTGTGCGCATGCGCATTTGTCGTTCGCGCTGGAAAAAATTAAAGCCACAAAACAATCTGGCTCCGCGGATGTGTGTTTTAATTTTACTTATATGTCATTATAATTTATATTATAATGACCAATTCACTTTTATGTTCATATAATTAATATATTTGGTGTTATTTGAGTGGTTTTATATCAGTTTTACAATCAAATTAGCAAAATAATTGTACTTTGAAAGTCGAACTTTCAGGAAATTGTTTTTTAGGTTACATAAATTTTTTTATTTACATTGTATGGTCTTTATATTTTGAGAATTTATTCAAAGTTATGTTTTTGATATAACTTAAATATCTAATTCACGTGTTGGTAAACGTATCAAAGAAATTAACGTCTTAAGATGTAAAAACAATGCATTAGAATATCAGTTTTATTTTTATTTTTTGGAATTAAAACCAAACTTAAAATTTTTTTTACAATTTTTTATTGTATGAAACAGAAAAAAGTGAAGTGACAGTTTTCTTCCAAATTCATTACATAAAAGGACTGTATTTTTTAAATTTTGTTTTTTTATAAATTTCTCTACACTTTCATCAAAAATGTTTGGTAAGAAATTTTTTTCCGCGTTTGAATCTTAAAATACTTATGGCAGTTTTTAAAACTAAAGTGAATTTCAAATACATAAATCTAAAAGGTAATTTTATCTTCTTTTTATAAACGCGGTCGTTTGTCAATTGAATAAAATTTTCACTGGGTTTTTTAGTAAGACTGTAAATATTTTTGTTTTTTGTTTCAGTGTTTACGATGTCGGTGGTCAAAGATCTCAGAGAAGAAAATGGATTTATTGTTTTGATGATGTTAAAGCAGTGCTATTTGTGGTGTCCCTCAGTGCTTATGATATGACTCTTGTTGTAAGTTACCTTTTCTTTAATGTTATAATATGATGATCTCGTGGGAGAACTCGGGTGCTGTTTTATGTTTCGAAAGCGAGAACTTCTGCCTAACAGAATGCTCCAATCAACAAAGTGACTCGACCGTTTGACTCACGACTTGGCCTGCAAGAAATTTCAATAAATAAAAAGATTTGACTGAACTGACCACATCAACTGAATTAATTTTGGTGCTAACTTGTCCTGGTTTATTGATTAATGCTTTTTACCCTACTTAAAAAAAACCTTAACCTCTAATGGGCCGGAGACGCGCGGCCCCGCTCGTCTTATGCGCATGCGCGAGAAAATAATTCGAAAATTTTAATCAAAACTTTTTGTCTGCGATTTTGGCCCTTCTATGTACAGAATTTGTATGAAGAACATAGTCAAAATCGCTTGCACTAACATCATAGATGATATAGCCACTAGTTTAACTAGTTCAACCTCAGAATATTTTTAAAACGATTTTGTCTATGACATTGAAATGTCATTTTTCCTGCGAATTTAACCGTCACAATTTATGCATGTTCCTCGACTAAAACATCGTAAAACCTATTAATTTACGTAATTAATGCAAGTAATGTTGTTTTGGTACATAGTTTATTGTTCTAGGAACGTGTTTCAGTCAATAAAATATACAATAGCTCAAAATTAATCAACAAAACATTCAATTCAAAATTCAAAGTGGTGCTTTTTTAGTGAATTTTCGTGAAATGGCGTGTCCACTCAGAGGTTAAGACGTCAATACTACTTTTTAATTAAAAATATACACGCTTTCGAGAGCTCTTATTAATATGGCAGCTCGGTCGGAGAGAAGGCCTTCAAAGATGGCCGCCTAAAATTATGGCAGCTCGGACGGAATGAATTAAAGCCAACATGTAGACAATGCCATACTTTGAACAAATTGACATCTTTATTTTTGTCTGTTACTAACCTGGTAGAGGTAATATTCAAAGGCAAAATGAATGTATAAGGTCTACACTGCAATTACAGTGCTTCGTCCCATGTACAGGCGTGATTCTTCAACACTGCAATTGCAGTGCTTTGTATCATGTACAGTATTGTACAGGCATGATTCTTCAACACTGCAATTGCAGTGCTTCATCCCATGTACAGGCGTGATTCTTCAACACTGCAATTGCAGTGCTTTGTACCATGTATAGGGGTGATTCTTCAACACTGCAATTGCAGTGGTCAGCCAATGGGGATTAATGAGGCTGTGTTGACCATAGACACTTTACAACTGTCTTTTGGCGCATATCACAAAATAGTCATAAAACTAACCCTGTGACCTTTGTATACTTCTGCTTTGTTATGTTTACCTGTACAAAAAAGGGAACATAAAAAATATCCAAGCTGTAGAAAGGGTACAGAGGTTGATTCTAATGGTGGGTTTCTTCATTTACCGAGAATGCTAAATGCAATGCTAATTGTAAAAGTAAACGGTCAAATGCATAGAAATCTTTAAATTTCGATCGTTTATTTTTACAATTAGCTTTGCATTCAGCATTCTCGGTAAATGAAGAAACCCACCCTAAAAGTCATTGTACGAAAACCATCTATATTTCCAACAATACAGCTATTTAAGAGGACATAACCAGAGAAAACCAGAAATATGTCATTTTTAAATCAGATTTTAGACGTATTTACTCTTTTCCACAAAAAATTATACAGTGAAACTCTCTTAAGAAATTTTCCAAGGGACCGGGGAAAAAAAACTTCTTAAGTGGGAAAACTTCTTAAGTGGGATTCAATTTTAGCCATTAATATCTCGAGTCCAGAGCATACGTCATTCCTATGTCTGCCTACCTACGTTAAATTGTCATGAAAACAAGCTTATATGCTCCAAGCACTCAAAAAAATAAATATATATATATATATATAGGTATCTTCTAGTAGTTACACATCATGGTAATTAGTATTATTTAGAAAACGGTGGAAATGTGAAATAGATGAAAAATGGTAAAACATAGTTGATTATAAAAAGTTTATTTACAGACCTACATTTAAATTATTATTTTTTTCAAAGTATTTATCTATAGTCGATTGCTCTACTCTATTATTTGGGAAGCCAGTAATTGGTACCGCCGCCCCGGGAACCTTTATTGGATAACCAACACCTCTGCCATAGGTCACCCCAAGTGGTTCGCTATGTTTGGTGATTTAGCAGGGGTGCCCGGGTTCATGGGGTGAGGTTTGTCTAGGTCTTGGAGGCGGATGACCAGGATACACTGAACCCCAGATTCGTAACCACCCCTTAAAACCTTTTCCTTCCCAGAACTCTCCTCTCCTTCCTTTCCCTTAAAAAACCCTCCATACAGCATCCCCAAAGATGACATAGGCCCTGAGGGAAATTATTTTCCTCAGGGCCTCGTGTGGAACTCATGTAAAAAAAAATTATTGAATTCTTTTGTTGTAAAATTTTGCATCTCTGCCGAATAACCCGAATAAGCACTAAACCAATCAAAACAAAACCATCCCATTGACACATTCCCAAATATTTTAATCCCTTATCGGCAAAAGAGAAAGTAAACACAGTTTTAAAACTGTTAAAAAAACCTTACGTTTTTCCGAGAATGGAGCATCGCAAGTGTATACGATAGTAAAAGTTGCAGCATTCTGTCTCTTTTTTACGCTTTGGTTTTCTGTACGAACTGAGGGAGAAAGAAAGACTTGTTTTGGTTAATTTTAGCAAGCGGTTTGATAAAAGGACACCTGCACGTAATTTTGTTTGTAAACAAACTTCGATGATAGCAGGTTTTACTTGCCTCGGAGCAAGCGTTCCGCGTGCTGCAACCCTGCCATGGCCCTGTGCAGAAAAAACTCACAAAGCCCCACGCGGCAAACTGTTTATTATTTGGCGGAATTAACTTTTTTGCACGCTTGCTGCTTCCTCGAATGGCGTTCACGTGTCGGAAATCGGACAGTCTATTGTTATGGCGTGTTTTCGCCAGGCACAGTTGACTATCATATATTTTTTAAGATGTTTTAATCCTTTCCTAAAAATTCCTTATGAAATACGCGCAGCCCAATATTATGTACCCACCTACCTACCTACCATACGTCGAATATCTACGATTTCGCGCGTAAATAAATTACTTGAATCGGAAAGTTATATCAAACGAGCTGTTTGACGCTGGAATTATAATCCACGCATCCAAAGTCGGTAAAACTATCGAATTCAGCCAGAAAATACAAAACAACTACAAAAATCATTTGCGAAGTTTCGTTTCAATCTAAATTTTAAATTTATACATATGTATTTCCTAACCTTCAAACTTAATTTACGACAAATGTCAGATGAAACACGATGCACGGCAAATTTTGAAGTTTGATTGAAAAAAACGTAATTATAATGCATCTTTTACCATCTCCCCCGCCATATTTAATCATGTTGTTATTAGTACTGGGCGTTGATTCGCTTGTTGCTTGGCGCTACGTATCGGCCGTATTGGACGGGAAAATAAAAAAAAAAGTGCAGTAGGTACGTACATTACCAAAAGACCATGTCTAATTGGGTATAATATCGTTCACGAAGTGTGATCTCTTGACCCTTTAGACTTATCATTCCAACACTGTTGAAAACAATAGGTTCAAAACGTCGCTGTTAGGCGACCGGCGTTGATAATTATCAATAGGTTATTTTTTGCTTGTCGTTGATAAATTTGATTGTTCCCTGGCGCTGCGTATCAGCCGTATTGGATGGGAAAATAAAATAAAACGTGCAGTAGGTATGTACATTACCAAAAGACCTTGTGTAATTGGGTATAATATCGTTCACGAAGTGTGATCTCTTGACCCTTTTGACTTAATCATTCCAACACCGTTGAAAACAATAGGTAAAAAACATAGCTGTTAGGCGACCGACATTGACAATTATCAATAGGTTATTTTTTTGCTTGTCGTTGATAAATTTGATTGTTCCATGGCGCTGCGTATCGGCCGTATTGGATGGGAAAATAAAAAAAAAGTGCATTAGGTACGTACATAACCAAAAGACCATTTAAAATATCGAGTAATGTTGTTCACGAAGTACAAACTCTTAACCCTTTTTATTTATTAGGTAGTTGAATCGTTGACTGCGTTGAATAATATTCGCATGTAGGTATTATATTTCAACTGTTGGCGTTAATTATTTTCAACAGCGTTGGACGTTGAAATAATATAACTATTGTTTCCAACGGCTAGTTATATTTTAATACAGTACTAGTTGTTATGTACCTACCTAATAATAAAGCTAAATATATTTATTTGAAGGTGAAATATTCCGTATTAACCGTGATCCGATTTGACAATCAAAAGTTTTTTGTGTTTTACAAATTCGATGGAATAAAAATTTTATACAATAATATTATGAATCATCTTTGTTCAGTATCAAAAGGAATATTATTGAAGGAGGCGTCAAATGTATGCAAATGTAGATCTATCCCACATTGTCATTAAGGCCGAAAAATACATGAAAGGTTATATTAAACTCAACCTTAAAGACGCTTGCATAGTCGTTACATAATTCCGCATTGCACATTCGTCCCACGTGTCGCATTGCTATTGTACCTAGGGGTTACGGCCGGCGGGCGGCGGCCGGCGGGCGGCGGCCGGCGGCCGACAAAGGGTCTGTTTATGGTCTCAGGTACAGGGAATGCGCGTAATCTGTGAAGCCAACGTCTTTCAATTTATGACTTTGAAAAAGGTTCATTTTAAATATGTATTTTGCGGCACAATATTTCGTTTGTGTATTTTACCGCCGGTTTTCTAAAACCTCTTAAGCGGGAAGCAGTTTTAGCTCTAAAACTTCTTAAGTGGGAAAAAATCGTGTTTTTTGCAATTTTTTGTATGGAATTTTCAAGGGACCGAAAATCAAAACTTCTTTAGCATGAAATCTTCTTAAGTGGGAACTTCTTAAGCGAGTTTTACTTTAGATGGATTTCGAAAGATTGTTCTTTTATCTAGTATTCGCATGTTTTAAATTTTGAGAAAAAATGTTTATTTTTAGAATAATAAGGTTATTCTATAGGTCGTTGGCAGATTTGTTAAATTTTCAAAAAAGATTTCGTATTATACCACACCCATTTCAAATCATATAATCTTGCAGTAAATTAAATCAATACATTATCTAGCAAACGCATGTTTTAGAATTTTAATTTTAGTTTAAATAAAATCATTAAAAAATATATACGTACATGTGTTTCTTGACGAAAATTAGTCAGTTTGTGTATTTATTTGCGCACTTATAAACTAATATATTTCATATTTTTTTACATGTTTATTGTGCTAAGACATTATTGACAAATCATAAATAAGTTTGACCGAAAAATAATTTTAGGAAGTATTTAATATTAATTAATTTACAGCCTTGCATTTCACGATTTTTATCATAGCGCCGTAACACAAATTTCACAGTTCATTACGGCCCGAAAAGCGGCCAGAAGAGGATGTGTCCACGCCGCTCTGAATCACAACAGTTTGAAATAATATTTTGGAAACGAAACTGTAAATAAATACCAATTCCTTGCTTCATGTTCGTAACCTTGCTTCATGTTCGTAAAATCTACAGGGTTGACCGAATTTCATTTTCATTGAATTTTTATATGCAAAAAGTTTTAAATGCTTTTATTTGTCCCTCATTATACGATACAAGAGACAAGAGTCCCAACTGCTCAAGAATCCCAACTGCCCCATTTTTTTTTAAGTAAAACTTCTTTACGCATGCTCGACACATGGGGTAAACTGGTGAATGCGTTACGAAAAGTGGTGATGGTTACAAAAAATGACATGCGAACGGTAATCGATGCGAACAGTGATCAATTGCTAGGCGGGTCGGGCCTTTAGGCTCGCTTGTTATTCGTGTTATTGTTATATTGTTAATGGAGTATTTGTCCGTAAATAAATAAATAAATTATATACAGCGGGTACCCGGCATGCGTTGCAAGGCCACTGTAACCTCGGGGTCAGCTTAACTGAAATGGTTCCATCCCAAGTCAAAAAATTATAACAAATTGTTTATTCATTTAAGTATCTACTTTATACCTACTGTGTTTACGCATTTCACTTGTATCTATTTATGTTTATGCACTTCGATGTACAAATTACAAATAACTACCTACTACTAATTAAAATTCTGGAAACGAGAATTCATCTTCACCTGACCCATACTGTAGCCAGCCCTAGCTCCGCGTGAGATAGTCCTAGTAGATACGCGATACCAAGCTTGCAGCGAAACCAAATCTAGTTCCAAAAACGTCCGCTCGCGACCGCTGATGTGTGAGCGCTATAGTCGGAATCGGAATTATGATTTGCTGGTATGACAGTCTTAACTCTTTTAGGGTTCTCAGTCTTAACAAAATTTTCAAAAAGAACTCACTGTTACAAACCCACAGAGATCACTTCAATACTACAACAACAATCACTAAAATATGTAATTAACCGATCAAGATCACGTGGCAACCTAGAAATCCCTAAATTTAAAATAAGTGCTTTTCAACACCATTATACTTATCAAGTTACAAATTTTTTTAATGCCCTCCCGAATATAAAATCAAATCTGAAGAAAATTATAAAGCCTTTAAATCACAAATAAAACAACTGCTAGATCAACCAACACTAATTATAAATTTTAATTTCATAGAACGAATTTCTACATATATTTTTTTATTACATTGTACCGATTAGTAGTAATTGATCAAGTCTTAATTATAATATTATGCTCTTTATTTCAAAATTAATCATTTAATTTTGTCTCTATTTAACAAAAATAAATAATAAATTAATGTAGAGTCTGTCAAATAAGAGTAGAAAATATAAAAAATAGAACTACAAAATTTGTAGGCTGGTAACACCAATTTACCTGTCAAATATTCTTTTAAAGTGCAATCACACTGAAAATACAAAACACCGTATACACATTTAAAAATACATTTTTTTTTTTTTACATGAGCTCCACACAGGAGGCCCTGAGGAAAATAATTTCCCTCAGGGCCTATGTCATCTTTGGGGATGCTGTGTGGAGGTTTTTTTTTTGGAAAGGAAGGAGAGGAGAGTTCTGGGAAGGAAAGGGTTTAAGGGGTGGGTAGGAATCTGGGGTTCAGTATGTCCTGGTCATCCGCCTCCAAGACCTAGACAAACCTCACCCCATGAACCCGGGCACCCCTGCTAAATCACCAAACGTAGCGAACCACTTGGGGTGACCTATGGCAGAGGTGTTGGTTATCCAATAAAGGTTCCTGGGGCGGCGGTACCCATTCCCGCCTCCCAAATTGTTCCAAAAAAAAATTAAATCGATGAAGCAATGTTGTTGAGGTACCTACTTAATGACATAAATATGATTAAATTGTGTTTTACAAAGTGATTGGCTTCCATTTAATTTAACATAAATTTGAATTTAACAGTAGGTAGAAAGGAAAAATCATTAATGGTGAGTTTAGTTACACTACTTTAAGATCTGAATGAGTTAAATATATTCAGATCTAAAATTAGAGACGTGATCTAAAGCCTGGACAACGCTAGTAGGTGCTTAAGCTATTATTAAATAAATGTGAGCAATTTCTAAAGTGTGCTTTATTTTTTATTACAATTTCGTTATTCTTCACTATGTTAGCGTACAATAAGGAACTCCAGTGAAAAATATTATGGCTTTAAAAAAATATGTTCATATAGACCAAGAAACGCTGATTCTGAATATATAAGTTTTATTTCATAATATTAAATGCAGAGTTTTTAATAAATTATTAAAAAGTGCATTTTTAAACCTCTTCGGAAAACACAGCGTTAAGTTGGCATTACTGAAATGGTTAACCGTGACGTCACAGTTAACCTGTCACCTGTGTATTGTATTGTATTGACATTTGAAATGACTTGAAGTGCACACGTACCTATGCAATTCAACATTTCGTGTTTTTGGTTTATTTCCATACTGTTTATAGAGATTTAGATAAATAATAGTTATTGTGTTTATTGAAACATAATTTAGGCCCTCAATAATTTATGAAAAGGGCTATATTTGCGGACAATCTGCAATAAATTTTGTCTATTTGAGGTTAAAGTCATGTCATGTTTTGACATTTAGTTATGTATTTTCAAATTGTTTTTAGTGTAGGGCTTTTTATACAAGTTGTTACACACTCGTCATGATCAGTGTATTATAAATACCAGTGTTTCTGTATGTATTATACATAAAACAATGCATCTACAAAGTAACGCCTGACACAAAACACGACGTCACATGTATTTGCAATGAAAGAGATGATTTATTGTTTTTATATTGCACTTTGATTAAATACAATAACAGTAGCGGTGAAATGTGGACATTTTACCAATGTTTTTCTATATTAAAAGCAGTTAATCTTAAATAAAAACGCCTCAATTTCTCACACAAAAGTCATTGAGTCATCCTATATTAATTTTATTCCGCCATTTTCTTAAATTCAAAATCAGGGATGCTCAGCCCAAGAAAATTATTTCCCTAGATTTCGAAGTGAAATTTCACATTTACGCAATTACCTACGTAGCCACCCGATTGTGTAACACTAATCCTGTTATATGTTAATTAATATGATAATTAATTGGAAAGATATCGGAACTTGGTAAATATACTAATAATACCGTGATTTTCCAAATAAAACACTTTTTGCTACGTGAAGTAATAATTTAAAAGTACGAATACACTCACCACTGAATTAGAAACTGAATTCCAAATAAAAAAAAACACTTTGCAAAATAAAAATCATAAGCAACCCGCCGCTCATTTGTACCAAGCGTGGTATTTTGAAGACGGTACGTTCCATAATATCATTTTGAGTTGTCAGTGTTAAAAATAACATTGCATGTAAGTACATGAACAATAATTAAGATTCATAGGAATTCCAAAAAATATATATACGTATATATATATATATAAATATTACCAGTAATATTGTCATATGTAATAAAATTTTTGCCAGAGTTCGAAATTTCCCTAGATTTTGTCCTGATTTCCCTTATCCCTAAAAAATATTTTTCTCCCCTAGATCTAGGGAAATTTCCCTCGACATGACATCACTGATTCAAAATGACAACTTAAAAAGTAAAAAAACTATGGGTGGGTGAAGACCACCATAGATACGGTGCGTTTCTGGGAGTCTTTAAAAATTAAAACTTTGACAATTATTTTAACTATTAAAACTAACTATAAAAATAAAAATAAAAATGCAGTTATTTAAGTTTGAAGGTCTTTATTCATTAAAAAAAATAAAAAAATTGGACTGGAGTTCTCTATTGTAAAGATATAATAATAATATACCTATATTTAATTTTGAGATCAGGGGAATGAAAATTTTTTTTTCACTTTTATGCCTTCTTCATTTTTAATAAAAATGTAGGTTACACAGCTTTTGATTAACACCATGATTATATTTTTAGTATTGCCATTTGGATGACAGTAGCGCCCTCCTATGTTTTCTACTCTTATTTGACAAACTGTATTCTTCTTGTTTCACATATCCTTTTAACATATTTCATCAGCATTTGAACTGAAACGAAGCTACGAGTATTATTGTCGCAACATAACATTATGTACCTGTTAGAAGTGTTGTTTGAAGGGTTGAGGAGTTGGTAGAAAATGTTTGTCCTGGTGCTCCGTCTTCTCATCAGACGAGGCAGTACCAATACTTTACCATAAAAGGGGTAGATAGGCTCCTGAGGATCACGGTACTTCTAGGCCGCGATCCCGTGTTCATAAATTATAATGGATGATGATTGATAACACTTGCTCATGTTCGAGAGATTAATATTTACAACATTTAGTGTTCTCACATGAAACGGGCGGAGAGGTACAAACGCGGGTGGCCGGCCGGATCGAGTACTAGAAACAGAATAATTGCTCGATCATTGTCGGAGCAATCCAGAGATGTTTTCTGCATGGTGGGGATACCATACGCATAAATAAATTAATGTAATGCCCATATACCTACCATCTAACACCTACCTATTAAGAGAATTGTAACAATATTATTTTTACTTTACTACATCTATATTATTACTTTTAACTATCTCTACCATAGACATATGAATATTAGTAGATCAGAACATAAAGTGAGTGGGTAGACAACAACTACAGCGGGGCGCAGAGCAAGAAGATGACTTTGGAGATATGTGATTCGTCAATAACTCAATATGACAGTATATAGGCATCTCGCATTATAATATCACCATTTAGTTCTTAAAAGTAAACTCTGCTTTTGAATGAATAGACCTTTTTACATGGGAGCGCGAATTGCTCGCCGCGTATTGAACAAATTTGCGAAGTCTAAATACGGCAAAGTAAAGTTCGTTTATTTTCAGTCTCCAATATTTTGTTGTCGTGTTTAGTTAGGACACTTTTACAAATGTTTCATAATTTACTTACCCCGTAAACATCGACGAGCACACGCCATGTATCTCGAGTGATAGTAT
Organism: Limnephilus rhombicus; assembly: GCA_929108145.2. NCBI lineage: Eukaryota > Metazoa > Arthropoda > Insecta > Trichoptera > Limnephilidae > Limnephilus > Limnephilus rhombicus. Next base: position 40,456,201 of record OV815280.1, read on the forward strand.
ATATTTACACGTTTTCAAAACACAAACCATGTTTTTTGCGGTGTTATTTTGTAAAATGCACTGATGAGCGCTCGACGCTGGCTCGCAGAAGAATGATGAGGTCACAATTTTTTAGATTCACGCGAAGCCATACTCAATCCCAGCCGGTTCCAAGGATCCGGTATGGGGAGGGGGAAATAATACGCTTTTATCACTTCGGACAGGTCTACTAATATTCATGTCTATGATCTTTACTATACGTGTATCTAATTTAGTAACTGCTTTGTTAGTAAATTTCTTTATTAATATTTATTACCATTCATAAGTTTATTTATTTCTTAATTCAAAAAAATATATGTATAAGATTTTTTCTTTATCTTTTTCTTAATGGCACGACTCCCCAATTCAAACACGAGAAATGTTTTTCTCTTTTAAATTGGGTAGATTCATTAACAAGAAATAACTTTATTTGTAATTAGTTTTAAGAACCACATATTTTCCTTCTGTAAATCTCAATTATGTATGTATATTTCAAATAAAAAATATATAATAAATCTCAAATCAATTGGCAAGTACCAACAAAAAATGTGAATGGCTTTCGGTCTGATACTCTTAGCTTCCGTGTCCCTTAGCCAACCACTCAGTGAAGCCTCAAAGAATGTTAACTGAATATTTGGGGTAAAATACCTGAAGACTAAAAGAAAATTCAGCGTTGAGTAGTCAAGAGGCAGGACAAAGGACAGTCAAGGTCGTTTGATTAAGCCTCAAGCCAGCACATGTCATGCGCAAATAGATTGAAGAGGGATCTACAAAATTGATAATGTAAAAAAGTGAAGCAGAGAGAGGTCCAACACACCCCCATACAGGGATAGGCAAATAAAAATTATAGAAAAAGTTGGAGTTCAGTTCATTCAGTAAAAATATAATATACAACTGTATACTTTCAACAAATAATATATTTCAGTATGAATTACACAGAAATTGGCTAATATTTGTTATAATTTTATCTTCTGCAGGAGGAGCCCACAGTGAACAGAATGCAAGAGAGCCTCAATTTATTCTCTCAAATAATTAATAACCGTTTCTTTCGTGAGGCATCTTTCGTGCTCTTTTTCAACAAACTGGATTTGTTTAGAGACAAGATCCTGCACTCCGGAAGACATCTTAGAAATTATTTTCCACATTACAAAGGTGTGTATTATCTTGAACTTGTGGCAATATTTTATTTTGTGTTCCGTATCGATGCCTGGAATCCATTATGAGAGAGAGCTAGCTCTTTCGCCCTTATAGTTTCAGTTTCGCGCGTGTTTATTCCCTATATTTGCCCTTTTTTTATTCGACTTACCACATTTTCTCTCTGCTGGCAACACTAGTGACGCGCATCTCAGATCACGTGATGTTATTGTTTGTCATATGACGCCGTTTTTTCGCGCCGAAAGCAGTTTTCGTGTTTCGCTGTACTTAAAAAACCAATTTTGAGTCGAAAATCGAAGTTTATTCCCTGCTCTTTCAGTTTAAACATTAAATATACCGTGATAGATAGTTTTCTGAGAAATTGACTAATTATTTAGTGTGTTTTTTCGGTTGTTTACGTGTTTAAACTGTGCAACAAAATGAGTGATATCGACAACAGACGCTTCGCCGGTCGGAAACAATGATCAAGCACGAGTTTCTCGGAAACGCCAAATGCCGCGCGAAAGCTCTGGATCCGACACTTCGGAAGAAAGGATTACTATCGGGATCCTCGGGTAGACATCCTGATGCAACAGATGTCGGCCATGACGGACGTTTTATCTGGGAATCGGGTAGAGTTCGCGGAGAAAACGGTCTCGGACAAAGAAGACTCCGCGGGAGAGATGCGGCAAGAGGTAGAATCGGGGTTTTTAGAGATGCCCGCCAGCCTAGCCGCTCAGAAAAACGTTTTGGAGTTCTGCAATCCAAGCACATTGGTGAAGGAATCGCCGATTCCGAAGGCAGGCGCAAGAAGAGTCGCAGTTATCTCGGCTCTTCAGCGTTTTGGCTCGGAGGAATGATCGCGTGTTCGCTATGCCGAAACACAGAAAGTATACACCGCCACGCCCGCCTTCGTAGAGCTGGAGGTAAATGAAGAACTAGGAGGTTTGATAAGAACTCCTTCGCGCCAGCCCTGGACCGTTCCCTGGGAGCCCTCTCCAATGCAGTGCTATCCCAAACAGAGTCGGTCAGAGGAAACATGCAGGCACTGGTAAACTGGGCATCCGAACCAGGCACCTGCTTGACCCCTGCGACTCTGTTTGACAAGATTCAGGGGATGTTTGCCAAGTACAGTAAGACCACGGACGACGTCCTACAGATTTTATGCGGAAGGCGAACGGAATGCCTACAAAGTAGGCGAAAGGCCCTGCTAGAGGGAGTAAGGGACCCGTACATCAAGGAAGGCCTTGCCAGGATTCCTCCGAGCGCCAGTCACCTCTTCAATAAAGAGGAACTAGCAAGTTATATCGTGGCAAACGGGGGACGAGACAAGATATTCGGTAGTGCATCCTCGTCGTATATCCCCCGTCAACCTCAACCCTCTACCTCACAAGCAGCAAGACCGGTGATAGAGGCTCCACACTCCCGACCTAGGAAGCCCTTTCGACCTGCCCCTAGGCCAGAGAAAGACAGGACGTACAGGCAGCCCGCCAAAAAGCCAGAGCCCTCTCGCAAGGCGGCCAGCGATCGGGGTAGAAGGCGATGGAGGTGACTGGAGGCCGGAGCCATTCTGGGGAGGACGCCTAAAGGCATATCAGGAGGTGTGGAGGGAGCTGGGAGCATCACCGCTAATCCTGAACATTCTAAAAGGAGCAAGGATACACTTCATATCAAAACCTCCTCGGGCGCTCCCATCGGCCGAGGTGAAGCAGAATTTCAGGACAAGGTTGTCTCCAGGCATGACCGCACACATCGAAACGATGAAAGCGTCAAAAATCCTGGAGGCAGCAGACGACTCCCCAAGCTTCCTGTCAGGTATGTTCCTTACCTCCAAATCAGACCACACCCTCAGGCCCATCTTCAACCTGAAGGCCTTGAACGTCTTCATAGACTAAAGCCCTTCAGACTCTTCAGTCATTTTCGGGTCCCGGAATTCCTCCAACCCGACGACTGGCTGATAAAAGTCGACCTCTCTCAGGCTTACTTCCACGTGCCAATCGCAAGATCACACCGGAAGTTCCTGCGCCTCGTGTACAACGGAGAGCTCCTTCAGATGACGTGTCTGCCCTTCGGCCTGTCATCAGCGCCAAGGATCTTCTCGCTGCTCTCAAACTGGGTAGCAGAACTACTAAGGAAAAAGGGACTCAGGATTGTAGTCTACCTAGACGACTTCTTAGTAGCAAACCAGTCCAGAAAACTTCTCACCTCCCAAGCCGTTGCTATAGTGCACACACTTCAACAGCTAGGCTGGTGCATAAACCCGGACAAGTGTGTCCTGACACCCACGCAGAAGTTGGAGTTTCTGGGTATAACATGGGACACGAGAGCAGATCAAAAGTCTCTCTCCGACCGCAAGTGCGCTGGTCTACGCCAAGCCTTGCAGGTTCCCTTGGAAGTCGGCAGTTGCTCTCCCAGGCAGGCTCTCGGTCTACTGGGAAGACTCAACTTTGCAAATTTCGTGATCCCTCGTGGTCGCTTGCATTGCCGCAGACTGCACCCGGACAAGTGTGTCCTGACACCCACGCAGAAGTTGGAGTTCCTGGGTATAACATGGGACACGAGAGCAGATCAAAAGTCTCTCTCCGACCGCAAGTGCGCTGGTCTACGCCAAGCCTTGCAGGTTCCCTTGGAAGTCGGCAGTTGCTCTCCCAGGCAGGCTCTCGGTCTACTGGGAAGACTCAACTTTGCAATTTTCGTGATCCCTCGTGGTTGCTTGCATTGCCGCAGACTGCAGAGGTTCAGCACCTGAAACCATCGCGGCCCGTTGCTCTGCCCAACGCAGCACGGCAGGATATACAGTGGTGGCTAGCAGCCATTGGAAGGACAAGCCCAATGTCTTATCTTAACAAGACGAATGTCTTATTGCAGACAGACAAGACAGTAGTGGCTTATGTCAACAAGGAAGGGGGTACAAAATCGTTAGCCCTTCTGGAAACAACGCGGGAGCTACTGGATTTCGTAGACCAGATGGAGATATCTCTGACAGCACAATACATTCCAGGAAGATACAACGGAATTGCGGACCGTCTCTCTCGGGGCGCACCGCTTCCAGAGTGGCATCTACTAAGTCCGGCAACGAAGGAGATATTAAAAAAATGGGGTCGCCCTCAAATAGACCTGTTCGCTTCAGCCACTGCTCACGTGGTACCAACATACGTCTCCAGAGACTCAAGCGACTGCTTAGCCTGCTTTCCCAACGCGTTCAGTCAACCTTGGGACTACAATCTAGCTTGGGTATTCCCTCCGCCAAACCTCGTTCCGAGAGTGCTCACCCACCTAAATCAGGCAAAGGGCATGTTCCTTCTAGTCGTCCCAAAATGGGAGAAGACTTTCTGGAGAAGCGACCTAAAACAGCGAACAGACGAACCTCCCATACGCCTGCGCAACCTAGAGGGAGTCCTCATAGACACATCGACAGGACTACCCCCTCCCAGGATTCAGGATCTGGAACTAGAGGTCTGGAGAATTGCGGGTGGGAACAAGCCCTGACAACATGGAGTCAGGAAGAATGCCAACTCCTCAAGTCATCCCACCAACTACGGTTGCCAGGTATCTAGCCTACCTATTTGTTCAAGGAGGCCTAGCCCCAGGGACCATTCAGGTCCACAAGTCAGCCATTGTTACCTTCTGCGGCCCAGCTCAGAATGCGAGAAAAATCAGCTTTGATTTCTTGGTAAGACACGTTCTCAAGGCAATCTCAATGGCAAGGAGGACCAAGGAGAAAGCCCCTATCTGGTATCCCAGATAAGTAATAGACTGGCTGGTCAAGAATTCCCCCACAGAAGACTCGCTGTTTGAAGCGTCACAGAGGGCAGCAATACTCCTCGTCCTGGCGTCAGGCAGGAGAGTTCATGATTTGACACTGCTCAGAATCACCCCAGAACATTTCATCGACAAGAGGAACTCTATTACCCTGTGGCCAATTTTTGGGGCAAAAACCGACACAGCCAACCATAAACAATCAGGTTGGAAACTGACAGGCTCACAAAAAGATAACATCAACCTCCTTAAATGGTTGAGAAAAGTCGTTGCCCTCTCTACAGCCAGAAGAGGTCCACTACTAAAGAACCTATTTGTGACCACATCAGCAGAAACAAAACCGGCAACGCAAACGATAATAGGGGGATGGATCAAATCAGTCCTCAGAAAAGCTGGAGTCCACGTAACCCCGGGAAGTGTACGCTCGGCTGTAGCCTCCTTAAACTGGTTGGAAGACTACCCCATAGAGGAGATTCTTGCTAGAGGGAATTGGAAGTCCGAGCACACCTTCCGGAAGTTCTACCAGAAGGAGATAGCGCACTCCAGAAGTGAGCACCTCCAGCACTCAATGGCTCCATTCTTTACTCCAGTGTAAATAGCATCACATATAACGCTAAGTTTTCAGATCACCAGGTGAGAGCAAACACATCTCATAATGGATTCCAGGCATCGATACGGAACACAAAATAGAATAATTTTACCTACCAATAAAATTTATATTTTGTTTCCATCGATGCCTGGAATCCAGGTAATCCCTACCTGGTGCATTACGAGTCATATGACAAACAATAACATCACGTGATCTGAGATGCGCGTCACTAGTGTTGCCAGCAGAGAGAAAATGTGGTAAGTCGAATAAAAAAAGGGCAAATATAGGGAATAAACACGCGCGAAACTGAAACTATAAGGGCGAAAGAGCTAGCTCTCTCTCATAATGGATTCCAGGCATCGATGGAAACAAAATATAAATTTTATTGGTAGGTAAAATTATTCTATTTTAACTAAATAAAACTAAAACTTCTTCAGAGGATAGTTCTTCGGTTATCACTTTGTGATGGCATTATTTATTTTATTGAAAAGACAAATAACTTAGTTTACATCAACTTTATTTTTACATACGCAATCTACATGTTTTGAGAACAATGTTCACATCGTCAGGAGTAAATGTACACTAAAGTTAAATTAAATATAGATCACCTTTGCGAGGAGGGGTAGAGGGAGAGGCGAGGGTAAGAGTGGGGAAGTTCATTAGAATTAGGAATTACAATGTCATTAGAGGGGAAAGACCGGTTAAGTGGGAAAATGTTTAAAAGAGGATTTATGATTTTTTTTGCAATAGAGAACTCCAGTCCATTTTTTTTAATGAATTTACGTTCTAACTTAAATAACTACATTTTTATTTTTAGAGTTAGTTTTAATAGTTAAAATAATTGTCAAAGTTTTAATTTTTCACGATCGGGGGATCATAATAACGGTATTCAAAATGGCGGCACTTGATCAGCTGATTGCTCAATCCTATAGTAATTTTTCAGGAGTGATGACGTCACACGATTCACCGTACATACGGTGGTCTTACCCCTAAGACCACCGTATGTACGGTATGTACGGTGGTCTTAGGGGTAGTAATTTTTCAGGAGTGATGACGTCACACGATTCACCGTACATACGGTGGTCTTAGGGGTAAGACCACCGTATGTACGGTGAATCGTGTGACGTCATCACTCCTGAAAAATTACTATATGATTGGGCAATCAGCTGATCAAGTGCCGCCATTTTGAATACCGTTATTGAAGCATTCTCCCTAGAAGTAGCATTACTATTTTTTTGTGCAGTAGTTTTTCAATATTTTCAATAATAGAAATAAACTAATAGAGATACCTCTATTTTTGATGCTGAATTATTTAGGCTTAAAAATTATTTCAATAAACATAACAACTAAATAAATCTCTATAAACAGTATGAAATAACGAATAACATGAAATGTTGTTAATACTGATGGCTTATGTCATACCTACATAATCAAAGATTTCAATACAATGACTGGTGACGCGTGACGTCAGCACTAACCATTCAGTAATACCAACTTTACAGTGTGTTTTGACGAGAGGTTTAAAAATGCACTTTTTAATATTTTTTTAAGAACTCTACGTTTAATATTATGAAATAAAACTTATTCAGAATCAGCGTTTATTGGTCTACATGAACATATTTTTTTCAAGCCATAATATTTTTCACTGGAGTTCCTTATTATATCTGCATTGATGTTAACATTTTTTCTCATTCTAAAATTTCAAAATTATTAATCTGTCTAATTATTTTTAACCTTAAATAAAGAAATCACCATTTTTCAATAAATGATCAGCAAACTCAGAAACGCTACTGTCATTTAGAGTTCTAAGATGTTCTTTTCTTTTTACATTAACTCCACACAGGAGGCTCTGAGGAAAATAATTTCCCTCAGGGCCTATGTCATCTTTGGGGATGCTGTGTGGAATGTCTTTTTAAGGAAAGGAAAGGACAGGAAATTCTGGGAAGGAAAAAGATATGAGCGGTGGGTAGGAGTCTTGTGTTCAGGGTGTCCATCCGCCGCCAAGACCTAGACAAACCTCACCCCATGAACCCGGGCACCCCTGCTAAGTCACCAAACATAGCGAACCACTTGGACCACTACTTTTACTCGTGTTTCGAAGCTTCTAGTAGTTCTATATATATATAAACGGAATCATTACAATTGAGTTTATGAACTCCTAATTTTTTATTTCATCAATTTAAACATTCCATTCCAGGTCCAGACCGAGATGTGGACAGCGCGGCGCTGTTCATCCAGGCCGAGTTCTCCTTGCGCAACAAGAACGAGAACAAGCTGGTGTTCCCCCACTTCACGACGGCCACTGACACCTCCAACATCCAGGGCGTCTTCCAGGTGGTCATGGACATGGTCATGGCTGATAACATGGGACAAGTCACACTCTTGTAAATTTATATTTCCCTAAAAGAAACTGTCCCTTGATTATATTTACACGGGGGATACATTTTACATTCATTGAAACTGTTTATGCCTGGCAGATTTTCATGTGTAGTCATGGACATCCGAATTGATAAACCGACCTTTCAGGAAAGGGGAACAAACCAAGTTGCGCGGAGCGGGGAAGACGCGTGGCCATCTCCCTTTCTGTGATTTCTCAATATATTAATCTGATTGTGCACAGGCAACTCGCATTGTAATATTATTATTCTCAATATATTAATCTAATTGTGCACAGGCAACTCGCATTGTAATATTATTAAGACAAATCGCATAAGTGGTTTAGCAGGTTTGAATGTTAATAATTTTTTTTTTTTAAATACCTTTATTCAGTTCTCGAAATAAAATCTGCATACGAATTACTTGTCCAATGTACAATTGTACAAAGGCACGCAAATTGCTGTCTGCATAAAGAACTTATTTATAAATCCCAAATTGGGCAAACAAAATTTTAAGTTTGTTTCAAAAATTGATTATTTTGTTAGACATTTTTACAAATGTGTTATAATTTACTCCTCTCACTCATTTTTAGCGTCGCTAAGCAAACCCGATTTGTACACAGTTCGGTAAAAAAGTTCACAATGGAATTCGCTGCAAATCGTTGCCTTACTTTTCTGACTGATGTCTAAGTTTATTCTAAGCATTCTCGAACCGTCCTGGTGCCACATGGTTTTCCAGTGTATTTGAAATGATATCCAGATTTTATGTTAGGGCAAGTCTATCAATTTGGATGTCTATGTGTGTAGTATTGTGATTAAAATATTTTTAACTTCGTTCCACTCATGTTTTTTTAGATCGAACTGGTTTCAGCCTGTTCTAGGCGTCTTAAAACCAATGATTGTCTGGTCTGAAATTAATAATTTTTATAATGTGTATTATTATTATAAAATGATTATTTTATGCTGGAAAATGTTGTAAAAAGTACCACGGCAGTGGTGTGCTCTCCATCTCGCCCATGGGCTTCCCATCCCGCCCAAAGTCCAAAACTCAACCAAGTAAGTTCACAAAATTGATTCGGGGTTAAAATATTACTTTGCGATTTGTTCCACAGCCTTATTTGCTCTCAGTATCGAGTGAGAGACCATTGTTCTTCCCCTTCTTCCGTTCTCCCACTTTCTCCCATCTCACAACATTCCCAATTTGAGATGCCATAGTCCCATTGGCCCCCAGCAATGGGAGACTTTATTAATCAATCTTCAAACAAAAATACTTTTATCCCTTACAAATCAAAATTTACTCACTATTAAAATCTTTGCAGAACTTCATGACTTAAAAAAGTGGAGATCTTAGTTAATACTTCATATGCAAAATAATAGAGTTCTACAAATTATACACATACAAAGCCTTAAATAATACTTACATAAGAATGTCAAGTGCAGGTTGCCCTCAAAATATTTACTCGTTCCAACTAATGTTTCTCAAAAGTGTGACATGCGACTATTTAAGCATGTCATATCTCGCTTTATTCTTTATTATGATTATTATTAACGTGCAGCTAATACGTTTGTTTGTATTGCTGAGTTGTGGGTTAAATGGAGTACTGCACTGAGGTCTTAGAGAAACCATTGAATATGGCATAACCCCTACTGTGCAGCTGGCTACATTTGCAGTCCAGTGAAATTATGACTGACTGAGGGTGCAGTGTCTAAAGCTAGGTTTTAGAAGTTTTTAACGCATTTCATTACTGTCAATGAAAATGGACACTGTTCAAAATTAAATGTAGATTCGTTCATCCAAAAAAATTAGTCCTAGCGAGAGCCTTGAAGGAGTAACCATCTGTTACTTATACCAGGGCGGGTAAGTGGTGGATATCCTCCAATGTCAATGAAAAATCCAAAGTAAAAATATTGATTTTGTAGACGCGTGTCTATTATTTCAAATCTAATTTTCAATACTAAATTGGTATACTAGATTATATATTTTTGCGGGTCATAGGGGCTAAACCATGTATTCCATGTGTTCAACCGAGCCAATATGCCCATAACTACATTTTTCACCCATCTCATCGCTGTTGTACTTATGAAGGGACAAACCTCTATTATTACAGCGAACATTATTAAAATGGGCGAACATCAAAAACTGCCTGCAGGGCCTAGCAGCAAAAACTTTACTGTTCACCTGTTGGTTAAAGTATTATTTGTTATATTATATTTACATTTCGTCTCTCAAAAGGCAGACTTGGCGCATCTAATTTCTCGGAGAGTAAAAAACAGAAATATTACGAATTGCAGTGTGTATTCAGAATTTTGTATTTATTAAATACATTAATTTATAATTAAATACATTAGCTCCGCATGCATGCATGCAGGAGGCCCTAAGGTAAATAATTCCCCTCGGGGCTTGTGTGTCATGTTTAGGAATGCTGTGTGGGGGAACTTTTTTAGGAAAAGAAGGAGAGGTATGAGGGGTGGGTAGGAATCTGGGGGTAAGTGTGTCCAGGAGTGACAGACGTGTAAATCCATCCCTCCCACTGCGGTACAAGACGATATTCCAAGAGTCTTGCTGTATTGTATTAGTGGATTTCACTGTAGTACTGAATTATTATTTGATACATTCACCAATTTACTGTGAAAGCATGTAATCGCTTTGAATGGCTGTAACTTTGAAAACATTTTAAAATACTGATTCCACTACATAACTGCAATTTGTCATAAACAATGAGATACGCCAATCTGTTTTTCCTTGTGATGATTTTATTAGTAATCTACGCTTAAAACCTATAATATCTAGTACTTATTAAGTATGTTTATTTTGCTTGTGAGGAAAGCTTTTTAAAAGCATATTTTAGCTAAGTATGACTTGAAAATCATTCCTTCCTATTGATACATATGCAGTAAGTTTCTTTATTTAGGTGTTAGTATTTTGATTGTATTTTTACATTCTTAAAAGGTATATTTATGTATTAGTATGTATACCTATTTATATTTTATTATGTTTTCCAACATTTGGTATTCTTCTTGTTTTGTTATCATCTCGATTAAGTACAAATTTGCATACATAATTATTTTATTTTTAGTATTAGTCTGAGAAGAAAATAAACACGTTTTGTCTAAATGATTGATAAATCTTATTTTATAGGATTTTAAAACAGATTTAGCTAAAATTATATTTTATCCCACCTGAGCTTAATTTAATATTATAAATTTAATTCTTCCTTGTGTCAAAACTATTTGTTCAGTACAAAATGTGTAAGATGATTTTTTAAATATATTTATATTAATACAAGTGCTTCCTTCATAACAATCTTCCGATCAATACTTAACTCGATATAATAGTATTTTATAAAATGTTATTACATTTCTTTATATTTTTATTATTCAGAGTACTTTATGACTTTATACATAATATGCAGATCTCTAATGCAAAGAAGTTTTTGGTCTTTTAAATAATTATAAGACGGGGACTGATCTATGCAATCAGTAAGAAATAATAAATCTTGTTAATTTGGTTGCAATTGTCCACAAACACTATAATATATGATCTCAATTATGTTCATAGGGCAGTACCAAATATTTTATGATTGTATTTGAAATTTGATTCTACGATCTGTTTAGAAATGTAAAGAGTATTCTGTTTTAAGGACAAATATAAACTTAACTTGAAATACCTGTGATAAAGAGGTCTTATATTAAATTTAGATTTGAAAATATGTTGTAATTGTTCCAAGATATGTAATAAAGATTGATCAGAAATATTTGATTTTCAATTACGTAAATACTAGTTGTTGAATACGCCTGCGAAAATCACAGGATGTAACTAGTGGCTGCTTGTCCTGTGGTGTGCTCAAAATATAAAAAGGATATTGGTAATTTTGAAGCTTGAAGCTACTGGAATTATCCTAAGTGATCTGTGAACGAAGTGGCGCCATCTCAATTGGCGCAATGAATAACAATACTATCATTATTACAACGGCGAGAAGCAGGAGTCCCCGGTGCAGGCCAAAACTGTTGGTAAATTTCTCCAACATTCGCGGCCTGCACAAAAACTTAAACTTCGTCCACCACCACCTTCTCTCCCAACGTCCTAACCTTCTCTTCCTTTCTGAGACGCAGATAGCCGAGCCTACAGACGCCTCCTATCTGGATTGCCCGGGCTACACTCTCGTAGGCAAATTCAGACCCAAAGGAGGTGTCTGTCTCTTCAGCCGAGCTCACGTCAACTGTGTGCGACTGTTGAATCTGGAGAACTCCAGATTCGACATAATGTGGGTGCGTGTCAATCTTGCCAGTATGGTAAGATTTTACGCGTTTTTATACCGCTCACCGAACCTTAGCGTTTCAGATACGTCCGAACTCTTTAAACATCTAAGTAATACTGTTGATGACCTCTTGCCCTGCTTCCCTACGGCAGAGTTTGTGGTCCTGGGGGACTTCAATGTTCATAACAAACCTTGGTTAAAGTTCTCAGGACCAACGGATTCTGCTGGACGAGAGGCGGAATCCTTTGCCCTCTGCCACGGACTGGAGCAAATGGTTCAGGAGCCTACAAGGGTTCCTGATGTCCAGACTCACTGCTCCAATCTGTTAGATTTGTTTTTACCCACTGTGCGGTTACAAGATTGAAGTCACAGCGCCTTTAGGATCGTCCGGCCACTGCCTGGTGACGACGTCAATCCCCGTAACCTTCAGACCTCCTAACGAGCGGCTGAAGAGAAAAGTGTGGCACTATAGATCAGCAGATTGGTTTGGTCTGTGGGCACATTTTAATGCTTTCCCGTGGTCAGCTGTCTGTTTTCGGACCTCGGATCCCTCAAGATGTGCCCTGGAAATTGGTGAAGTCATCACATCCGCGATGGATGGCTTCATCCAATCCACTGTTAAAGAAACTGGTGTGGGCTCAAAGCCGTGGTTCAGACGACAATGCTCTGAAGCAGTGCGACGAAAAAACGCGGCTTACCGAGCCTACAACACATCTCGAAAGTTCAAAAACAGAATAGTATATAACAAAATAGCAAAGGAAAGCAAGAGGATCATAAACAGGTCAAAATTCGAGCACGACCTGCAGATCAGCAGAAAGCTGACTGCCTGCCCGCACGGCAGCAGAGCGTTCTGGTCGCTTGCGGGCTCAATAGGTCGCAATTTCTGCAAACCCAGTCTGCCACCTCTTACCAGACCTGACAGCTCTCTAGCAAATACCGCCGCCAAAAAGGCTAACTTATTGATATTGATGATCAAGGTGCTACCCCGCCGTCAGTTCCTCATTGCGGTTTTCATATGAAAAAGCTGAGGATCCGGCATCGGGATGTACTCCAAGTCTTACGAGGGCTTGATATTAATAAAGCTAGTGGGCCTGACGGAATACCTGCCCTGGTATTGCAGAGGTGCGCGCGCTGCAGAAATAGCTCTAGTTTTGGCGAAGCTTTTCAAAATGTCCCTGAAGTCTGGCTCTGTGCCCTCTGGTTGGAAAAAAGCGATCATTCACCCTATTCCAAAGAAGGGTGACCGCTCCAACCCAGCCAACTACAGACCCATAGCGATCACATCAGTTCTGTCTAAGGTGATGGAACGTGTGATCAACGACAAACTGATCACATACCTCGAGAAGAACAAAATTATTAACTACCGTCAATACGGATTCCGGCGGTACTGCTCGTGGGGTGATCTTCTCGCGTATGTGACGCATGTTTGGGGGCGGTGCCTGGAACGTTTCGGTGGGACCCAAACGGTTGCACTGGATATTTCCAAGGCCTTTGACCGGGTTTGGCACCGAGGGCTTGTCAACAAACTGCGAGGGCTAGTCAACAAACTGAGATTTAGTTGTTGTGTTTATTGAAACAATATTTAAGCCTAAATAATTCAGTATCAAAAATAGAGGTATCTCTATTAGTTTATTTCTATTATTTAAAATATTGAAAAACTAAACTGTACAAAAAAATTGTATAATATTTTACATCAAAATGCTACCTAGAGACGGGCAAAGCGGCTCAGTTGAACGAGAATGAAAAGATCCGGTTCAGTGAATCGGCTCAATTGAACGACTGAATTAAGCTACGGACACACTTGCTCATTAGAAGCCAAAAAGCATGCTACCTAGTAACAATTGCTTCCCGCTCCCTCGTTCGCAAAGATCCGCGAACCGCGAGCAAGTGTGTCCGTAGCTTTGAAGATCGGTCTTACGGAACCGGATCTTACGGATCCGTATGAAGATCCGGGTCACTGAGCCGACTCGTTCGTGAACGACTCACTTCTCTATGAACTTCGAATTCAAAATGGTCGTCATCGATCAGCTGGTAGGCGCTGTATTGCCTGTATCTTATTTGCAGTGTGCAGGTGATGCTCCGTTTGAGATAGTATTGATTTTAAAAGCTAAAAAATAATACTTTCAAACAATTTCTATACCACTCTCCCGTAATAATATTTAAAAATATAATAACATAATAAAATAAATAAATAATTCCACCTAAATAACGTTTTAACTTATCGAACAGTACCATACTTTCTTCCGTATAACTGTCATACAAAATGAACACCTGTTGAAAAACTTTTCAGGAGTGATGACATCACATGATTCACTATACGTGCAGTGTTTTTCGGGGAACCTTGAAAAATTATAACTTGAAAATTATTTTAACTATTAAAACAAACTCTTAAAAAAAAGAAAATATGCAGTTATTTAAGTCAGAAGGTCATTACTATTCATTAAAAAAATATAAAAAAATTGGACTGGAGTTCTCTATTGTCTTCATTCATGCTCTGCGTGTACGGGCTTTTGACATTCCAAGGTATGTGAGACATCTCTTGTTAAACTACTAAGTTAACCTTGTGATTATTGAAGATCTCAACATGCGGGAACTTTTAAAATGAATCCAAGAAAAAAAATTTCTTCGATTTGGCCAGCAGGCGTTTGCGGGTCTTTGCAAATGTGCAAACACACTAGTGGTTATGGAACCCGTATGGAAAAGAGAATTATGGGCCTTGCTAATCTGATAAACAGGTTTTAAATTTTACGTAACTGTTAAACAACCATTATGTACTAGAATAGGACCCCGATATAAAACGACCTTCACCGAGATGTTTATTTGATGAAACGTATTTTATATTTAATCTAATATGTCAATAAATATATTGCATATGGGTTGCCTAACAAATTTTAGTCTAGGGTATGATTAATTAATAATTAAAAAATAATAATAATTTCACCGGTTTGATTTTATTAGACAAATTCTACACCAATCGAAAGTATGAAGCCCGTAGAATATGCAAACGTTAGGTTGCCTATTCTTTTACGGTCACAACTCTCGGGTAGCCAGGTATAAACAGGTAAATCGATACTAGCATTTTGCACCGGTCTGATTATTGAATTAAAATTAAGATTATTTCATTATGAACACGGAGGTAGTATATATTTTCAAGAACAAATAGCATGCCCACTGTCTTTCTTTAAATGGACGGACTTCAAACAGCTGCTATGCTGTGTCCTCTTCTATCGCATGTGATGGTTGGTTGGGACCTCTCAGTCGCACACATTCACTCGCAGCAATATTTTACTTTTCAAAATTCGATAACCGGAATTCGGGACTGATTTTTCGCAGGCAACCTTATACCAACGCGTTCATAATAAAATAATCTTTAATTTCATTTAATTTTAATTCAATAATCAGACCGGTGCAAAATGCTATACCTGTTTATACCTGGCTACCCGAGAGTTGTGACCGGAAAAGAATAGGCAACCTAACGTTTGCATGTTCTATGGGCTTCATACTTTCGATTTGTATAGAATTTGTCTAATAATCAAACCGGTGAAATGTTTAAAAAAAATAAATTTTTAAATTATTAATTAATCATACCCTGGACTAAAATTTGTTAGGCAACCCATATGCAATATATTCATTGACATATGAAATTAAATATAAAATACGTTTCATCAAATTAACATCTCGGTGAAGGTCGTTTTATATAGGGATCTTAGTCTATACGGAAAATGGTTGCTTACCAGTTCGTCGCCTTTAGTTCTTATTTATCCAACAGACCATTAGAATATTTTACAACAGGAGAAGGTTTTCTTTCATTATTTCAATGAAACATTATGATAGGTGTTTAAGAAAAAGCTATTTCCGTATAGGTAAAGGTCTCATTACTTTAAATAATTCTTAGTTAAGTGATTAACTATCATTTTTAATACTTTATTTTTAATTTTAAAGTGGAGATTGTACAAAAACTAAAATGGTCTGTTGGACAAATAAGAACTGAGGCGACGAGTTGTGTAAAAATAAAAAATAAATTATTAGCAAGGGGTATGTGTATAAAATAATTGCGATGTCATATTTCCAATTTTTTATTCAATTGTTTCTTTACTAAAGTACAAGAAAGTCTAATTAGACCCGAGAACAAATATTTAACCGTGCATTTATTCGCAAGAATTTCACGATCATTCATTCAATCAGTTCAATGCAAATTAAATATTAACATTATTTTAATTTGTTGTTATTTTGGTATTAACGCATGCAGGCACCCTTCATATACCCATCATGGCCTATTCTAAAAGTATGTTTTCCCTAATAATATGGCAGGATTTATATCTAATAGTACAATAATTTCATTTGTAAAAATAATATTTTTTTAAAATAACATTTATTTAGTAACGATCGAGTAATAATTTTTTAGTTCCCTTTTTTATCTCTTACAAGATTCACTGGTTATAGAAAAACTAATTTTAATATTGAATTACTCGTAATTCCTTATATATCTTCTGTTGTAGGTTAATCTATATTTTTTATAAACATTTATAATAAACCTACATGGAATTTTCTAAGAATAAAACATCTAACAAGTACATAAAAGTAATATATGAAAAATCTATAAAAATAACTGAATATAACGATAAAAACGTAGAAAGCTTTTGCCAAAACATTAAAAATAATTGATTTTAATAAACACATATAAAATTATGTCAGCTAAATTTCATTCTTATCTTTTTAAGATATTTAGTACTTTCAAAATATGAGACCACCCCTCCCAACAAAACTATACATAATATACCGTTTTTTTTTTCAGAAGATCTGAAAAACGAATCCTAAATGTTGAGTAAGTACCTGGACATCAAATGGTTTGGAATCGAACGACCATTTAGAAGAAACATATATGTATTACTTGATAGCCAAGTAAATATTCAACATTGAGAAATTATATCTTGAACCTACCTAAATTAGATATTGCAAGGGGGGAGCGGTCTCATGTATTGTGTCATTGGACACAACAAATTTTGATATTTGTTTTCGATTAAGTCTAAAAATACTGGGGTGGAAGGGTCTGAATCGCATCATTCGTCATAATTTAACCTTTGCGGTGTCATGTTGGATATATTGTTGTACGGTTCCTTGTTGAATTTCATCCTCACGGCTTGCAGGTTCTTGCTCGGTGACTCTTCAAACACTCGGTGCTGGTGCTTCACAAGGGGGAACAGCTTTGTCAAAGTGTAACCACTGACGTTTTCTAATCTGTGGGGCAAAGTGATACACATATTTAAGCCGTTAAATGTCTAACTTTTCCATTAAAAAAAAGTTCTCGGTGAGCCTGGCGTCATCAAATTACCACATCTTTCTAAGTCAATACTATCATTTTAAGCTCGCAGACATTTTCATCATGAGCCATAGAGTTTTGAATTATCCAATTATGTAAAAATCAGCATCATAATTTTTGTTCCTTATTATTAAATTTTTGTAATTCAGGGGAAGCCAAATAGTAACTAAAAAGTAGTTGATTTATAAAAATGGGCCTTTTCAACGGGAACCATAAAATCTATCCCACTCAAAGGTTATTTGAGAACTTTAAATTTTGTACTTTAGATTGTAAATACTTGGGGCTATGGCAGAGGTGTTAGTTATCCAATAAATGGTTCCCGGGACGGTGGTACCCATACACGCCTCCCAATTTTTTTATGTGAATACTGTGCAAGAGTTCCAACCATCCTGAGCAAGTTTGAGACTGGCATACTCAATTATTTCATCCCCAATGTTGCGAGGCTGATGGCAGTGCGGAGCAGTAATGGATTTATACTTTTCATGAGTATAGACCACTTCATTTGCGCCACCCCTTCCTCCTTCTTAAAAGTTGCCACCTATCATAATCACTCACTGATACGGCCTATTTACAAATCCAGGACTGGTAGGGAGTGGAAAGAGATGAATAAGAGGAAGGTGGGAAAGTACCTGGATATTCAGATCTGGTCACCAAACACGGCTAAAGCCATTACAAGGAAATAATAAAAATCAGTACTTACTCTCTTGGCCACATTTCTTCCTCCACCAGTGTGTGCCTCGAGAGTGCCAGCGATGATGCTGCTATTTCGGATGGCAGATATCTGGTATAATTCACACTCTCCACCAAGCACAGTTCGCTCAGATACTGAAAATAAATACATTTATCTTAATTAAATATTACGCTAATCAATCTTCTTGCAAGAATTGAAACAATCCATAATGAGTTCTGAAAAACTGCCCGAGTATATAACTTTTTTTTTTAAGTGTTCTAAAAATTCAAATATTTAAAATTGGTTGGTCACCTTACCATTTCATTACATGTGATTTGAATTTGAAGTGTTAAAAATCTAAAAATAAGTCTAATAGACACAGGAACTTTTATACTTTATAAGGACAATATCGTATTATTTTTACAATAAAATTATCAACGAATAAATATGTAATTAATGCTAAATGTTTCCCTCATTCTGTGCGATTTTTATTACCATAGAATGCATTTCATGAAATAAAAATTTAATTTTGAAGTTTTTATAACCGTTTTAAGATTTGAAAGAAACATACTTTTACTTTTTAATTTAAATGTAACTTTTAACGACTTTTCAAAGGGCTGTTGAAGTTGCATGATTCTGAGTGGTCATGGAACTATTTTTTCTGGAGTGGAAGGAGATGAAGAAGAGGAAAGTGGGAAGTACTTGGCTCTTCAGATGTCATCAAAAACGGCTAAAGCCATTTCAAGCAACATTTCGAAAGAAACATTTGTTTGCGAAATATGTAAAGGAATATGATTAAAGACATTCAACATTGGAGATTTTTATGAACGGCTTTTATGAAGATTGTCGATGACATACAAATAAACTTTTAGAAACATTGGAGGCAATAGGAATTCGAGGAAAGCTACTAGTTTTGTTAAAAAAATTATTATCGGATCGACAAATAACAGTAAAAATTCTAAACAAATTTAGCAAAAGAAAATACATTTCAACAGGTGTTGCACAGGGGTCAATTTTAGGGCCAACCCTGTATATTATATATGTCTCAATTATGAGTAAATTGTTTTCATTCGTTAAACATTTTGTGTACGCAGACGATATGGCACTAGTAATATCACACGAGGACCTGATTACTGCAATGAACCTTATGCAGCATGATTTTATTGCCCTCCTAAAATGGTCTCATGATGCAGGTCTCATAATAAATACCAAAAAAACTAAAATTATGCACATAAGATCTCCACACGCGAGATATAATGTAATCCCTTCATTATATACACATAGATTTGACTGCATGCACAAAAATGTTGCACAGCCCTGTTCATGTGAAACCATTGATTTTGTCAAAAATTATGTATATTTGGGTGTTACTATTGACTGCTACATGAAATGGGATGTACACATTACTAATGTTTGTAAACGTCTACGGTCTATTGTGGGTAGAATTTATAAAATAAAATATTTCGTGCCTATAAGCACTTTAAAATTAATCTACCTATCTCTGGCTGAATCCACAATCCGTTATGGAATCACTTCTTGGGGACATTCTTGTAAAACTAATATAAGTTATATCCAAACATTACAAAACTCCCTTTCAAAATTGTTAATCCATAAATATACCAATGCACACAGAAGCAATACTAAATTAATATACAAGTCTCTGAATGTTTTACCTGTCAGAGGATTATTGTTTTACAATATTGTAAGTCAGTATCTTATATTGTCTGATTCCTTGTATAGGGAAAGAGTTTTCCATAAACATAATACAAGATTCACTCAAAATGAAGGATTGGTGGTTCCTAAATGTACTAATAAATACGGTGAAAGAACCCTAAACTATATTGTACCCAGAATATTTAATAAACTACCAATGACAATTAAAAATATAAACGTTTTTGCAGCTAAAGTCAAATACAATCTAAGGAAATGGCTATTAGAGGCTGATGATTTATATTGATGCCCTACTGAAGGCCTTGTTTTCCTAATTGGAATTCACATTCACAATTTGTATTACCTTATGTACCTATATTAAATTATAGAAGTACTTGTTGAGTAAATTAATTTGTTCATAATAAATTCATTTGTACTCGTGTGTTTAAGCTAAGTCTAAGGCTTATGCTACTTTTTACATATTTATATTCATACTTTTCTGTAATTTAACCGACTTATCTTTATTGTTTAACTTATCATCAACATTATACATACCTAGATACTGTTTACTATTGTACCATGTTATTGCAAAAAAGTTGTCATTATGTACCTGCTGACAAACTACATAAGTAGTTTAGCAGGTTTAAATGTTAACAAAATAAAAAAATAAAAAGTACATATTACACTGGTCAACAATGGTTTTGTTGTCCTTGACATGGAAGTGGTTCTGAATAATTTTGTGCCTACAATTTATGAAACTACGAATGATTTTGGAATATTGGCTCTAGTTTTTATTTAAATCGTCATTTTCTTATTACACTACAAAAATCAAAATGAAATTACTAGTACATTCTTTAATTTCAATTTTTTATTGAAAATAATGACTAATTGTTCTGTTTTAGTCTTTAATTAATATAAGTAAAAATAAAAATAGAGTAAACTTTATAAAGCATATGTTATACTTCATAGAAACACTTTTGTAAGCTTTTCTTCCAAATTTTTTTTGGGGGCAATCTCTTTTTAAATACCAGCAGTAATCTGCCATCATGCGATGGTCCTATCTACCCTGATACCTTTCCTCCATCACTTTTAAATACCAGCAGTAATCTGCCATCATGCGATGGTCCTATCTACCCTGATACCTTTCCTCCATCACTTTTAAATACCAGCAGTAATCTGCCATCATGCAATGGTCCTATCTACCCTGATACCTTTCCTCCATCACTTTTAAATACCAGCAGTAATCTGCCATCATGCGATGGTCCTATCTACCCTGATACCTTTCCTCCATCACTTTTAAATACCAGCAGTAATCTGCCATCATGCGATGGTCCTATCTACCCTGATACCTTTCCTCCATCACTTTTAAATACCAGCAGTAATCTGCCATCATGCGATGGTCCTATCTACCCTGATACCTTTCCTCCATCACTTTTAAATACCAGCAGTAATCTGCCATCATGCGATGGTCCTATCTACCCTGATACCTTTCCTCCATCACTTTTAAATACCAGCAGTAATCTGCCATCATGCGATGGTCCTATCTACCCTGATACCTTTCCTCCATCACTTTTAAATACCAGCAGTAATCTGCCATCATGCGATGGTCCTATCTACCCTGATACCTTTCCTCCATCACTTTTAAATACCAGCAGTAATCTGCCATCATGCAATGGTCCTATCTACCCTGATACCTTTCCTCCATCACTTTTAAATACCAGCAGTAATCTGCCATCATGCGATGGTCCTATCTACCCTGATACCTTTCCTCCATCACTTTTAAATACCAGCAGTAATCTGCCATCATGCGATGGTCCTATCTACCCTGATACCTTTCCTCCATCACTTTTAAATACCAGCAGTAATCTGCCATCATGCGATGGTCCTATCTACCCTGATACCTTTCCTCCATCACTTTTAAATACCAGCAGTAATCTGCCATCATGCGATGGTCCTATCTACCCTGATACCTTTCCTCCATCACTTTTAAATACCAGCAGTAATCTGCCATCATGCGATGGTCCTATCTACCCTGATACCTTTCCTCCATCACTTTTAAATACCAGCAGTAATCTGCCATCATGCGATGGTCCTATCTACCCTGATACCTTTCCTCCATCACTTTTAAATACCAGCAGTAATCTGCCATCATGCGATGGTCCTATCTACCCTGATACCTTTCCTCCATCACTTTTAAATACCAGCAGTAATCTGCCATCATGTGATGGTCCTATCTACCCTGATACCTTTCCTCCATCACTTTTAAATACCAGCAGTAATCTGCCATCATGCGATGGTCCTATCTACCCTGAAACCTTTCCTCCATCACTTTTAAATACCAGCAGTAATCTGCCATCATGCGATGGTCCTATCTACCCTGATACCTTTCCTCCATCACTTTTAAATACCAGCAGTAATCTGCCATCATGCGATGGTCCTATCTACCCTGATACCTTTCCTCCATCACTTTTAATTACCAGCAGTAATCTTCCATCATGCGATGGTCCTATCTACCCTGATACCTTTCCTCCATCACTTTTAAATACCAGCAGTAATCTGCCATCATGCGATGGTCCTATCTACCCTGATACCTTTCCTCCATCACTTTTAAATACCAGCAGTAATCTGCCATCATGCGATGGTCCTATCTACCCTGATACCTTTCCTCCATCACTTTTAAGTCCTGGTGAAAGCGCTCTCCCTGTTCCTCAAAAAAATTTCCACCACTAACACCAAACTCCTCCAAGCTTCACCTTCAAAATCAGTCACAACTTTTATAAAATTTGTATCTTTCATTAATGTCCGAATTTGAGGACTATCGATTATTCGGGCTTTTAACTTTTTCATACTCAGCTTAGGAAATGTTTTACAAATGTATTTAAAGCATTCTCTTTCCTTGTCCAACGCTTTAACGAACTGTTTCATCAAACCTAACTTGATATGTAGTGGCGGAAGTATGATTTTTTCTCTACTTAACAAAGCTCATTTATTACATTGGCTTTACCAACAGTTAAGGAGTCTCCACAAGAGGCATGCGGGGGGGGGGGGGGGGAAGATTCATGTGATGTCTGTATGCGCAAAATAAAGTCACAGAAAGCGAATTTCACCAAAAAACTAAACACTTATTAATAACTCTAGTTCTGAAGAGCCAACTTACACTGTTAATTATTTTAAACTAGCAGACCCAGCCACACGTTGCTGTGGCTAACAAAACACAATGCCATCTACTGACAACGCCAATACTCAACCTTTATAACCAATGCCATCTATTAATTTGAATACATATCAAATCCACATCGCCCGCTTGCCAGCCCGCTGCCCATTGCCCCCAGCCCGCTGCCCGCATATAATATATGTTTCAACCAATTTACACAAACCTTGACAAATTAAATGCCTAAAAACCTTCCTCATGAATCACTCTATCTATTGGTGAAAACCACATGAAAATCCGTTGCGTAGTTTAAAAGAACTAACAGCGAGACAGCGAGAGCGGCTTTACTTTATACTATGTAATGATGATATAAGATAAGCCAAAATCATAAAAACCAGAGCCAAATCAGTACTTTCATGAATATATCCGTAAACGTACTTGAAAGTATAAAAATCCGCAGAGATATCCAGGGCAACAAAAACAATAACATTTTTTATTGAGCTGTGTTATCTCTCTGGGACTAGTATATTTACTCATGCAGGCTATTTTAAAAAGTGGAACTTCGCAAGTTAAATAGATCATGTAATTTTTCACGCGTAACAATAAGGAATATATAAGGATTGAATGTTTTCTAAATAAGATTATTGATTGAATACCATGGCCATGTGAATACAGTCCCTGGAGATATAAGCGCAGTGAGCCGCATATTCGTCAATGAATGTCTGGGCTGTGGGAGTGGTGAGGTCGAAGGATAGGGCCCGGAGCATCAGCTGTTCCATCCGTAGGATTTGCTTCGTTGTATATGTATCGTTTGTCAGGAATGCAAACTCTGCGATATCTGGAATGTTTAATAAACACATATTATACAAATGAGGATAAACTTAGTTTCAGCTTTCCTGATAGATAGAGAGTAGTGATGGTAGAGTAGTTTCACCATTGCAAGATCCTTTACTAATACTTTTACAGAAGCCGTGGCTTAAACCCACGCCTAAGTGTAAGTGTGTTAGTGTCCTTTCAAGGCACATCATTGACTGGACGATAGCGGTTATTAGTATTAAAGTAGTGCAGGTGTTAAACGGCCATATTTTGACCAAAAACGAAAAAAAATTTACAAAGTAATATTTTTTCATTATTTGTTATCATGGCATGCGAAGATCAAAGAAAACAAATACAGGCAAATCGAACCAGCTTTGGACAGCATAGAAGATCATGGACTAGTTTTTAATTTACAAGATGACCATTCTGATGCAAATTAATTTTGTGGTAATAATAATAACTTGTGTACAGTTGAGATGGTATGGACACATAAGACGGAGACCATCAGACCACACAGTGAGGCAGGCAATGTCTATGGAGCTTCACAGACAGTCATCCAGAGGAAGACCGAAGAACTCCTGGATGACTCAATGTTCCAAAATTCTTCAGAGAAACGGCCTGGATGAAGGCGATACCCAGAACAGAAGATATTACAACCTGAGAATGAGAAGAGCCGACCCCAACAGCCTACCTAGGCAATGAGTTGGGACAGCGCAAGGAAGAAGAAGAATAATAACTTGTGTGTTTTCCTTCAAAATAATGTATGTATTATTCATTTTATATTTGCCGTGTGAAAGTAGTGCTTTTAAATGTATACACTGGCTATTCATAATTTGGTCATTTCTTTTTGAACGAGCGTGATGAGAAAATATTATTTAATTCTTACAACTTGATGATATGAAAAAGTGAGTTTGCATTACCACAGCCGTTCTGCATCTGGATGGCTATGGCTTTATGTGGCATTGTGTGGGATGAACCATTCTATACCCGAGGATCTTACAATGGTGAAACTACTCTATTATATTACCTGGGGGATAGACTTCTTCATACTTTGCAGCGATCATTATGGCGGCCACACCGACTAGCTGCAGTTTAGATCTTACCTAAAATAAATGTAATAAATAAAATAATATAGTATTTTTTTATCTTTACAACTTCAGCTACAACCACTATAATTTTTTTGTTATAAAATATTCACAAAACGTAAACTTATTTATAGTATGAGCAGGTGAACACTATAAAATAAGGCTCTCCCCATCCCATCTAGTAAGCAGCCATACAAAGCTTTATCCGAAGGTATCAACAAATCCGCCCCACAGGGCTGCCCAACCGGGTGACGGATATTGTTCCCATTATACTGAGGTATCACATTAAAATAAGATAAAATGTTTCTTTTTATTGTCCATTGCAAAAATATTACAAGTAGTGGCCTATGTTAAGAAAAATACTTAAATACATATTGGGAGGTATCCAAAGAAGGGAGGTGGGTATGGGTACCAACCAACACCTCTGTCATAGGTCATCCCAAGTGGTTCTCTACATTTGGTGATTTAGCAGAGGTGCCGAGGTTCATGCGGTTTGATTTGTCCGGGTCTTGGCAGTAGACGTGTCTGCCCACCAACTGCATGGAAGGCCGGATCGAGAGAGACTGGTTGAGAGAGAGCTTTTGACTTCTCTAGCATTGTTCTCTCGGAACATCGCCTTGAACAGCAGAGAGAACGATGGATTAATTTCTGGACATATAACCCCCAGATTCCTAGATACCCCTACCTTTTCCTTCCTTTCTTAAAAAGACCCTCCTTAGAGCATCCCCAAAGATGACAAAGGCCCTGATGGGATTTTTTTTCCTCTCGGCCTCCTCTGCAGAGCTAATGTAAAATTAAAAAAAAACTCTTAACCTTTAGATACAAACCCTTCTGTTTAGATATAAACCCAGGACTCAAACCAATTATGAGGTTGAGTTACCATCAAAGGTTGGATTGCGATCCAAGAGTTATCTGATTTGTTCGTTAGATGTCAATAGAATCATCTTTATTTTTTGTCCCTTTCTCACACAACAGACAAGGTAAATATAGGTGTACGAAACCGTTATAAAAAGGCTTGCATCGGTAAAATTAACTTACTTCTTTACGAAAACTTGCACTAAGAATTTAAAATACTACTGAACCCTTGTCCGTTGGGTGAGGAAAGTTATTGTCGTCAGTTTGTAAATATTCAAATCATAACAATAAAAAATCAAGAACTTAAAGTTAAAACCAAAAAGTGCTTCATTTATAAAAAACCAGTCTACCCAAAGAAATTCTCCTGAGTGACCTCCAATTTTTACACCTTCTTTTAAACCAGTTCTTATGACCTTTCAATTTTCAATCCATAAACTGTGTAAGTGCTTTTAATTAAAATTACTTTTTCAATATCTTATTATAATAGTGGCGCTCAGTCAGTAGTGGCGCTCTCGAAGCTTGCCGGTTGCTTTTACTTTCGCTCTTAGCTTTAAGTTGAAAATATTGGGAAGTCCTTATTTTTTCGTATTCAAAATAATCTTAAAATAACCGTGTTAATTTTTAAGTCAAGTGTACAAATTCAAAATAATTTTAGTGTGACAGTTTCCAGCTCTATTTAACTTTTAATAAAATAACGCATATTATATTTTCAAACTCTTACGCTGTTTCATAAAATGCCGTACGTTTGCATCAAATGGTCAGTTGGGACACATAAAATAACACATGTGCATTCTGCAAGTGGCTGGACCCAACGGCTATTCCAAAGTGTTCACTTCTCGTGCGGTGATTTATGATGTTTATTTTGTGATGCAATGCATATTGTAAATACTGCTATTGTCTACAATCGGGCAACTCTTTTAAGTTTTAAAAATAAAAATGTTTTGTTGGACCCTTTGGTTGTTGAAAAAATAAATGTGTATAACCTTGTGCGTGACCTGAACATTAAAACTAGGTATCGAGGTTGCCGGGGCGGCCAAAACAAGAAAAAATATCTGCCTAGGAAACAAGACTCTCAAAGTATTACTGACTGTAATAAATGTTACTCTCTGGCAGAACAGAGTATTCAAGCGGTCGTATCTAATGACGAACGGAGTAGCCTAGCTGATAAATGCAACAACTTGAATGCGATATGATCAGAACGACACGCCAACTTCAGAAGCAGACGACTTGCGGTAGGTTCCTGGAACGCACGATCCCTTACCAACAAGTTAGAAGAGGTGGATGATGTTTTTAGATAACAAAATCTTCACATACTCACCGTTACAGAAAGCTGGCATGAAAACGGCGAGTCATATTCAATCAAGAGACTGCAAGCTCTTGGATATGTTGTTCTTGAGGAGGCTAGACCTAGAGCCACGGAACACGCTCATAACATCTCACACGTGAATAACGGGGGCGTTGTGATAATAGCCCGACAAGGACTGCGGCTTACCAAGGTGGCAAACGGTACATTCAGTACGTTTGAGTACATTGGATGTCGTGTTTCTTCTGCTGGATCGTCGTTTATATTGCTAACGCTTTACCGACCCGGTTCGAAACCTGTTTGTGTAGAATTTTTTAGGGAGTTTTCGTGTTTTTTGGAATGGGCAGTGGGACTTTCCGAAACTCTCGTCATCACAGGTGATGCAAATATTCACCTTGAGCGTGAGACGTCACCCAATGCTGTTAAATTCATTGACTTATTGGATAGCTTTGGACTCCGGTCAATGGGTCGACGTACCAACTCACGATGCTGGTGGAATCATAGACATTTTTGTATCCAAGTGCAATGGCCCATCGCTGACAGCAAAAGTTTATGACATAGGTTTGTCAGATCATCGTCTTATCCGAACTGAAATCGAATTCAACCCACCGAAAGTGCCATATAAAACAATCGAATCGAGGGAATGGCGTAAATTCGATTTCGACAATTTCCTAGAAGAGCTTAAAAATTCTATTTTATGCATAGAAAGCAGCTGGGAAATTAAGACACCGACAGAACTCGTCGAGGATTACAACAAAATTTTATCAGGTTTACTAACAAAACCTCTCGCTCCAACCACCTCGAAAATACGGAAAGTTCGAAAATCTGATGGATGGTTCGATGAAGAGTGTCGGAGTCAGAAGGGGCTTATGCAAAACTAGAGAGGTCATACCGAAGAAATCCCGATGTTACTCCACGAGACGAGTGGATTCATGCTCAAAAGGTGTACAGGACGATAATAAGTGCAAAAAGATCTGAATACTGGATCACTAAAATTGACTCTGAGCGGAAAAATCCACGACGTCTCTGGAACTCCGTAAAAACTGTCCTTGCTAATAATACCGTGCAAACCTCTACAGACATTACTCCGCAGGTTTTTTCTAAGTTTTTTTATGATAAAATAGAATACATACACGCCTCCACATCTTCTGCCCCCCCGCCAATATTTACAGCTAATTCCAAAGGGACACCGTCATCCTTTAAACCTACAACGCTAGAAGAAGTAGGAAAGTTAATCTTTAGTTCGCCAAATAAACAATGTGTTCTTGACCCCATCCCAACGTGGTTTCTGAAGAAATGTTGCAACGTGTTGGCCCCCTTCCTAGTTCACATGTTTAACAAGTCCCTAAGCACAGGTGACTTCCCGGAACCACTTAAATCTGCAGTGGTTACCCCAATCATTAAAAAACCACAGCTTGATGCCGACAACTTGGGTAATTGTCGACCTGTGTCAAATCTGCCTTTTGTAGCAAAACTACTTGAAAAAATTGCTGCTTCTCAAATAACTTCCCACTTAAATCTGAATAAATTATTTACTGATCATCAATCTGCATATAGGAGGTTCCACTCGACAGAAACTGGATTACTTCGTATCCTGTCAGATATTACCCTTGCCATAGAGTCAGGTAAGTTAGCACTTTTATCACTTTTAGATATGAGCGCCGCATTTGACACCATTGACCACGACTTTCTCATTAAGAGACTAGAGGTAACATTCGGTTTACATTCTGGCGTAAAAAAATGGCTACAATCCTATCTAACCAATCGCTCACAAGCAGTGAAGGTAGGAAATAAACAGTCTAACTTCACAAAACTCTCTTCAGGGGTACCTCAGGGATCCGTTTTGGGTCCACTTCTCTTCATTCTATTCACAAATGATGTCGCAACGATTATTAAGTCATTTGGTCTCCTATCTCACTGTTATGCCGACAATCAGCAAGTCTACTTTTACTGCACACCAAATGAGATCACCGGCCTTAAAATTCGCATAGCTGAGTGTCTAGAAGCAATCAGTCTCTGGATGTCCTCAAACAAACTGAAGCTAAACCCTTCAAAGACCGAGTTTCTGTGGGCAGCCACAAATAGACGCCAACATTTAATAGATAACTCACCAATTGCTATTTCCGGCAATGACGTAATTGCGAAAACAACCGTCAAACTTCTGGGAGTTTATCTGGATT
The DNA here is from genome assembly GCA_929108145.2 of Limnephilus rhombicus. NCBI lineage: Eukaryota > Metazoa > Arthropoda > Insecta > Trichoptera > Limnephilidae > Limnephilus > Limnephilus rhombicus. Next base: position 40,485,365 of record OV815280.1, read on the forward strand.
CAGACCTTTCATTGAAAAGCCAGGTAAATAGGACCGTTAGCACGGGGTTCTTCTACCTTAGACAACTTAAGTCAGTTCGTAGGAACCTTTCTACAGAAGCAACTAAGCTTCTTGTGAACTCGTATTTAGTATCACGTCTTGATTACTGCAATGGCATCTATGCAAGTCTTCCTAAATGTCAAACTGACAAACTACAATCAGTTTTCAACGCCGCAGCACGACTTATCACTGGAGTACCCAAATTTTCGCACATTTCGGAACACCTCCGAAATCTTCACTGGCTGAAGTGTCCTGAAAGGATCCAATACAAGTTATGCTGGATGGTGTTTAAATCTATCAATGAAATGGCTCCTCCCTATATCTCTGAACTATGCATTCCGGAAAATATTGGTCTAAGGCAGTCAACTCTTAGATCAGCGACATCTTCTGCAATTGGAAGGTTGAAAGAACCTAAGCGAAATCCGAACACTAAGTTTGGTGATCGTGCATTCGCAGTATCCGGCCCCGAAGCTTGGAATAAACTTCCTATGGAATTGAGATGCATAACCAACTCAGCGGAATTTAGATCCAAACTGAAAACTCACTTTTTCCGATACTCCTTTCCATAAATTCATCATTCTATTTAAACTTTGCAATTTTTAATAGTTTTTTTTCCTCTTTTCTCTTTGTTTATAGTTAACTCAATCTGTTTAATGTAATCTGTTAATTGTGATACCTCAATCTGTTTACTGGTGAGCGATGAATCACCTTAATGCAGTAAAGATCGACTATTAAATTTATTAATTTATTTAAAATATCTATACCTTCCCGTAAATCCAGTTAACCTTCATTATACTCTCGAATTGTAATATTATGTAAAAACTTCCTACTTCTTCTGGCGCTAATCTTAATTGTAAATATGTGTGTTAATAAGTCACCAGTTTTAGGTTAGAATCTATATGTCTTAGTCATAAGTCACTAGCTATAAGTCTTAGATGTAAGTCACTAGTTATAATTGTAAATCTTAGTAGTAAGCCAGTAATATAAGTAGCTATAAGTCTTAGATGTAAGTCACTAGTTGTAATTGTAAATCTTAGTTTTAAGCTAGTAATGTTAATTCTTTTATATATTATTTGTACAGAGCCCTTGAGGTGATTTTCCATGAAAACGACGCTATATAAATTAGCCAATTATTATAATTATTATTAATACTGCCACAGTATGCAACGTAGTTGTGAATGATGAATACTTGAAGCAGGTGGATGAGTTTGTGTATCTGGGTAGTATTTTTACGAGAGATGGGAAGGTTGATAGAGATATTGAAAGAAGGGTGAATGCCAGTAACTCCATTAATGGTGGACTGAATGCCGTTGGCGCTAATAAAAAACTGTCAAAAGAAGCGAAGCTAGCAGTCCACAATGGAGTCCTGGTACCTACCCTGATGTATGGCAGTGAGGCATGGAACTGGCAGAGAAAGGATGAAAGTAAGCTGAATGCTGTTGAAATGAGATCCCTGAGACGTATGTGTGGTAAAACAATGTATGATCGTGTGAGAAATGTGGATATCCACAAAGAATGTAAGGCTGTTGTAAGCATAATGAGTAAGATTAAGAAAGGGACCCTCAGATGGTTTGGGCATATAGAGCGAATGAACGAAGAAAGTAGTGTAAGAAGAATATACGACGTGAATGTGAATGGTAGAAGAAGTCGGGGACGCCCGAGGAAGACATGGCACGATCAAGTGAATCAGATACTCATGTCGAGTCGGGCCATGTCAAAAGTCAGAATAATAGAAGAGAATGTATGAGACGATGTATGAATGTGAGTGAGGCAAGGAGTGTGTGCCAAGACCGAGTTGTTTTGCGGTCCGTCCTCTCTGCCTACCCCTGCGGCGAAACAGCGTGATGGTTAGTTAGTTAGTTAGTATAATACTGCCAGATAGAATAAACAACACGATTCTAATTACAGTCGATTCCGCTTAATTGGGACACATCGGGTCCAACATTCCCAAATAAGCAAAGTTTAAGGTAATTGTTTTTTTTGTTGTTTATTTAATTAGAGTTTTTACATACATACATATTACATTTATTCCAGATCTGTCGAATGTGTTTAATTTTGTAAAATTTAAAAAAATATATATTTATTTTCTTCAGACACATAAAACTTATTTTGAGGCACCATTTTAAATAATTATGAATAAAAAATAATTGTGTATTAACTACATGAAAAAATAAAATAATCGAAGATAGGAACAAATAAAAAAATAACCCAAAAATTGACACCTTACATGCACTTCAGTGTCCTGCAAACTGAACAACTTTACATTAACGAATGCTGGTGGACGGAGAACAGCCGGAGTGGGCATGGCCGAAGTCTACCAAATTCACTGCTGAATGAACTTGGAGCTCCTGTAGAGCGGCGCATTCCCTCCATTCACTTGCTCCGCATTTTGCACATCTGCCCCTTTTAAATAAAATTTGTTTACTGAGACACGTTTCGCCAAAAATGTAATATGTAATTAAACGGAATGGTGAAATAACAAAAGTAAATTAGTATTAATTTCTTTATTTGGTTTCTGTTCCTTCGGTTTTGGCTAAAATAACCGACTGTCCTGATAAACTGGTGTATTGCAACTTTACCATGGCTAGTCCACTCCATTGGAGTGAAAATATAATATTTAAAAAAATATTTTTAGTAATATCACTTCAAGAGACTAAAAGGCAAAGATATTGAAATATAAGAGATATGCTATCGGCAGTTTTTAATGGGTGGGATTGTGTTTCATGGCGTCGCCGATATTGTTAATCAATATTACTGCACACCTTCAAAACATCAACATCAACTAAATGAATGAATTCTTTAATTCAAACTATATTGTTAACCAATACTACTGCAAACCTTAAAAAAATCAACTAAATTAACGAATTCTTTCCGTATTCAAACTATTTCCATCAGACGGTAGTCCGCCGATGGTCAGGCGGCCATCATAGCATATCTCTTGTATTTCAATATCTTTGCTGAAAGGACATCGATTAAATTGAAAGTTGAAATTGATTAAAATAAATACCCCAACAATAAGGAACTCCAGTGAAAAATATTATGGCTTTAAAAAAATATGTTCATATAGACCAATAAACGCTGATTCTGAATATATAAGTTTTATTTAATAATATTAAACGCAGTGTTTTTAAAAAATTATTAAATGTCCATTTTTAATCGGGTCGTAAAAACACGCCGTCATGTTGGCATTATTTAAATTTTAGTGGTGAAGTCACTGTTCGACGTGTCGTGACATCACCGTAAAGTCATTGTATAGGAATGTACGATATGACACGAGCCATCGTATTAATTTATTTGTTTATTTACATATGGTTTATAGAGATTTAAGTAGTTGTTGTGTTTATTGAAACATTATTTAGGCCTAAATAATGTTTCAAAAATAAAGGTATCTCTTATTAGTTTATCTCTATTATTAAAAATATTCAAAAACTACTGCACAAAAAAATAGTATTGCTACTTCTAGGGAGAATATTTCGAACAACGGAATTCAAAATGGCGGCAGTTGATCAGCTGATTGCCCGATCCTATAGTAATTTTTCAGGAGTGATAATGTCACACGATTCACCATACACACATACGGTGGTTTTCGGGGGGTCTTGAAAAATTAAAACTTCGACAATTATTTTAACTATTAAAACTAACTCTAAAAATAAAAATAAAAATGCAGTTATTTAAGTAGGGGGGTCATTATTCATTAAAAAAAATACAAAAAATTGAACTGGAGTTCTCTATTGCGCTTTATATCTCACCACGGACATCTTGCTGAGGAATCTGTCCAAGTAGGAGACGGCGAGGTGCAAGGTCTCCGGGCTGAAGGAGTACTCGTCACTGATAGACACCAGCCAGTCCACCAAGATACAGCGCATGCTGTCGCTCAGCTCCGACTGCTTGCTCATGTACAGCGGCTGGGGGCGGTGGCGCCTCTCCGCCTCAAGCAGGTACCTGTGGATGTCCTGGAAATACGATTTATGGTAGTGAAATTATTGTCTCTGGTGTGAATTACATTCGGAGTAGGTACCAATATTGTTTTTTCTTCCTCAACCCGTGAGGGAACTTCTTAGGTTCCAATTTTAAAATGAAAACAGGACAAAAGACTCTTCAAGTTTTCAATATCCTGAACTTTCTAAATGCTTTTGACATAATTTGACTCTCCCCAACTCTCCCTAAAGTTAACCCTTAGCGGAACTTTTAACACTTTTTTACTTTTAATTTTGAACTAAATGACAAAAATGTCAGTAAATATGATGTTATTAAATTTTTTTATGAAGTTTTGAACAATGACAAATATTTGGCATTAGTTACTTCAATATATATATGTGTATATAAATATTAAAAAGCTCACTCTACACTAGGTTATAAGTATTTTGTATGTGTTATCACTGGGATACCACAATTCCGCTAAGGGTTAAATCGGAGGTTCTCAAGCTTTTAAACCCCCTGCTGCTACATTTCTACCAATTTATCATTTTTATCACGCCAACATAGACCCCTGTGGAGTTTCCCGTGGACCCCTGGGGGTCCACGGTTAAATGATTGGGAGGATATTGAATGTGCCTAGTCTCTAAATTTAACATATTTTTCTTTGTATAAAAATTCACCATCAGAAACTTAATGGTAAAAAGACAATAATTTTAAAAAAAAACTATCCGATTGGAAAGGTTAAGTGCACCGGAGGGGGGATAATTCACATCTCCCAAATGAGAGTTTTGTGGGAAAACAAGATTTATTACATCACATAGGTAATCCTAGATTAATTTGGGAGGCCGAGTACCGCCGCTCCGGAAACCATTTATAGGATAACCAACACCTCTGCCGTGGGTCAACCCACGTGGTTCGCTATGTTTGTTGACTAAGCGGGAGTGCCCGGGTTCAAGGGGTGATATTTGTTCGGGTCTTGGCAGCAGTTGTGCCCACACTGACCACCAGATTCCTACCCATCCCTCGTACATTTTTCCTTCCCAGAACTTCTTCTCCTTCCTTTTCTAAAAAGACCCTTCACACAGCATTCACAAAGATGAGATTTTATTATCCCCAGAGCCTCTCCTGTGTGGAGCTAATGTAAAAAAAAATGAATCTGCATTAATTTATAAAAAAAGTGTATTTTACTGGAAAGGTCTACAATCAGGGCTGGGCAGTGTTTGAAATACTTGTAATTGAAATACGTATTTGAAATACAAATACGTATTTGTATTTCAATTACTTCCTTAAAATGTATTTTGTAATTGGTATTTCAATTACCTGCTGCTGAGGTATTTTGTAATTTGTATTTCAAATAGTTATGGCTTCAAAATACATTTTCAAATACATTTAGCGATCATAATAATGATAATGAAAAATAAACACACATAGATAATACATAGACTAAAAACGCTAGAATCCTGTACTGTCTTTTGCTGTAGCACTCTTACTAATGATTATTTGTATTTCTCTTATATCATTGCTTTATAAAGTACTCTACTTTTTTTTACGTCATGCTAGTTGTTATTATTGTCCTGTGCTATAATAGCACTGTTATTGTACATTTTGTATCATATTGTATTATACTTGTCATTGCTTTGTATTGTGCACTTGAAGTGAAATAACACAAAACTGCACTATACAAATGTCATCCATTTATATATAGAAATGAATCCTTGTTTTCCTTGGTCACGCCATAACTTCAGAATGACTTTACCTATTTCATTCATTTTTTTAAGTTTTCTAATACCTACTGTATAGAAGGTTCTTACGGAAAGAAAAATTAAGAAAATTACGCAGGAAATTGGATAATTTCAGAAAACTTAATGACTTTTTTAACTTTGCACGTTTGAAAGTTCGCGCGTTTGATGAAATTGAATTTAGCAGGCAGCTGTTTTTTTTTTGTAACAAAAGAATTGCCTATGGATTTTTTGAATTATAGATATTTTAAATAGGTACCTATGTTAGGTACCAGATTTGATTGATTGTTCTTATAATATAGAAAAATTAATATTTGTAATATGTGAAAAATGAAAATTTGAATAAAAAAATTGTAATAGCTGGCAGGCGAGTTGTTTGAAAACTGAAGGTACTGGGACTAAATATATGGAACGCGGGCGGGGGGTTGGCGGGATGGGGGAGTGGGAGTGGGTAGGCAGGAAGGTGGAATGGGAATGCAAGAAGGGTAGGGGATGTGGTAGAGGAACGGGGACGCACGGGAAACAATTTATGCAGGGAGAAACAATTTATTTCTTTGAATATGGCATTGCAACGCATGCCGGGAACTAGCTAGTGTTATTATAATCTAACACCTAAGTCCTATACCACAAAACTACAAGTGGAGCGGAGACGAGATGTGTCTCCTGAGCAATATGATTAGTCAATTTAAGCACGTCTCTGTTTCACTCTGCTCAGCTTTGCTTCTATGGAAACGCACCCTTAGATATGGGCACTTATGACAATTTATTGCAACCAAAGGTTCTACCAAAACCAAATGTATTTTGTATTTTGTATTTGAAATTAAAAAATGGTTAAAATACTGTATTTTGTATTTTGTATTTCAAATACACGATTTGAAAGCATTTTGTATTTCATATTTTAAATACATGCGAAAAAGTATTTTGTAATTTGTATTTTAATTACAGCAAAGCATGTATTTTGCCCAGCCCTGTCTACAATAATATGTATATTAGTTATGTCCGATTTTGTGCTATCTCTTTTACCATTTTGCATTTCCTAATGATTGACTGCTGGGCAAAAATGGGTGATGACTGTTAAAACGGTAGGTGTAAAAAAATAGTACCTAACTAATATCTAAGTTCTTCTGGAATGGTCAAAAAATGAATTAAGAGATAGTATATGATAGCTCCGCAATATGTAATAGGAGGGACCCTAGTGACCCCCCTCCGGGTGGTGCGTGAATTTTACCTTCAGTTACGTAAAGGTTAAACAACCATCAAAGAGATTGAAATTTATTTAATATTTCATTGGTCTCATGAGAATACTGGTTTTCCCTCATTATCCTAATGTTATATACAGACAAATCATTTTGAAAAGAACACTTTGAATACATTTGTGCACACCGATAGTATCGAAAGTTTCAAAAAAGTTTTTCAAACTAGTATCCAAGAACCACCTTTCCCCGCAATTGGCCAGATATAGGGTACATAGCAATGTTTATCATTTATTATTTTAATTATTAAAAATATAATATATCATTGAAGAAGAAGGTAACACTAATAATCTAAACGAATGTTCTCTTTCATATTTATATTGATGGGAATAACTTTCAAAAGTAATAAAAAGAGAGTTGTTCTAATGAAAAATGTAATAATTAAATAAAAAAATAATTCACCTAGCTTTGTACAAGCAAACCATTTAAATTCATCAATAAATAAAACATATAGTTATTTATGTTTTATTTATTGTATAATATAGCTATTTTACAGTCCCATCTTAGACATGTTCCCTTTCATCCTCTGTTCTATCTTCTCCCCCACTCTTCACTAATCCCTAGTCACGCCCGCGCTCCCACCTCAATACTTAGTAATACATATATTATGTTCACCCATTGTTGTATAATGTCAACTTAGAATAAGAAGAAGGAAGAGTTGTCCAGAAACCGGCGTCTGTAAAAAATACAGTGGTTCAAAGAAAGAAATAGTACTTCATTTTTGAATAAATTTGGACTTGCAATTTAGGTAGGTATATTTACACTTTACAATGTCCACATTAATATATTTATATAATATGTATTTTTTATTTATTACTAGCAGACCCGGCAACACGTTGCTGTGGCTAGCGAAACACAACGCCATTACCCAACTTTTATAAAATCCACACCACCCGCTTGCCAGCTGCCCGCTGCCTGAATTGAGTATTTGAATTTCTCGACTTTTCTCTACTATAATAAGCATGTTTTTATACATATAATCCTTCCTCTGAATCACTCTATCTATTGGTTGCATAGTTTAAAAAATCTATGCGCACATACATTTTGAGCGACTTCATCAAATAAAATAATTCAAATCAAATACCTACTTACTACTCTAGGACATCTATTTTCCAATTTCTTCCGTAGAACGAATTTCAAAAGTGACTATAGTACGGCCCGCCAGCCGTTTTAAATCGCACAAAAATATGTTTTCTTTAAATTTCTCAAATTTTCTCTAATATAATTTACATGTAATATACATATAAACATTCCTCTTCAATCACTCTATCTATTGGTGAAAAATGTATAAAAATCCATTGCGTAGTTTAAAAGATTAACGCGCACATACATTTTGAGCGACTTCATTTTATACTATGTAATGATTTATTGGGTTAACCGTACAAATATGTTATACCTGTAAGCTATAATAACCTTTGTACTCTATTTCGTTTTATACAACAAATTTTTATTTAATTTTGAACTAGCAGACCCGGCCACACGTGCTGTGGCTAACGAAACGCAACGCCATTTACTGACAATGCCATTACCCAACCTTTATAACCAACGCCATCTGTTAATTTGCATACATATCAAATCCACACAGCCCGTTCCCCAGCCCGCTGCCCGCTGCCCGCTTGCCAGCCCGCTCCCTTCATATATTACATATTTCAACTAATTTACACAAAACCTTGACAAATTAAATACCTAAACCTTCCTCATGAATCACTTCGTATCTATTGGTGAAAACCACATGAAAATCCGTTGCTTAGTTTAAAAGATCTAAGCGTACAGACAGCGGTAGCGACTTTCCTTTATACTATGTAAAGATTTGCATTCACATGTAAATAATCTTTTTTTTTATCCATCCAGTACACCATTACACAAGCAAGGGTCTCTTTAAAATGATTTACCTGTACCTACTCTGTATACAGTTAACCCTCTCAAACACGAGATACTCATATGAGGCCCCAAAATTCGTCATCTTTGACAAGCTTTCATAATTTTTATTTTTAATGTTTCTTTATTCTTTGAATTGTTCGTTACATGAATTGGGGATTTTTCGACCACCATACTAGGCACATGCCTGTGTTGTGGCAATTCCTATCATATTTTCAAATACAACCTCACCATAGATCACTTTGGACCTTGCTTGATAACAATTGATAGTTCAAAAACTTGCCATCACATGAATACACTAACCCAGGTTGATTTTTGACGTTTTTTTGTCGATTTCTGTTTCTCCTCCTTTCAACGTACCATTAGATATTGAAATTCAACCATTATAAACAGTAAGTAAATATTTTTATATGCTCTGTACGTACATCTTACTTGTGAAACCATTAGAATGTTATTTTCTTAATATTTTATATTGATTTCTTTGCAAAAACTAATCGGCCTCATATGAGGTCTATGTGTTCCAAGAGTTGTCAATATCAACCAATAGTATGCAGTGAGCTCTGCGAATAAACTTATTTTGTTTGTTGTATTTTGATTTGGAATTGAAATATTTATGAGGGCATTTTATTTTTATTACATTCTTTATCATTTTTGAAGGCATAAAATGAGTTCACGAATGAATGAGGATTGTAATCTCGATGAAGATCAAATTTTGACCCTGCTTACTCTCCCCGATGGTTCTGACGAAGAAGATTTTTCTGGATCAGAAGACGATCTGTTCGAGCCAGCGGAAAATGAATGTTAAAGGATTGAGGATCTAGCAAGTGAGCATCCCTCTACTATTTCCGAGGCTGAAAACGGTAATACTTCAGAAGTACGCGTCCCTCAACAAAAGACATCAGACCTGTGATATGGTTTAGAGCTAAATAAAATGCTTTTCTTAACAATATACCCAAATTTCAAGGGCAATGCAAATCAAATATTAGTGGCGAAATGCCTATCAACTTAGAAATGATTACTGAAACGTACATCATGGCAACAATTGTAAATGAACGTAAAAAAAAGGGTAAAGAAAATTTCGAATTAAATTTATCGGAGCTGAAAGTCTATTTAGGAATCAATTTTGTCAAGACGTATATTCCCTACGCCCGTTTGCACCAATACTGAACTGCCATTTTCTTGAAATATACAACAAACCCATGAGAGGGGTTGACCTGATCACCTAATGGACTCTTTGGTAGGCCTGTATCCGCATCGAGTACGCCACAAGAGATGGTATTTGAGATTCTTTTCCACCTTCTCAATATGACTATAGTAAACTGTTGGATCTTATGGAAAATGGACCCTAACAACGAGTCATTAGACTTATTAGAATTCAAGTAATCTGTTGAGTCATCTCTCATTTACACTGATAAACATTAGACCAGGGTTTCCAAACTGTGTTCCGCGGAACCCTAGGGTTCCGCCGAACCTGTACAGGGGTTCCGCGACAATTTGTCGGAAGAATTTAATTTAATATAATATACACATATTCATATTTCTCATTATATTCTCATTATTTGTATAAATATTTCACAATAGTTCTTAAGTAAGTACTAGACCCTTCCAGGTAGAGAGACTAAGGAAGTGGAAAGAGCCGTTTATGGTATTATCGCAGTAAACCTTCATTTTACATACCTACTAATAAAAATCTCCGAAATTTATTACTGTGCTGTATAAAACCGTGATCAGAGTCAATAATATGAACATCTGTGCTATGTGGAAACAATTACGAGATAACTAATCTGCAGGTGTGTCACGAAATTTCTGTTCCCAACCATATTTTTACGGAATTTAGTTTTTAGTTAGAAATTCAGTTTTAGTACATTCTTGTTAGCGATTAGTCGAACTATAAACGCGCATGGTGTTGGTGAAAAAATCGTATGAAATTAGTTTGTGGAAAATAATCGTTATCAATTACGTCTAAAGGAGAACACAAACTTCACATATAATACATAGACGTATATTTCTACATTTGGAAATCAAAGGTGAGTAATACAAGCCATAATCATCAATTTGTAGAAATATATTTTTTTTTAAATAATTTTTACAACAAGGAACGATTTTAGTTTTCTGGTACATTTTTGATCATTTTTACAGAATTTCTCAATGTTGGGAACCAATCTGTCAAATTTACAATAGATTGTAGTTTTACGCGTTTTTATTCTACGCGTCATTTGTGCGATGAAATGGTTAGCCGACACAAAGCTCTTTTATTACATACTGAAGTGAGATGGCTATCCAGATGAAAAGCACTATTAAGACTGTATAAACTTCGGAGTGAGTTATTGGTCTTCTTGAAGGCACAAAATAATTCAGGACAAAATTTTGTTGAAGTTTAATCAAATCCTTCATGGTTGATAAAACTTGCTTATCTGGCAGATATTTTTACCAACTGCAATGAAGTTAACTTATCATTGCAAGGAAAAAGTATTACAATTTTTAATACGAGAGATAAAATTCATCTTTTGCTAAAAAATTACAATTTTGGATTTCATCAGTTCAATCTAATCATTTTGATTGTTTTCCTGCCTTAAGAATGTTTGAACGATTTGAAATTTTTAAGTAGATGAAGAGGTTTCCAAAGAATTTTTAGAACACCTACATAACTTGAAAACAACTCTTATTATTTTTCTGAAAACTAGTAAGGACGATTCCTGGGTTCGGAATCCATTTTCCGTGACAGCCAAACCTGTAGGCTTGAGCGCAAGTAGTATGAAAATCTAATTGATTTAATTAGTGACTCGGACTTGAAACAAAATACAAATCAGCCTTTAAATGATTTCTGGTCGAGTTTGTCAGAAGAGTACCCCAATTTATCAAAACAAGCTATTATTGTTTTACTTCCGTTTTCTATGACCTATTTATGCGAAGCGGGATTTTCTAATTATGCTACAACGAAGTCAAAGTGCAGGAACAGGCTCGACGCCACACCAGGTATTAGAATTTAACTTACCAATATTGTGCCTGATATCAAGAAGATATGCAATTCAAGGACTCAAAATCATCAAAGTCAAATTAGGTGTTTTATTTATTCCATTTTTTGTTGTTGTTTATATTCCATTATTTTGTTGTTTATATTCCAATTTTTTGTTATTTATATTCCATTTTTTGTTGTTTATATTCCATTTTTTGTTGTTGTTTATATTCCATTTTTTTGTTGTTAATATTCAATTTTTTCGTTGTTTATATTCCATTTTTTTTGTTTATTTTCCAATTTTTGTTGTTTATATTCCTTTTTTTTGTTGTTTAAATTCAATTTTTTGTTGTTTATTTTCCATTTTTTGTTGTTTGTATTCCATTTTTTTGTTTATATTCCATTTTTTGTTATACATATATTGTTTTTATACAATAAATAATGTGTAATAAATTTTTTAGAAAGTTATTATTAGGAATTACCCAATCTAAAAAATGAGCCAAGTGTTCCGTTAAAATTTACGGGTTTGCAAAGTGTTCCATTGCAGAAAAAGTTTGGGAAACCCTGCATTAGACGTATCCACCTGTAATAGGCCTTCACTGAAAAAAAAAATCGAGTGCAGTTTACACGCGGTTGAAGGGAAACTTTACCAAAACAATCCAGCCAATGAGCGTAGACCTAGCATCATTTCCGTTTCATATTTCAACCAATAGGAGTCATGAAAAGTGACATCATAATCAAAGCAGACAATGAGCGCTTTGCAGGTACTTTATGCGTAATTTCCGTTTCATCCGAATTCCAAATCACAACGGGGATAAAGAAGTTTCACTTCAAAATTAATAAAGTTTTTAGATTCTAAAATTGTAATTTTCTTAAAAGTTGCACGAAAATATTTTGTATGAAAAAGTTATAACCCTTGTACCCTTTGATCACTTTAAGCCTCATGTGAGGCCCGTCAATTCGACCAATTTATAATGAGGGTTAAAAAAAAAAAAAATTCATTTTCTAAACTCATTTAACCAAAGAAAGTATCCTTAAACATTTTTATTTAATTGTATTTCATAATTCATGCTCGAGAGGGTTTAAGTAAGTAATATTGTAATTGTAAATACAGACAGAGAACGTTTGAATATATCATACCGAAGATATTTAATTTATTACCTGACACTATAAAGCAATGTAATTCTATGAATAAGGTTAAATATATGGTGAAAAATTGGCTATCGGAAAAAAAAGATTTATATTGATTTTTATATGTATGAAAAAATGTTGAATCTGTAGATATAAGATGTAAATTTTAAATTTTAAAAATGTATAAATATCTAACTAAAATATAAGCACCTGTTGACAAGCCGATTCAATTGGCTTAGCAGGACTTGTTTGTTGATTATATTATGCATTATCTATTATTTCAATAAAAAAGAAAAAAAAAAAAAAAAAAAAAGTTAAATACCGTTTTCAGTTTACAGGGTCTGCTAAGTGTGGTAAGCTATGTTCAAGATGTTCCCCATCATAAATAATAATAAATTAAATCAACATGTAATCCGAACACTTTTTTTAATATTTACCGTTCTATAGAGGAGTTTGGTGTACACACTCAGTCTGCTGTCATATTGTTCAACAATTAAATTGGAATTTGATTTAATATTAGAACAGTCAACAGACATTACTTCCACTGTCTCAATTTCACTCTTTGGAGTTTCCAATATGGTGGCCAAAACATCCTCAGGGTATTTAGGAATGAATGAGCAAGCATTGTCAAGGATTTGTTTGTCAGAATACTTTTTGCTATTAGCCACATTTTCATTCTTGCAATTATCCAAATTGGTGTTGTCAATATTCTGGCACTGAAAATATTACAAAAAAGTTTGAATATATCAATAATATCTGTCAATCCGTTGCATTATGAAAACCTCTTCAATTCAATTTATTTATTTTTCATTTGGTTCCTTATCAAAAGTGTAGGTGTATGGTGTGAATATAATATTGCTGCAATATTAAAAAAAATAGAAAATATTTTTTTCATGTAAAAATGAATAAAATAACTATATTTTTAATCAAAAACTGCTTTTACTTACAAGTGAAGATTTGGTATTCCATTTATCCCAGTTAGATTGCACATTATTGATGGTCAAGTGTCCCAAAACTCTTCTGCTTTCGAAGGACCTCCTTTCCTTGAGTTTATTAGCACCAACATTGGACACTCTGTTGCCAGCTGCCATACTCTTTTTATTTTCACCGACATTATGCAGACGATTTTCTATATCTTCGTGTATTTGAAATGAAGTCATTTTGATTGTAAAACAGCCGAACTAAAATCAACAGAATGCACGGCAAATTTTAGACCTGGAAATTTCATTGTAACATTTATCAAGGATGCTAATAAATGGATGAGAAATATTATGCAAATGTACATTTGATTTTTTTTAAATACCTTTTGTGCCAGTGATAAATCAATTTGAAATACAATATAAACGTTAAATGTAATTAAACTTATAAAAAGTCACAACGTGTTCGGCAAATTCATTTACGTCCAATCGCGGCAGCCGCCCGGAGTGATTGACGAATTCAAACTTTACCGCGCAACAATACTTTCGCCTTTACCAGTCAGTTGCAGTTTTTAGTTTATCTTTCAGTTAACAGGAGATATCTCGTTGCTGCCAGTTGCCTGAGTTGCCACGAAGTGATATATTTTTTGTCAGTGAAGTGGCTCGTGAATTGCGAGCGATTGTGGCTAAAACTGCGCCAACAAGTAAAATACGTCCATATATCTATTATATGACGTGGAGATATATTTTACAATAGTTGAATTCGTGTTTTTCGAATAATAAATAATTTTAAACTTTCCATGGATGATTCAAACCGGATATAGTAAGTCATGTCATCAGCTATGAAAATAGGACATTTTAAATAACTTATCTTTTCATAAAATCATTGTTTTCTAAATTCATGTATTATTTTTCTAATATTTATTTTGAAATCAAGTCTCTTGGTGAATCGCCCCGTGTACAATTCCAGTTTAGCTCATGTGCCATGAACTTCCGGTCTATGGTGAGAGCACACGCGGATTCATTAGGGTGCGATAAAAGGTGAATTAATTGTCAGTGTGGTGTTGTGAAGGGAAAACTTTTAGCAGATATATAAAAATGTCCAATAACGGGGCTCCAGATTCATGGGAAACACAAGCCGACAATGTAACTGGAGAACCGAGTTCATCAGACCCCGATGACTTATCTGCTAAATTTTCCACGTTGAATGTAAATGCGTTGGAATTTGTGCCTTCTTTCAGTGTGCCCTCTACGGATAATGACAATATGGATTCACCTACTACATCTCAACAGTCAGACACCCAATCAACGAATTCCTCTGAAAGCCCCGTAATGAATGGTTAGTCTCATTTGTCATTGTAGATTTGACACTGCGTACTCTTCAATTATATTTGGCGCATTGAAAAAAGCAATGAACCTTCAAAGTTGCACATATGCTTCTACATTTCATGGACGTAAGACAGGTTTCGGTGCAGGCATGCTTTCTGCATATTTAGCATATTATTTACGAACTGTCACGCACGGCGAGGTTTCCCTCCTAGAAAGCCATAAAAGGCCCTCTGACAGTCCTTTTCATGAGATTCTATAACATAATACCACTCTTCTCAATTTGCGCCAAAATTCTTTTCGTGTTTCTGTTTATTGCTGGCATTTATACTTTAACAATATGGTCAAGATAGTTTTTGTGTGCCATGTCAGCGTTTAAGCTTTCGTCAAGCTTGTCTCACATTTTATGAATATAAGTATTCGGTTAGCATACTGAATCAGTTTCGAAATTCGGTAAGCTTGCCCTGTCTACGAAATCTGTCAAACATTCCACCACATGCCTGCCAAATATCTGAAGAGTAGGACATGTCTGTAGAAAGTAGTCTAAGTATCTAATCTATTTATTATCATCTTTTGATAAACCTTATCTTAGACTTGACTATATGCTTATAAACCTTATCTTAGACTTGAATTTATACTAATAGATCTTATCTTAGACTTAGACTTATCTTAGCTTGTAAACCTTATATAAATGGCTGGGTTTTCTATTTCAATATTATAATAATTGTCTTTTACATATAGACAAATAATTGATGAGGTCACAAACTCATTTTCCATATTTTACTTCACTATATTTGGTAGAACTAATGAGTTCATCAACCTTACCATAGTATAAAGCCCCCACAGTACAACAGGTATTTATAGGAATTTGATTTGCCATAAGACTATCTATGTTTGGACATATTTTGAATATCTTTATATTATAATGTTAAATAAACAAATGTTGAACTGTCTCTTCAGTAACATTCTATATGCTAAGTACCTCTTGGATATCACGTGCACCAAACTAACAAAAAGGATTAAGTGTAATAACATATAAATCATAATTTTTGAACTAAAAATAAGCTTTTACCAATTGTTTGTATCTATTGGCAAATTCACTCACATTAGAGAAGAGAAGATGGAGGTTAGGTAAAGAAAGTAGACGAACCTCCCCCTCCTAAAGTTTGTATGCCCCGAGGGGTGATATAAACCTGTATTAATAATAATAAGCCATGCTCGAGATAAGATATCTTGTCACTTAAAATTCCAGTTTTTTTACCACCTCTTTTATTTTTCCTTATAAAGATAATATGTGTACATACACACAATGTTAAAACACATTTTGGACGGTATCAGTTGTAGCCAATTACACCTAATAACTATTTTCATACAAGCCTTCACGCTATGAAACTACGCAGTGCATTACTACCCTAGTTTAATAGTATAATCATACTAGCTGCTGTTTCCTACCGCTCTGATGAGCTATTCTATATCTTTTGTGGGAACGAGATAGTTCTAGGCCGAGATTTGCTGTCAGATTGGTGTGATTTTATATGACTGTTATTTGCTTTTTCTATGGGCCGATGTCAGAATTTCAGTTGTGAGCAGTCATGTATTTTAGTTTAGGTCGTTTTAAACATGAATTCATGCAAGTATGCATGATTATTTAATCATGCATACTTGTATCATCATAATCATCATATTTAAAACGACCTAAACTAAAATACATGACCGCTCACGCTCACAGCTGAAATTCTGACATCGGCCCATAGAAAAAGGAATAACAGTCATATAAAATCACACAAATCTGACAGCAAATCTTATCTCTATCTCGTTCCCACAAAAGATATAGAATAGCTCGTCTGTTTATATTGTGAACCATTCATCAATGGTGTTACAGATCATGATGGGACTTCCTCAAGTGGTAATCTGCCCCCACATTATCACAATGCTCGCCGTGGTTATAATATGTCAATTTTTATGTTTCAAAGAACCCAACCATGTCTGATTAACGTCTAAAAAGAATCATAATGACAATCTAGCCTCCTTCCAACAGAAACAATCTTCTTAATATGCCTTCCATTGATATGCTTGGTGTAGCTCTAAGTTACAAACTCCGGCACGAGGGCTCCATCGAATCTATAATTGAGAATCGGGGCAAACTGTACAGGGCCCTCAAATATTTTAATAGTACACAACTGCTTACCCTGTACAATTACCAAGTGCGCCCCACAGTTGAAATTGGTAGCCACCTCTGGGCCGGTCCCTCCTCAAGATACTTGAAAAAAAAAAACCTTGACTGTGCAGAAAGAGGCGGTCCGTTTGATAGATTCCCTTATGTTAACGAACGTATTGCAATCTTTCAAGCACAGGCGTCAAATGGTAAAAGTGTATTTCAATGAAAGATGCTCTCAGAAACCAGCGTCATTGATTCCTTGCACCGGTGCATAGTTGGGAAACAATCCAAATCCATGCCCAACATTTGCACATGGTTGACGTTTGTCATATGAGAACAGGTCT
Organism: Limnephilus rhombicus; assembly: GCA_929108145.2. Classification (NCBI taxonomy): domain Eukaryota; kingdom Metazoa; phylum Arthropoda; class Insecta; order Trichoptera; family Limnephilidae; genus Limnephilus; species Limnephilus rhombicus. The sequence goes on from OV815280.1 coordinate 40,503,024, forward strand.
TTTCTATGACTAGTAGTTGAGTTAAACAGCTCGGCTGTGGAATGATTTGTTAGCCTCTGTATTCCCTCCCTTCTACAACATGGGTCTCTACAAGACCCATGTTCACTCAGCATCCCCAAAGATGACATAGGCCCCGAGGGAAATTATTTTCCGCAGGGCCAACTGTGGGCAGTTAGTGTAAAAAAATAAATTTGAGATAATATGTTGTTCTGCATCTTTATGTCCTGTAAAATCTGTGCTATGTATCTCTAATATATTGATGGGCTAGTGCAAAAATCTAAGTGAATTATGATAATGTAATCCTATAAAACTTAAATTGTTTTATTTATTTGTATAGTATGCCATCTGTATGTACAGAACTTTTGTGGATATATAATAAGGAAGCGTGTAACTACTGACACAGCTTGACTGAAACTAATATGTGGTAGTTAGTTATTTAGTTAAAACGTGTGGTATGTAAAGTACTAATGTTGTGTGGTGTGCAGGTGTAGATGTGGCGGCATGCCCCCGAGCGGAGGAGCCCCCCCCGGCCCCCGGGGGTGGCGGGGGCATCTCCCCCACGGTGGACAGTTGGGACGCCGAGGCGGAAGACGCCCTGTTGACACCCGAGCAGGAAGACCCCGATGACGATGAGGACGGAGAGGTGAGATCGCACCCATCATTGAATATTTCTACGTCATTGCATATAATGTCTACATTATTTCATATAATATCTACTTCATTGCATATTTCTACTTCATCGCTTGTTATGGCGATGAAGTAGAAATATAGAGCACAGCAAGTTACTTATCAAAGAGACCTTCACTATTCATTCTAAGAATATGTCAATTTATTCCTTGATATCTTGGTATTCGCCCATCATCATTGCTTATTACGGCAAAACGCACCTCAATGATATGATTTGAGATTTTCACAACCAAAAGTATTATCATGAAGGCAGATGTGATGTGATGATGGAAACTGTAATGCCGTCATTGGCAAAATAAGGAGGAAGTGTAACACAGCATAATAACCCAAAAATTAATCACGATGGAGCCACCTGAATAACTTAATTATCCTAGATATCTTGACTTTTTCTATTGATGTGCCAATTTATTCCTTGATATTGGCTGTTCATCCCCATCATTGCATTTTTCTGCAACGTGGATTATAGCAAAACGGCTCAAGTCATCCAAGAGATGACTTTGCTCTCGTTCATTCTATTGATATTTTGATTTCTACCGTGAAAGCTGATATTAAAACAATATCTTAAGCTTCTGTAAACTAACCTCCAGGTACAGAGAAACTTTTAAAGAATGAAGGAGAAAAAAATCTAAATTTTACTTACCGGCTTGTAGTATTGATCTAAGATTCTGTGAAGACTGCTATTCCCGTAGTGGGGGTTGAACCCTTGATTACAGCTAGACAAGCAAAAGCACTCTGCTGATATAACTCCACATGTCTATTTGAATAGTAATGCTTTTCATATTGTGTGCAAATTAAAACTCCTAAGCTTCATCAAATAAAACATTCAGTCTACTCAACAACTGAAGTAAGAATTCTTCTAAGGTCTTGAAGTAATGAGTATTGAACATTGTATCAACATTTTTGCTACATAATACCAAATACAAGTGAAAAGTAAACCCCTTTTTTGGCAAATGATTATTACCTGTAATTTTTATGGCTCTGTGCATTGGACTAGCACTGTGTATTATTTTATGGCTTCTCTTTTACAAACTACAATGTCTTTTTTGTGTTTCAGGAGGAAGATGAAGTGGAAGAAATGAGAAAAGTCATAAAAAAGAAGCCTCCAAGAATCGAAGACACCCGAAGCAAGAAAGAACACATTAATGTAGTATTTATAGGTCATGTAGGTTAGTATTATCATTTTATTCAACTGTCTAATAATAATACCACATATCGCACAAATGTTTTATTTCAGAATAATTCCTTGTAAAAAATGCTCTTTTTTTTAAATCTATGTATTTAAATCTTGTTGTTAATGCTTTTTTAATGACATTTTTTAATCAACTGGTTGCCTTATATTTTATTTATTTTTAGATGGGTTATTTTTAGCATGAGTCATGATATGCTTTAGTGAATTATTCATGAATATTCATTTTTTAAATTTCCTGGAATGTAAATAAAAATGATTGCTTTTTCAAACAGCAAAGAACAAGAACTTATTTTGTTTGTTGTTTTGATGAACTTTCAAAAAACATTAACTTGTTTTGTCGCACCATTTTAATTCAGTTTTTAATAAACCCCGATGAAGTAAGCAAACATTGCTTACGAAATGTGTTGGTTTTTTAACCACTCGAACCCATTAGCTTGTTTACACGAAAATGTAACACTACTAGCCCTTCAAAAATTTGGCTTTTTTTTCGGATGGTCAAAATATTTTCGCTTTAAAATAAAATGCAAATATTTTGAATATTTCTGAACACATTCAAAAACCAAAAACTGTTTTAGAAAGGTGATGAAATACGCTTTCAAATTATAGAATTAAAAAAATATATATATTTTTTTAAATTATAAAAATTTTGCATACAAACATAAAAAAGTTTTCAAAATGGGTCACCTTATGTTTTTTCTAACTAAAGTTACTGATAATAATAAAAACACATGCGTATTTTATTAGAAAAATGTATAAAAAACACATATTGTAACCTCAATTTTTTGTCGCTCTATGAAAAATTTTTTTTTTAAATTCCCGAAGTTTCAAATTCTTTTTTCAATTTGCGATTCAAAACTTTGTGTACATAAAAGTGTACATTTTACTTTTTTGGTGGCTATTTTTTAGATTGGAATATAAAGCATGATGTTTTTCCTTTCTAACGCCGATTAGAACATATTTCTAACTATGATAGTAAGGGAGTTACGGCGTCTTATGTGAGACCTATGTGCGTTGGGACAAATCTGGTCTCCTGTGATTAAACGGGCTAGACATACGTATGAGGCGAGGCGTACCTGAGAAATTAAACAATAAAAGTGGTTATAATTAATTATGAAAAATGATTAATTTTTCCTCTCAAAAAACATATTTGTGTTCATAATCATGTTTGGTTGATGTATGCTTTCAGATGCGGGAAAGTCAACAATTGGAGGTCAAATCATGTCCTTGACAGGAATGGTTGATAAAAGAACACTAGAAAAATATGAAAGAGAAGCAAGAGAAAAATCACGAGAATCGTGGTACCTCTCGTGGGCATTAGATACAAATCAAGAAGGTAATTGTTGTTATTATTTTGGACATTAGATACAAATCAAGAAATTAATTATTGTTATTGTTTTGGGAAAGAAAGGTACTTTGTGGGACATTGACACTTCACTCCAATGTAATATGAAGTTCCTTTGTCAAATTTGCCTACAGAGAAAGTTATGTGATATTACAATTTAATTTGTATTTCAAAGGATATTGATACTTCTTCATTCAAATTATGTAAAGCACAAGTTCCTTATTCACATTTTCCTTCAAAGAAAGCCTGATGTAACACGGCTTTCTTTGTGAGCAAATTTGGACTACTCTTTCTGTTATAGTTTAGGGTGCCCGCAGAAGAGAGAGTTAGTTGCGTTGCAACAGTTAATAATAATAATAAATTTGGACAACTTATATAGCGCTGTTTTTGCAAAAAATCGCCTCAAGAGCGCTGTACAAATTAGCATGGATTTTACATTAGAATTTACTTAACTTAGGAGGCTAGATAACAACTCGTCTTGCAGCTATCAAGCGCATGGATTATTGGAATTCTAGCCCCCGATAAATTAAATAAAATATCTTTTTATATGTACATATTTCAATTTACTTAACTATGTAGGGGGCTAGATCCACTCGTCTTGCAGCTATCAAGCGCATGGATTGTTGGAATTCTAGCCCCCCAATAAATTAATAAAATATCATTTTATATGTACGTATTTTAATTTACTTAACTATGTAGGAGGCTAGATAACAACTCGTTGCGGGCATAAAAATCCATTACTGTATATGGAGGTTTTTGAGGGGGACTTTGTTTGAATTTTGGTATAGTTTTCCAACTGACTAAAGTCTAGCGAGTAATGGCAGCAAAAATAAAAAAAAATTACGGTAGCATCTTTGCTCCAACGGGATGGCGTATCTGCGTCTACTAAAAAGATAGGTTCGCGCTTGTCAGTACGCAGGGACGCGTGGTGGGGGGTGCTATTCTCCCGAAAAAATAGAATGAAGTGAATTGACTCTACTAAAGAGCTGACTAAACTACTCTACTAAAATTGTGGTATTCGGACGTGTTTTGTTACTAATATACTCGCTACTGGACTAAACTACTTGCTCTATGTGAACGGGTCTTTGGTGACAACTTTTTATTGATTGGAATCTATGAAATAATAAAGGTGTTAGGGATAAATAATCCATTGCACTCCTCACATCGCTGCCTTTGGTACAGAGGATAAGGGTTCAAATCTCATTGAGTGCAATAAAAAGTGCTCCAAATATCCATTGCTGCCAATGCTAATGATTGTATATTTCTAATTTCAGAAAGGGACAAAGGAAAGACGGTAGAAGTAGGAAGAGCGTATTTTGAGACTGAAAAGAAACACTTCACAATATTAGATGCACCCGGCCATAAAAGTTTTGTACCAAATATGATTGGTGGAGCTGCACAAGCAGATTTAGCAGTTTTGGTAAGTTATATCTTATAGTCACATCTGAGTTCAGAGCAAAGCTAAAAACTCACCTTTTCAAATTGTCATATCCAGAAAAATAACTGATTTTCTTCAGTAGTATGTCATTACTCAGTCCATAATTTACTTTGATTGTTTTTTAATATTTTTCATAACTTACACTGACAACACGCAGCACGGGCAGTAATCATAACAATATGTGTTTGTAAATGTAAATATGTATGTTAGTCATAAATAACTAATTTTAAGACATTTGTAATTCATAATACGATTAGAGCAGTACTCGGTTATAAAAATAAGTATAGTTTGAAGTCACTAGTTATATAAGGCTTAGTTGTAAGTCATTAGTTACCAATCTAAGGCTGGGGTTAGACTCGTAATTAAAATTTACGGATTACATAAGATTTTGACAGGTTACTCACAGGAGCGTTCACATATGCATCCGACTTTTGGTAATTAATGATCACAGAAGTTGTTCGGAAGTTCGTGTGACCTCATGCTCATGCGACCGTTTACATCTGTAAATTTATTTGCGGTAAGATGTCAACAACGACCTGCTACTATCAAATTTACGCGATTTTGTCAATAAAGATGAAAAGGCCCAAATAAAGCATTGAAATAGATTTTGGCTTTAATTAAACAATTCTCCACGCACTTCTCTGACAAAATATGGCAGAGATCCGAGGGGTCAAAAAATTCTTCCAATAAGGTGGTTTCTCTTCCCATTCAAAAGTGTTCCATTTTTAAAGTGTAACAAACAAAATTTGTGACAAATCATTTCTTATTTGATTGTGTTTTATTTTTAAAGCGTAAAGATGGCTTTTCCGATCCCTGCACTCGATTGGGGCTTCATTTTTATAAATTATTTTATACCTCCACATAGGATGGGGAATTTATTATATTTATTTATTAATCTTTTATATTTGTTTACTCCCCCCAAGTGACTTGCAGGCAGTGCAATTTTTATGTCAAACTAGCTTTTTCCCGCGGCTTCGCTCGCATGGTGTAAGGGGGGTTCCCACTCCTCCACCTCCCCCCCTCTCCCCCTTCTTCCCTCCCCCCTCACCAATCTCACCCTCCCTCCCGCTTTCCATATATTAAATCCCAGTACATTCAGTTTTTAAACAGCCCGCGTGCCACCGTTTACAATTTTTATTCAAATTTCCATTTTTCATGTATATTAAATTTGGTACCTAACATAGGTACCTATTTAAAATATCTAAAATTCTTGATTCGATTCAAACTATTTGGGGAGTACCTACTTTAAATAAATTTATCAACTTAAAGATTTTCAAAAATAGAATCCTGATTTAAAATGTCATTCTCAAACACGCGAACTGTCAAACGTGTGATAGTCGTTATGTTTTCTGAAATTATCCAATTTTCTGCGCAATTTTCTTAATTTTTCTACATAAGAACCATCCTCGTACTTCAAGGAATATTCTAAAAAAAGAATTAGCGAAATCGGTTCAGCTGCTCTCAAGATTTGCGCTTAGCAACACATTCAGCGATTCATTTTTATATATAAGATAAAAGCAAAGCAGTTGTTTTTGACGGGTGGATTTCTTTAATATTTGATTGCATTCTCTTTTTAACCTCCGGGAGGCCAGGCCATTTCACGAAAATGCAATGTGATATTTTACACTTTTAACCGGGATACAGGTATTAAAATCCTACACAAAAAAGGGATAGGCTTAAGATTAAATAATTTAGAGGCATTGGAAATAAAAAAAATCAGTTAATACAAAGGCTGAAATCATTAATAATCAACTAAATCTAACATTCAGCCCTATTGTATGTTTCCCGTTATCCCACTCTCTCCTCCCCCACTTCTCTCCCACAACTAACACACTGTCCCACTCTAATTTACTGTCTCTTTCTTTCACAATTTGTATATATATGTGTGTTTTCCTGTATTTTTTAGTATTTTTATATTCAGTCCTGATGAAGGTACAGAGATACCGAAACCGGTAGACGGAGAAAAAAAAAATTCAAAAAAATAACAATAAAGTGACTTAAAACAAAGTATTTTCTTTTTATTTTTTTTTAAATGTCAAGTGTTTGCTTCTTTTGAAAAATTAATTATTATAGTCTTTAGGTGGCACTTTGGATTCATCCAAAACTAAGCTAAAGTTCCCTATAGATACTTGTGGATTCAAGATACTAGACCAGCCCCCATAGCATAGTCGATCGGTATAGGTTTTATCGAAAATGTCGGTAACTTGTAATCGCTCCCGAGAATGACTGCAGGCCGCTAACGAAGAAATAACAGTTCACGTCAAATAAATCAGGAACCCTTAGTCGTTGTGAACTGTTTTTTGTTCGTTAGCAGCCTGCAGTCGTGCTCGGGAGCGATGACAAGTTACCGACATTTTCGATAAAACCTATATCGATCGACCATGCTAGGACCCCAGATCAATGAACTTCATTTCAACAATTCATCACTCCAATCTCGTTCCTTTCTCTACACAAGTTTTTCTCCTAACTAGTTATCATTACATAATCTATTCGTCAAAACAACTGCTTTGCTTTTGTTTAGTACACTTTTAAAATAGAATGCAATCAAATATTAGGTCCTTACATATGAAATTGGCGTTTTGTATGGGAGGAACATAAAGTCGATTTTTTTTTTAAATATAATATATTTATTTAATCAAAGTATGTACCATTGCTATCTATGCACTTTTGCCATCTCATAGGTAGTCCATCGATCCCTTTACTAAAAAAACCATTCGGACGGGAATCAATAAAATCTTTGAAGGCGGTTTGGACTGCCCCATCGGAGTTGAATTTTTTCTCTTGCAAGAAGTTGTCCAAATTTCGAAAAAAATGGTAATCTGTTGGGGCAAGGTCCGGAGAGTACGGTAGATGTCTTAGACATTCCAATTGAAGCTCCTCTAATTTGGTAGCCGTCTGTTGTGCAGTGTGTGGTCTAGCGGTCAACGCGCGTTTGTTGATTTGCTTCACTCAATTCGTGAGGTACTACCCACCTTTCAAGCTTTTTCACCTTCCCAATTTGCTTCAAGTGGATTAAAACAGTTTTATCACTAACACCGTAGCCTGCAGCTAACTCGGACGTGGTTTGCGATGGATCCGCTTCTATAATAGCCTTCAATTCTTCATTATCAACTTTGGTCTCCGGCCATCCACGGGGCTAGTTCTGCAGGTCGAAATTTCCAGAACGAAAACGTTGGAACCAAAAGTGCACTGTGTTTTCTTTTGCGGCACCGTCGCCATACATATCATTAATCCTTCGAGCCGTTTCTGCAGCACTGGTGCCACGGTGGAACTCGTACTTGTAAATAATGCGATATTTCAAGTTTTCCATTTTGTAAACTAAGTGACGCAAAGAAAAGAAACAATTAAGGAAAAAACAAATGAATTATAATTTTCGAATCACAAATACATGAGTAAAAATAGCTGTATAAATTTGAATTTGGAATTCCTAACCAAAGAGAAGATATTTGAGATCAAAGTATATATATTTATGTGTATATGGATGTGTGCACCTGAATATACATGCACGTACGCATGCACACATATAAAAATAAATATAAAAATTTTAATATTGATATGTATATTTTCATAATCTTATCCTTACGCACTTCCTTTTCTCTTTTTTATTATAACTTTATCAATTTTCAAATCATTACATACTAGTACCATATGTTTAAAAGTTTATTTTATTTACATGTTTATTTTACGCACTTCTTTTTCTGTTTTTATTATAACTTTACAAATTTTCAACATCATTACATACTAGTACCATGTGTTTACACTAGACTTTACTCAAAGTAACTATCTTTAATTGATCACCATGAAACAGGCAGCCGCCTAATATGGTGATTTAATAAATCTAATCTACGTAAATGTCCAATATATGTAACATGTATTTTATAAATAAATAAATAAAGTTGCCAGTATGGCAAAATGCCGATTTCATGTGTAAGGACCTAATATTAAAGAAATCCGGCTCCCAAAAACAACTGCTTTGCTTTTGTTTAGTACACTTTTAAAATAGAATGCAACCAAATATTAAAGAAATCCGACTCCCAAAAACAACTGCTTTGCTTTTGTTTAGTACACTTTTAAATTAGAATGCAACCAAATATTAAAGAAATCCGACTCCCAAAAACAACTGCTTTGCTTTTGTTTAGTACACTTTTAAAATAGAATGCCACCAAATATTAAAGAAATCCGGCTCCCAAAAACAACTGCTTTGCTTTTGTTTAGTACACTTTTAAAATAGAATGCAACCAAATATTAAAGAAATCCGACTCCCAAAAACAACTGCTTTGCTTTTGTTTAGTACACTTTTAAAATAGAATTCAATCAAATATTAAAGAAATCCACCTGCCAAAAACAACTGCTTTGCTTTTGTTTAGTACGCTTTAAAAAGAGAATGCAATCAAATATTAAAGAAATCCACCCGTCAAAAACAACTGCTTTGCTTTTATTTGATATAAAAATTGCACTGCCTGCAAGTCACTTGGGGGAGTAAACAAATATAAAAGATTAATAAATAAATATAATAAATTCCCCATCCTATGTGGAGGTATAAAATAATTTTAAAAAATGAAGCGCCAATCGAGTGCTGGGATCGGAAAAGCCATCTTTACGCTTTAAAAATAAAACACAATCAAATAAGAAATGATTTGTCAGAAATTTTGTTTGTTACACTTTAAAAATGGAACACTTGAATAGGAAGAGAAACCACCTTATTGGAAGAATTTATTGACCCCTCGGTTCTCTGCCATATTTTGTCAGAGGGTCGAAATATTTCCGCTTTACAATTTTTTTTATTAATATTTAAACCTGCTAAATACTTATGTAGTTTGTCAGCAGGTACATAATGATAATATTTTATGCAATAACATTTTCGGGTCCGTCCGGGGGTAAAGTAAATGCCCCAACCTACTATTCCTGTCTGAAACGCAGATAGCCGAGCCTGTAGACGCCTCCTATCTGGACTGCCCGGGCTTCACCCTCGCAAGCAAGTTCAGACCCAAAGGAGGTGTCTGTCTCTATAGTCGAGCTGACGTCAACTGTGTGCGACTGTTGAATCTGGAAAACTCCAGATTTGACGTAATGTGGGTACGCGTCAATCTTGCCAGTACGGTAAGATTCTACGCGTGTTTATACCGCTCACCGAACCTTAGCGAATCAGACACGTCCGAGCTCTTTAAATATTTAAGCGACACTATCGGTGACCTCTTGCCCCGCTACCCTACGGCAGAGTTTGTGGTCCTCGGGGACTTCAATATCATAACGAACCTTGGTTGAAGTTCTCAGGATCAACAGACTCGGCTGGACGCCAAGCGGAATCCTTTGCCCTTTGCTACGGATTGGAGCAAATGGTTCAGGAGCCTTTTTTTTTTTTTTTTTTACATAAGCTCCACACAGGAGGCCCTGAGGCAAATAATTTCCCTGAGGGCCTATGTCATCTTTAGGGATGCTGTGTGGAGGGTCTTTTAGGGAAAGGAAGGAGAGGAGGGTTCTGGGAAGGAAAAGGGTTTAAGGGGTGCCTACAAGGGTTCCTGATGTCCAGACTCACCGTTCCAATCTGTTAGACCTATTTTTAACCACTGTGCCACACGGTTACAGGATTGAAGTCACAGCGCCTTTAGGATCGTCCGACCACTGCCTGGTGACGACATCAATCCCTGTAAACTTCAGACCGCCAAAGAGAGGCTGAAGAGAAAAGTGTGGCACTATAAGTCAGCAGATTGGTTCATCTGCGGGCACATTTTAGTGCTTTCCCGTGGTCAGCTGTCTGTTTTCGGACTTCGGATCCCTCAAGATGTGCCCAGGAAATTGGTGAAGTCATCACATCCGCGATGGATGGCTTCATCCAATCTACTGTTGAGGACTCTGGAGTAGGCTCAAAGCCGTGGTTCAGTCGACAATGCGCTGAAGCAGTGCGGCGAAAAAACGCGGCTTTCCGAACCTACAACACATCTAGAACATCCGAAGACAGAACAGCTTACAACAAAATGGCAAAGGAAACCAAGAGAATCATAAATAGGTCAAAATTGGAGCACGACCTGCAGATCAGCAGAAAGCTGGCTGCATGCCCGCATGGCAAGCAGGCAATTCTGGTCGTTTGCGGGCTCAATAGGTCGCAATTTCTGAAAATCCAGTCTGCCACCTCTCACCAGACCTGACGGCTCACTAGCAAACACCGCCACCGAAAAGGCAAACTTATTAGGTAAAATGTTTGCGGATAACTCAACCCTCGATGACCAAGGTGCTGTCCCAACGTCGGTTCCTCACTGCGGTTTTCGTATGAAAAAGCTGAGGATCCGGCATCGGGAAGTACTCCATGTTTTACGAGGGCTAGATGTTAATAAAGCTAGTGGGCCTGATGGAATACCTGCCCTGGTACTGCTGAGGTGCGCTGCAGAAATAGCTCCAATTTTGACAAAGCTTTTTAAAATGTCCCTGAAGACTGGCTCTGTGCCCTCTGGTTGGAAAAAAGCGGTTATCCATCCTATTCCTAAGAAGGGTGACCGCTCCAACCCGGCCAACTACCGCCCCATAGCGATCACATCAGTTCAAGGTGATGGAACGTGTGATCAACGACAAACTGCTCACATACCTCGAGAAGAACAAAATTATTAACGACCGTCAATACGGATTCCGGGGGAACCGCTCGTGCGGTGATCTTCTAGCGTATGTGTCGCATGTTTGGGGGCGGTGCCTGGAACGTTTTGGTGAGACCCAAACGGTTGCACTGGACATTTCCAAGGCCTTTGATTGGGTTTGGCACCGAGGACTTGTCTACAAACTGCCTTCTTACGGACTCCCGCATCCTTGTGTACGTGGATTGCCGACTTTTTGAGGGAGAGGTTGATTCAGACGGTAGTCGATGGTTTCACCTCTTCCTTACACTCAATAAATGCTGGCGTCCCACAGGGATCGGTTTTGTCTCCAACTTTGTTTCTGTTGCACATCAACGACCTTTTGTCATGTGCACCAATTCACTGTTACGCGGATGACAGTACGGTCCATGATAGCTTTTTGTTCACAAACAAAGGCCTCACAAACCAAAACGGCTCGGAGGGCTTTGAAGCAAAGAATGGATGGTTATCTCGAGAGTGTTTTCTCTTGGGGTAAAAATAATCTCGTTGAATTTAATGTTTCAAAGACCCAATCTTGTCTGATTACGTCTAAAAGGGATCGAAATGAATATCTAGTATCCTTCAATGGAAGCAATCTTCCGAACAGGCCCTCCATTGATATGCTTGGTGTAACCCTAAGTGACCAGCTCAGGTATGGGGGCTCCATCGAAGCCAGAGTAAAGTTAGCCTCCCATAAACTGAACGTACTGTACAGGGCCCGCAGATACTTTAATACTTTTGACTGGTCAGTGGTTGAGTGGGCATAGTGCTTGGGTCCCACCCGAGCGTCGCGTGTTCGATTCCTCGGCTGGCTAAATCCTCCATCACAACACAAGCAACATTTTCGGCTTTCTGTGGTGGTAGTAGGAGATTTTCAAACATTGTTGGGTTATTCGTAACCCGGGAATGTTTGTCTTTCTTTTTTTTAAAAAAAAAAAAAAAATAGTACACAACTGCTAACCCTGTACAAATCGCAAGTGCCCCCCACGGTTGAATTTGGCAGCCACCTCTGGTCTGGAGCTCCAATATACCTGAAAAATACCCTCGACTCTGTGCAGAAATGGGCGGTCCGTTTAATAGATTCTCCCATCTTAATAGACGGATTGCAATCTTTAGAGCACAGGCGTCGGGTGGGAATGCTATCCTTGTTCTACCGGTATTACAATGGAAGATGCTCCGAGGAACTAGCATCACTGATCCCTTCGGCACCGGTGCATAGTCGGGAAACACGCCAAACGCGTGCCCAACATTTGTACACGGTTGACATTTGTCACATGAGAACGGGTCGTTTCTTCGACTCGTTCTTGTGTTCAACAGTTCGGCTGTGGAATGATTTGCCGGCCTCTGTGTTTCCTCCTTCCTACAACATGGGTCTCTTCAAGACCAATGTTCATTCATTCCTCTCCTCAAAAAGACCCTCCACTCAGCATCCCAGATGACATAGACCCTGAGGGAAATTATTTTCCTCAGGGCCCTCCTGTGAGGAGTTAATGTAAAAAAAAAAAAAAGTGTATTAACTTCAGGAGGTTATTCTACATGATGATAGGAGTAAAAAAGATTAATAACTTTTTCCGAAATCCCAACATTTTTTTCCCATACGAAAAGACGTACCTACTAAAAATCCTTAGTGTTAGGTACGATCTTACTTGCTGAGAGCCTGCAGGGCACGATTTTAGCAACATTGCATGGTTGTGATTGGCCTGTATCGTAACAATGGAAAATAATAAAGCTGGCCGCATCTTTTTACCACCAAACTACCCCTAAAAGTTGGAATTTCGAAAAAAGTTATTCATCTTTTTTACTTGTAATAATATCGTGTAGAATCACCTCAAAAAATAAGTTATTATATAAAAATAAAATCCAAATAAATGGAATATTTCTGAATGTGCCCGAAAACTAAACACTGTTTTTGAAAAGTGATAAAATACGCTTTCAAATTTTGTAATCCGAAATAAACATAAAAAAATTTCTCACCTTACGTTTTTTCTAACAAAAATTACTGATAACGAAAAAAAACCGCATTATAAACAACTCACTTTTGTCGTTTCATGTAAAAATAATGGATAAAAAATTCCCAGTTTCATGTTTTTTTTTCAAATTGCATTCAATTGGAAACTTGGTTTCATAAAGGGGTAGATTTTGATTGTTTTGATGTTAGCTTTTAGATTTGAATATAAAGCCTGGTGTTTTCTCTTTCTAATACCGTTTAGATCATATTTCATATACAACAATTTCTGTGAGACTTATATGAATTGTTCCGAAATTCTAATAAATTAGCCTGAGGGGACAACACGTTTAACTAACTAACCATCACGCCGTTTGCCGCAGGGGTAGGCGGAGAAGACGGACCGCCAAACAACTCGATCTTGGTACACCACTTGCCTCGTTCACATTCATACATCGTCTCATACGTGCTCTTCTATTATTCTGACTCTTCACACGGCCCGACTCAAGTATCTGATTCACTAGGTCGTGTCTTCCTCAGGCGTCCCCGACTTCTACCATTCACGTTTGCATTGTGCTAATAATCAATAATTTTGTTTTATTTATCTCCTTTTTCTTATGTTTTCAGGTAATATCAGCACGTAAAGGAGAATTTGAAACAGGATTTGATCGCGGAGGCCAGACAAGAGAGCACGCCATGTTGGCAAAAACCGCCGGCGTCAAACATCTCATTGTATTAGTAAACAAAATGGACGATGCGACTGTTAATTGGGACGAAGGAAGGTAACTGTCAAATGCCTCGCACTTTTAGATTTCATGAAGTTTGACAATTTTAATGTTTCCACTTTTAACCTCTTATTTACCGGAAACGCACGGATGCGCGCGCTTTGTGCGCATGCGCACATAAAATATTTCGAAAAAAATATGTTTGTCTGCGATTTTGACCCTTCTATGTACAGAATTTGTATGAAGGACAAGGTCAGAATCGCTTGCGCCAACATTTACCCATAAGATGGGCATAAATTTCATCCACCTGGCAACCCCAGAATATTTTTAAATGATTTTATCTGTGGCATCAAAATGTCAAATTTGCCACGATTCTTTCTGTCAAAGTCGATGCGTGTTACTTGACGAAAACATTGTAAAACCTATCAATTTACGTAATTAACGCAAGTAATATTGTTTTGGTACATAGTTTATTGTTCTAGGAATGTGTTTCGGTCAATAAAATATACGATAGCTCATAATTAATCCACAAAACATTCAATTCAAAATTCAAAGTGCTGCTTTGTTAGGAAATTTCCGTGTTTTTCCTGGCCTTTGACAGGTTAAGCGCACTTGAAGTGAAATAACACTAAACTGCGCTATATAAATATTACGTTACTATTATTATTTCTGATTTATCAGCATCACCTATCACTCAAAAAAATTGACAGAAAAATTCTGCTACTAGTACGTTTTATTTTGTATTTATTTATGGATGGTTGGATACCCGGATAACTGTTTTATTACTTTCTTTATTCAGATATATATATTTTTTTAATGAATACCGCACAAGAGTCCCAACTGCTCCCGTCTGAAGCCAGTGAGACAATGGCATCCCCAATTGGGGTATGTTGTGAGGCTGAAGGTAGTGGGGAGGGGAAGGAGATAGGAAGAGGAACGTGGGAAAGTACCTGGCTATTCAGATCTGGTCACCAAACACGGCTAAAGCCATTTCAAGCAATGTTTCAATTCTGAATGGTGGTCTTACACCAGGGCGATACTGAGAGTATCTTCCACTCTGGAACGTGCTGCAAATATACTATATATTGTTTTACAATATACCATAGATCTAGTCAGGTCAAAACCACAGATAATCATAGATCAGTAACACTCAACAATAGTGATGTGACACAATGTAAAAATAATCTTAAAATTGCAGATCCAGTACTACAAAATATACTAGTGCTTATTTATGTATTGCTCTGTTTTTTTATTAGGTTACTTAACTTTTATTAAACCTGTATTATTGAATGAATGCAAATAAGGTTTTATTTTGTTATTTCTAACATTTCTATGGTTCCTCTACAACAATTTTAGTATTTGTGTAATCTGACTCTATGTACATGTGAACATTTTCTAATTCAAACTAAATTTTTAGGAGGCGGGTATGGGTACCACCCTTAAGTGGTTCGCTACATTTAGTGACTTAGCAGGGGTGCCCGGGTTCATGGGGTAAGGTACAAACCTAGACAACTAGGTCTTGGCGATCAATGCGTAAAGCGTGGCGGGACGAATGGGAAGAGATTGGTTGAGGGAGATCTAACCTGTTCCTCTCCAGCCAGACTCTCGACCCAACGTCTTGCACCACAGTGGTTGGGATGGATTCATACGTCTGTCACTCCTAAACACATTGATCCCCTGATTCCTACTCACCCCTCATGCCTTTTTCCTTCCCGGGACTTTCTCTCCTTTCTTTCCCTAAAAAGACCCTCCACACAGCATTCCCAAAGTTGACATGGGCCCCGAGGGAATTTTTTTTCTTAGGGCCTCTTTTGCAGAGCCGATGTAAAAAAATTATCAAACCATTGCTATTGATTAATTGTTTCGATAGTTTTATTGTAAAATATTGCGTCTCTTTCCAGGTATAACGAATGCAAAGACAAAATCCTCCCCTATCTCAAGAAATTAGGCTTCAATCCCACCAAGGACCTCAACTTCCTACCGTGCTCGGGCCAGACGGGCCAGGGCATCCGCGAACAGATCGAGGAGTCGGTGTGCCCCTGGTACCGAGGCCCCGCCTTCATTGAGTTCATCGACAACATGCCCTCGCTTAACCGCAAGATGGACGGGCCCTTCATAATGCCCGTGGTGGACAAATACAAGGACATGGGCACGGTGCTCATGGGCAAGGTGGAGGCCGGCAGCTCTCGCAAAGGACAGCTCCTGCTGCTTATGCCCAACAGGGTGAGTACCTGATTATTAACTGTTTCCTCCTTTCTATACTATATCTTTCTTCAGGACCCAGATTCCATACTTAAATATTCCATACTCCCAACAGCATCCGCAAAGATGTAAATGATTCTCAAGGAAGTCTCAAAAGCAGTCTGTGTAAGAATTTATTACCGCTCGTCCTGAACATGTTTATTCACTGACTACTCGAGCAGGAGCTATCCAAATTTGGGTATAGTTGATTTTAATGAATTAAAAATGAAATTTTTGTTTTTTTATAAAACTTTAAAATGTGGGATAGATGGTGAAATATAGAAGGATTCATAGGGTTTGTTCAGTGGCCTGTGTGTCCTGCTTCCTACAACATGGGTCTCTTCAAGACCGATCTTCCTTCCTTCCTCTCCTCAAAAAAACTCTCCACACAGCATCTCAGATGACACAGGTCCTCAGGGAAATTATTTTCCTCAGGGCCTCCTGTGTACAGTTAAAGTAAAAATAAAAAAGTAAGCAGTTTACATATATGTTTTGTTTGAAAACCATGATATCTGTGTCGCTCAAGGCATTTAAAAAAAGTATGCTATCGCTAGAGTGGCTAGGCGCATTCGAACATGAAGCTACTTACAAGTTACTCGAGCTTCATGCGCGCATAGCACACGCGCCGCTTGTAAGTACCCGCCATACTATTACCGTACGATGCGCGTAGTATGGTGTATGAACACTAGCAAAATAGTATGGCGGATACTTACGAGCGGCACTTGTGCTATGCGCAAGAAGCTCGAGTCGCTTGTATGTAGCTCCGTGTATGAATGCACTTAGTAGTAGAAAACCAAAAGGCTTCCATTGGAGGTCATTAAAATAATATTAAAATTGAAATCCCAACAGATTGTACAGTTTACTTTGACTTCTTTAACCCAACAAAGGCTGTCAAAATCCAGGGAAAATACGGAAATACATTCCTAGAACAATAAACTATGTACCAAAACAACATTACTTGCATTAATTACGTAAATTGATAAGTTTTACAATGTTTTCGTCAAGTAACACGCATCGACTTTGAAAATTCTAGAAGTTGCGAAAAAATTTTATGGTCCTACCATATTTCCCGTAACCACTCCCTCTTTTCCATAAAGAACATAAATTTGTAACAAATGAAGTTAAAATTGTTACGTGTCAACATTAGTTGTGTTATAACCTCTCTTGTTACACGTGAATTATTTACACATGTGGTTAACGAATGCCTGCTCCATTCATCCCCTAACCCTAGAGGGATTGATGAGGTCCACAAGGTGACATCTGACCAGGATGCCCCCTCTGATCACCCCACCATATGAAAGAAAAAGAACATTAGTTATGCTAGAGAAACATTCCTTGGGTTAACTACAAAATGACTATGGTGTTTTATTGTTGATTTTTCTTAAAATATCCCACAAAACTTTTATCTTCACCCACCCCACATAGTTGTGAAATTGCCTTCAAGCAACAATTTCACAACATCACCTGATAGTTAATTTACATTAGCATGACTACTATCATTAATTTTATTTTTAATAATAATAATAATTATCAACACGCAGCATGTTTATTGCAGTTTAAAATCTAGAATCCATTATGACTTGTTAAAGTCTATTACATTATTTACTAACATTTCATTGTTACTTTTCAGACACAAGTCACGGTGGACCAGTTATGGTCAGATGACGAGGAGGTGACCTCAATTGGCCCGGGAGAGAATGTGAAGATCAAATTAAAAGGCATTGAAGAAGAGGACGTGTCTCCCGGCTTCGTTCTGTGCGACGCAGCCAATCCCATCACCACCGGCAGAGTAAGCATTTCGTATTTAGATTCTTCATATTATCAATTTCTTACCCCACTCTTTTCATCAACAACGAAGCAACCCCTGTTTCGTTTCCCCTGGCTAATGCTGACTTTCTAGTGAGAATAGCCAAGTTGTCAAGGAAATGTGTTAACAAAACAATGGGGTGGCTAGAGAATTTCAGAGAACAAGAAACCTACTAAACCAAGGTTTGTAGAAAATGCGTTTCTAGATTAGCTCATACGGGTCTTTATCGAAAAAAAAACTCATCAGGCTGCTTTCAAAATTTCGATTGTGTAACGTAGCTTGAAATAAAGCACTGCCACTTGTATTGCAGTTAATTCAAATCTCCCAGTAGAACATGGACTTCAAGCTATGTCATGAATTTTTAGCCAACCTCTACCCCCTTGATGAGCACACCTTGTTAAATGCATTTTCTACGAACCCTGCTGCTAAACCTTTTTTTTTGTTTATTTATATAGAGTTGGAAACTGATGCTATTTGAGTCCAAGCTCGTTTGGCGGCTCTATCGCATAGGACTGAGTTGGTTGAGAAGACATGATGATGTCTGAAGAGCTGCGGTCTGCTGACCATTAAGCTAGTTGAACTAAAAATATACTATCATCTACCGATTGATTAGATGCAAATGAATATAAGTCTGTCTACTTCAGAAACACTACTCCATTTGTTGTCATCTTGTAAATGTTTTTTTCTGTTTGTGTGTGTTGCAGGTGTTTGATGCACAGGTGGTTATCTTAGAGCACAAGTCCATAATCTGCGCAGGTTACTCAGCAGTCATGCACATCCATTGCGCAGCCGAAGAAGTCACAGTTAAAGTAAGTGTTAAAGAAAGGGCACTGTTTATTAGGTCAATCACATATATTGTCAAATCCTTTCCTTTTATAATACAGTGAAACCCTCTTAACCGGTGACAGGCCGGAGACGCGCTGGCGCGCGCGTCACATGCGCATGCGCGAGAGAATAATTCAAATATTTGAATATTATTTATGTCAAAAAACTTTTGGTCTGCGATTTTGACTCTTCTATGTACATAATTTGTATGAAGAACAGTGTCAGAATCGCTTGCGCCAACAGTACTCTATGATACGCCTTGAAGTTTCATTCACCTTGCAACACCAGAATATTTTTAAAACGATTTCTTCTATGACAATCAGCTGTCAGAATTAACCGTCGCAACTAATGCCTGTTCCGCGGCTAAAACATCGTAAAACCTATTAATTTACGTAATAAATGCAAGTAATGTTGTTTTGGTAGATAGTTTATTGTGTTGTGAACGTGTTTCAGTCAATAAAATATACAATAGCTCAAAATTAATCCACAAAACATTCAATTCAAAGTTCAAAATGGTGCCTTTTTAGTGTTTTTTGGTGAAATGGCCTGGCCTTTGACCGGTTAACCTGTCAAAGGCCGGCAAATTCTAGGAAAAATACGGAAATTTCGTAAAAAAAACACGATTTAGAATTTTGAATTGAATGTTTTGTGGATCAATTTTGAGTTATCGTATATTCTATTGACCGAAACACATTCCTAGAACAGTAAACTATGTACCAAAACAACATTACTTGCGTTAATTACGTAAATTAATAGGTTTTACGATGTTTTAGTCGAGGAACATGCATCAACTTGACAGCTAAAATTTGCGCCAAATCTGACACTCTTAACCTCTGACAGGCCGGAGACGCGCCGGCGCGCGCGTCATATGCGCATGCGCGAGAAAATAATTCAAATATTTGAATAATACTTCCGACAAAAAACTTTTGGTCTACGAGTTTGGCCCTTCTATGTACACAATTTGTATGAAGAACAGTGTCAGAATCGCTTGCGCCATCATTACTCTCGGAGACGCTACAAGTTTCATTCACCTTGTCACCCTGGAATATTTTTAAAACGATTTCTTCTATGACAATCGGCTGTCAGAATTTGCCGCGAATTTAACGGTCGCAATTAATGCGTGTATCGCGAATAAAACGATCATAAAACCTATTAATTTACGTAATAAATGCAAGTAATGTGGTTTTCGTAGATAGTTTATTGTGATGTGAAAGTGTTTCAGTTAATAAAATATACAATAGCTCAAAATTTATCAACAAAACATTCAATTCAAAATTCAAAGTGGTGGTTTTTTAGTGTTTTTTTGCGAAGTTCCGTGAATTTCCGCTAAATGACCTTTGACCGGTTAAACCACAGATAAAATCGTTTTAAAATATTCTGGGGTTGCAAGGTGAATGAAATCTTATGGGGTAATATTGGCGCAAGCGATTCTTACCGTGTTCTTCATACAAATTCTGTACATAGAAGGGTCAAAATCGCAGACAAACACATTTATTTCGAAATATTTTTTTCGCCCATGCGCACAAGCTGGCATATGAGCGGCTTCGGCCGATTAGAGGTTAAGAAGTTTTTTTCCAAGGGACTGGAAATAAACAACTTAGGTGAGAAAACCTTATATCTGGGATAAATTCAGCCTTCAAGGGACTGAAAAAACCAAACTTCTTAACCTGTGACGGGCCTTGTCCTGAAGCAAGGAAATTATGCAAAGCATCACTTTGAATTGAATGTTTTGTGGATTAATTTGGAGCTATCGTATATTTTATTTACCGAAACACATTCCTAGAACAAACTATGTATCAAAACAACATTACTTGCGTTAATTTGCTAAATTGATAGGTTTTACAATGTTTTTGTCCAAGTATCAGGCATCGGACTTTGACAGTTTTTGACAAATTTGACATTTTGATTCTACAGATAAATCATTTAAAAATATTCTGGTGTCGCCAGGTGAATGAAACTTGTGGCTATATCATCAATGATGTTGGCGCAAGCGATTCTGACCTTGTCTTTCATACAAATTCTGTACACAAAAGGGTCAAAATAGCATTCAAAAATATTTTTCCTGCTCGTCTCCGGCAAATAACAGATTAACCTGTCAAAGGCCCGCAAATTCCAGGAAAAATACGGAAATTTCGTAACAAAACACGATTTTGAATTGAATGTTTTGTTGATTAATTTTGAGCTATCGTATATTTCATTGACTGAAACACGTTCCTAGAACAATAAACTATGCACCAAAACAACATTACTTGCGTTAATTACGTAAATTAATAGGTTTTATGATGTTTTAGTCTAGGAACACGCGTCAATATTGACAGCTTCAATTTGCGCCAAAAATGACATTTCGATTCCACAGATAAAAATCATTTAAAAATAATCTGGTGTTGTCAGGTGAATGAAACTAGTGGCTATATCATCTATGATGTTGGCGCGAGCGATTCTGACCTTGTTTTCATACACATTCTGTACACAGAAGGGTCAAAATCGCAGACAAACTTTTTTATTTCGAAATATTTTTTTCGCTCATGCGCAAATGAGCGTTTCCGGCCGATTACAGGTTAAGGGGGAACTTCTTAACCTTTCAGCAACGTAAGCAGATATACGCTTTAAAATGACAACAGCAGTCAAGTACAATAAGCGTGTTTTAACGTCAACGCGTGTGTCTCCACAGAAATCGTTGTAACTCCGTTATTGTTTTAACTAAACAAAAAATAAAGGTCGATAGTGAATCATGCTGTACATCCCTATTCAAGTAGTCCATAGAAATATATAAAAAGACCTATTCTGTCAGACATACGGTTGACATTTATTTTACCCACCAAATCGCCTACGGGTCGCTGGATATTGTAAATTTTTATCAAAAAATTTGTATGAAATGATAAAAAAGTGAGGTAACAAAATTGTTTATTATACATTCGAATAAGTATTGTTTTTTTTTTTTTTACATAATTCGTGATTTTAGTACCGTTTTCGCATAAAAACTTCATTTTTAGTGTTTTCATCATCAGTCTTTTTTATATTTTTTTAATGTTTGCATTCTAAAATTTAATATTTACAAATGTTAATATTTATTTGTAATATAACAATTTGAAAGCTTATTTCGTAACCTTTCTAAAACAGTTTTTAGTATTCGGCTACGTTCAGAAATGTTTCATTCATAGAGCTTTTTTAATTGTGAATTGTAATTAAAAGTTTTCGTAAAACTGACATTTCGTTTTTTTTCGTTTCACCTCTAATCGGCCGGAATGCGCGGATGCGCGCAGTTTGTGCGAATGCTTTTTTGAAATTTCGAAAAAAAATGTTTGCCTGCGATTTTGACCCTTCTATGTACAGAATTTGTATGAAGGCCAAGGTCAGAATCGCTTGCGCCAACATTTACCCATAAGATGGGCAAAAATTTCATTCATCTTGCAACCAACCCCAGAATATTTTTAAATGATTTTATCTGTGGCATCAAAATGTCAAATTTGCCACGATTCTTTCTGTCAAAGTCGATGCGTGTTACTTAACGAAAACATTGTAAAACCTATCAATTTATGTAATTAACGCAAGTAATGTTGTTTTGGTACATAGTTTATTGTTCTAGGAATGTGTTTCGGTCAATAAAATATACGATAACTCAAAATTAATCCACAAAACATTCAATTCAAAATTCAAAGTGGTGCTTTGTTAGAGAATTTCTGTGTTTTTCCTGACTTGTGACAGGTTAAGACATTAAAAGTGTTAATGGTTAAGAGGGTTTCACTGTTTTAAAAATAGTATGACACTCCGGTCACAAGCTGTTGATCGAAGAGTTTGCAAATTTGAAAAGAGAAAATTCAGTCTAGTAAAAACAAAACACAACTGATTAAGATGATAAAATAGGAATCTACAGATGTCGCTCCATTAAGTAGGAAAATGGTTACTATGTTAAAAGAAATCTGTACACAATTTTGTTCTATTCATAAGTACTGCCCACACGTAGAGTTCGGAGCGGGACGTGTCCCGCGCCAATTCAGGCCGCCGCGCAGTAAAGTAAAGACCGAAAGTAAGATAACGGTTTACAGCGCAGTCCACTGTGAGACTTTTCTGCGTGGCGGCCTGAAGTGGCGCGGGCACGTCTCGCTCTGAACTCTACGTATGATGGGGAGACTAGATAAAGAAAATGGTTACCATGGTGAAACAGGAATCTACTACATAATGAAAATTAAATGGAACCACGGAGACATCTGTTGACAATATTAATTGCTGTGTTATTAAGCAAAATTTAGATATTATAATAATTATTTTGTTCAGACCTTAAATTAAACAATGTAAGCATACAACCGTTGAATAAGTACAATAATATTTATGATTGTTTCCATTGCAGGCCTTAATATGTCTGGTAGACAAGAAGACGGGAGATAAATCTAAAACAAGGCCGAGGTTCGTGAAGCAAGACCAAGTAGCCATCATGAGGATAGAATGTTCCGGAGTCATATGTTTGGAGCAGTTCAAAGTTTTCCAACAAATGGGTAGATTTACATTAAGGGATGAAAATAAAACAATCGCAATTGGAAAAGTTCTGAAAGTGATTGAATAAGAAGTCTTTCTAAGCTTAGACTAGATAGCTAGGCTAGATCTTCTTAATACATTTCTACGAATAACGACATACACATAATATATTATTCAAATATATATACATAATAATATAAGGGATTGGATGGATAGATGGATTGATTGGGTTTGTTTTGTTGCATCAGAAGTATGAGACCTACTTCACCCCCTACTGAGTACAGCCGCAGTAGCCGTGACAAGACAGTGGCCCAATTGCCCGACACCAATGGCTATTTTTATATAAAAGGAATATCTCGACTAAACAAACTACCTGTCCATTAAGTTAACTTGTAGCTGCGTAGTAGCCAGGATGGACACTACTGTATTATGTACTACTGTTTACTGCAAGCAACATCGCCACTTTCTTTTATTTCTCTCACTTTCCTAACTATCGAAGCTAGATTGAGTCTGCTTTTTTTATTACGGGATTATAAATTTTAAAATGTTAATGCTATTTATATAGGAATCATTATGACTGAGACCAGAGAGCTTGTTAACTTGTTGCTAAAGTTTAAACCGTGTTTCTACTGCAACTGGCTTTGTGTTACGCTCCTAGGTAAATACAGGTACTTTCCTTTTCCTGGCTAAATCTAGCTAATTATTTTTTTTTTTTTTTTTACGCAGTTTACAACTTTTACATATGGAAAATTATGATATTTTCCCATTTTTGTACATTTTGCCGTGAAATTTTTTATTTGTATAAGATAAAGATTAATTTCCGTGTGAATGAGATTTGTTAATCAAGGAATGAATTAAAAAGTATATAATTTGTTTTATTATTCTATATCTATAAAGTATGAGATATTGTTTTACCCCATTTGAGCAGTTTTATGAATGCGATGCAGAGTTGGTTGGGTTCTTATTCACCGCCCACTTCTGGACTACTGCAACTACTCCTCTGCAACTAATCTACACTTAACTATCTAGACGAATAAGACCAGAAGAGATCCTTATTATGTTTTCCGCTTGGGCTTTGATAATGAAAGCAATAAAATTGATGTATAATTGATATTAAATATGAGAGTTTTGTACAAGAGAATACTATAAAGACATTGGTCATGTGCGCCGCCGGCTTTCCCGCCGCTTGTTCTTTATTTTTACATCAATTTTTAGCGCTAAAATGTTTGTGCCTTACCATAGTTGAATGAACAATAGTAAACCAAGCAATTTAATAATTTTATAAATATTCCCACAGCCTGTAGTATTTATTTTACTTCTTATCGTAAATGTACAAATTTTTATATTTCAGTGAAGAGGACACTGATATGTGTAGTTTTATTGGAGAGCTGTAAGGCGAGTTTCATTATCAAACACCAAGATAAAATCACTTTACAGATTATTGCAATTTCTCCATTGTTTATTGTCTGCCTTTGTAATAAAAGCAAATGTCCCGATATGAAATTTCACATCTTTGTTTTACTTATCCCCAATCATCCGACCCAATTCCTTATCATGATGACCTCATACCAAAAGTCACCTGGCAACTCTCAAATTTATCAGGAAGGAAAGAGTGTGCGACACTATTTCTGATACATAGGAACAGATACCCTAGAACAGTGGTCCCCTGACCGTGGAGCGATACCGGTCCGTGGATCAAATGGTACTGGGCCGCTCTATACCCTGCTTAAAAATCAAAATTACGTTAACTCTCTTCTTGGCACCGATAGAATTATGCAACCTAAAAAATATTTATTTATTATTTAAATTATCACAAAAACAAATGAAAAATATTTTTATTGTTTTTAATATAGGTTATTTGGAGTTGTATCCTATAGTATAATATATCGATATACAGGGTGTTAAGGGACGTACTTGACTTACTTTAACCAGTGATTCCTGACATTATTTGGAGTAAAAAATGTAAATGAAATTTTGGTCTCCGGTGACTTTTTTTGACGACTTTTTTTTTTTTTTTCAAAATTTTTTTCTTCAAAATCAAACAAAAAAAAATTTCTTCCGCACATCGTCACTGGTCACTCAGCCGGGTGTCTGACGAACCCCTTACCCCGCCACCAACTGTTCAACAACTACCATTTTTTTATGTTTTTGTAGAAAAAATAAAAAAAAAAAACATCAAAAATGTCACCGGAGACCAAAATTTCATTTACATTTTTTACTCCAAATAATGTCAGGAATCACTGGTTAAAGTAAGTCAAGTACATCCCTTAACACCCTGTATATATATTATACTTGCAAATAATATATCGATCGATAATCTTAGCTATGATCCATTTAATCTCACTCCTACCACAGAACAAGAAATCACTGAAATTATTTCATCACTCAAAAACACATTCAACTGGAATCGACAATAAATCCACTAAATTGATCAAACACCTCAAACCAATCATCACTAAGCCCCTTAAATAAATCTAAGCTTTCAAACTGGCCTCTTCCCAAATTCTTTACAACACTCAACAATTATTCCTATCTATAAATCAGGGGACAGATCATCAGTGA
This sequence comes from Limnephilus rhombicus, assembly GCA_929108145.2. Taxonomy (NCBI): domain Eukaryota; kingdom Metazoa; phylum Arthropoda; class Insecta; order Trichoptera; family Limnephilidae; genus Limnephilus; species Limnephilus rhombicus. The sequence continues at coordinate 40,528,860 of OV815280.1, forward strand.
ATAACTATAGACCAATATCCTTGCTGAGTCCGATATCAAAAATAATTGAAAAAACGGTAAAGCGAAGGCTATACAAATTTCTTGAAGACAATGACATTTTGTCAGGAAATCAATATGGCTTCCGCAAAGATCGTAGTGCCGCAGATGCAATTGCAACTTTTACAAAAGCAATCTCTGATAACCTTGATAAAGGCCGCAAGCCCCTCGCTGTTTTCTTGGATCTAGCCAAAGCCTTTGATACTGTCTCTCACCGCATACTTTTGAAGAAACTCCTTCAGGTAGGAATAAAAGGTACTCCCCTCAAATGGTTTGAGAACTATCTAACAAATAGGTCACAATCGTCTCTTGTAAATTCTGCTAAAAAATACAGAAGTACAAGTTTACCAATCACGTACGGTGTGCCTCAAGGCAGTGTATTAGGCCCACTTCTCTTTCTAATATATATTAACACTTTATGTAACTTGGAAATTGATGGAACTATAATATCTTTTGCCGATGATACGGTAATCATCTTTGAAGCTGAAAATTGGAACTCAACTATGGAAAAAGCAAATAAGGGCCTAAATAAAGTAAAACATTGGTTAGATGACAACCTTCTGACTCTTAATGTTGACAAAACAAAATATTTACTTTTCTCCATACGTAAAGTCACTCCTCAAAACTGTCCTAATCTTATCATTCACTCATGCTCACAGAACCATATTACCCCCACGCCTCCCCACAATAATTGCTCATGTACCAACCTAAAAAAATCAGACCAAATTAAATATCTGGGGATTGTTATCGATGACCAACTGCTTTGGGAGGACCATGTCAATTTCACAACAAAAAGACTCCGCAAATTTTGCTATATATTTCTCTCTCTCAGATCAATCCTGAAACTTCAAACAATTAGATGCATATATTTTGCACTATTCCAATCAATAGCCACATACGGTATCGTGGGATGGGGAGGCTGTGCAGCTTCAATTATATATCCCATGATCTTAATTCAAAATAATAAATTATCTTAATTCTTAAAAAATTAAATTATCTTAATCTTAATTCAAAAAAATAATTCTTAATTTGGTAGGCGGGTATGGGTACCGCCGCCCTGGGAACCATTTATTGGATGACCAACACCTCTGCCACAGGTCACCCCAAGTGGTTCGCTACGTTTGGTGAGCAGGGTTCTTGGGGTAATGTTTGTTCAGATCTTGATGGCGGGTGCGTCGGCCTACCTTCTGCGTGGCGGGCCGGATTGGGAGATGCTGGTTGAGGGAGACCCTTTACAACCGGTTACCGCTGTCCGGGCCGCTCGGTAATACAGGGGCCCGACCCTCAGGCTCACGACTGAGGGTGGGCTGCCCCATCAACGAGTGTAAAAACCCCGCCGCTGCTGTTGTGCCGGTTCGTGACCGGAGGGGACCCAGCAGTAGCGTTTGGGGCGCATCGGGTGACCTCTCCAGCCGGACTCTCCCTATCCATCGCCTTGCACCGCAGTGGGTGGATTGGATTCATTCGTTCGTCACTCTTGGACACTCTGATCCCCAGCTTCCTACCCACCCCTCATACCTTTTCCTTCCCAGACCTCCCTCCCCCCACACCCCATCATAAAAATATTTAATAAAAATCATGACAACAAAAATTAACAGCATTACAGCGGCAAGTAGTAGGCGACCCCGGCGCAGGCCAAAAATGTTGGTGAATTACACCAACATTCGCGGCCTGCATACCAATTTAAACTCCGTCCACCACCACCTTTTTTCTCAATGCCCCAACCTACTATTCCTGTCTGAAACGCAGATAGCCGAGCCTGTAGACGCCTCCTATCTGGACTGCCCGGGCTTCACCCTCGCAAGCAAGTTCAGACCTAAAGGAGGTGTCTGTCTCTATAGTCGAGCTGACGTCAACTGTGTGCGACTGTTGAATCTGGAAAACTCCAGATTCGACGTAATGTGGGTACGCGTCAATCTTGCCAGTACGGTAAGATTCTACGCGTGTTTATACCGCTCACCGAATCTTAGCGAATCAGACACGTCCGAGCTCTTCAAACATTTAAGCGACACTATTGATGACCTCTTGCCCCGCTACCCTATGGCAGAGTTTGTGGTCCTGGGGGACTTCAATGTTCATAACGAACCTTGGTTGAAGTTCTCAGGATCAACAGACTCGGCTGGACGCCAAGCGGAATCCTTTGCCCTTTGCTACGGATTGGAGCAAATGGTTCAGGAGCCTACAAGGGTTCCTGATGTCCAGACTCACCGTTCCAATCTGTTAGACCTATTTTTAACTACTGTGCCACACGGTTACAGTATTGAAGTCACAGCGCCTTTAGGATCGTCCGACCACTGCCTGGTGACGACATCAATCCCTGTGAACTTCAGACCACCAAACGAGAGGCTGAAGAGAAAAGTGTGGCACTATAGGTCAGCAGATTGGTTCGGTCTGCGGGCACATTTTAATGCTTTCCCGTGGTCAGCTGTCTGTTTTCGGACTTCGGATCCCTCAAGATGTGCCCAGGAAATTGGTGAGGTCATCACATCCGCGATGGATGGCTTCATCCAATCTACTGTTAAGGAAACTGGTGTAGGCTCAAAGCCGTGGTTCAGTCGACAATGCGCTGAAGCAGTGCGATGAAAAAACGCGGCTTACCGAGCCTACAACACATCTAGAACATCCGAAGACAGGACAGCTTACAACAAAATGGCAAAGGAAACCAAGAGAATCATAAATAGGTCAAAATTCGAGCACGACCAGCAGAAAGCTGACTGCATGCCCGCATGGCATCAGGCAATTCTGGTCGCTTGCGGGCTCAATAGGTCGCAATTTCTGCAAATCCAGTCTGCCACCTCTTACCAGACCTGACGGCTCACTAGCAAACACCGCCACCGAAAAGGCTAACTTACTAGGTAAAATGTTTGCGGATAACTCAACCCTCGATGACCAAGGTGCTGTCCCGACGTCGGTTCCTCACTGCGGTTTTCGTATGAAAAAGCTGAGGATCCGGCATCGGGAAGTACTCCATGTTTTACGAGGGCTTGATGTTAATAAAGCTAGTGGGCCTGACGGAATACCTGCCCTGGTACTGCAAAGGTGCGCTGCAGAAATAGCTCCAATTTTGACGAAGCTTTTTAAACTGTCCCTGAAGACTGGCTCTGTGCCCTCTGGTTGGAAAAAAGCGGTTATCCATCCTATTCCAAAGAAGGGTGACCGCTCCAACCCAGCCAACTACCGCCCCATAGCGATCACATCAGTTCTGTCTAAGGTGATGGAACGTGTGATCAACGACAAACTGCTCACATACCTCGAGAAGAACAAAATTATTAACGACCGTCAATACGGATTCCGGCGGAACCGCTCGTGCGGTGATCTTCTCGCGTATGTGACGCATGTTTGGGGGCGATGCCTGGAACGTTTCGGTGAGACCCAAACGGTTGCACTGGACATATCCAAGGCCTTTGACCGGGTTTGGCACCGAGGACTTGTCAACAAACTGCATTCTTACGGACTTCCCGCATCCTTGTGTACGTGGATTGCCGACTTCTTGAGGGAGAGGTCGATTCAGACGGTAGTCGATGGTTTCACCTCTTCCTCTCACTCGATAAATGCTGGCGTCCCGCAGGGATCGGTTCTGTCTCCAACTCTGTTTTTGTTGCACATCAACGACCTTTTGTCATGTGCACCAATTCACTGTTACGCGGATGACAGTACAGTTCATGATAGCTTTTTGTTTGACAAGCAACCAAGGGGCTCACAAACTCCAACAGCTCGTAAGGCTTTGAAGCAAAGAATGGACGGGTACCTCGAGAGTGTTTTCTCTTGGGGTAAAAATAATCTCGTTGAATTTAATGTTTCAAAGACCCAATCTTGTCTGATTACGTCTAAAAGGGATCGCAATGAAAATCTAGTCTCTTTCAACGGAAGCAATCTTCCGAACAGGCCCTCCATTGATATGCTTGGTGTAACCCTAAGTGACCAGCTCAGGTATGGGGGCTCCATCGAAGCCAGAGTAAAGTTAGCCTCCCAAAAACTGGGCGTACTGTACAGGGCCCGCAGATACTTTAATAGTACACAACTGCTAACCCTGTACAAATCGCAAGTGCGCCCCACGGTTGAATTTGGCAGCCACCTCTGGTCTGGAGCTCCAAAATACCTGAAAAATACCCTCGACTCTGTGCAGAAACGGGCGGTCCGTTTGATAGATTCTCCCATCTTAACAGACGGATTGCAATCTTTAGAGCACAGGCGTCGGGTGGGAATGCTATCCATGTTCTACCGGTATTACAATGGAAGATGCTCCGAGGAACTAGCATCATTGATCCCTTCGGCACCGGTGCATAGTCAGGAAACACGCCAAACGCGTGCCCAACATTTGTACACAGTTGACATTTGTCACATGAGAACGGGTCGTTTCTTCGACTCGTTCTTGTGTTCAACAGCTCGGCTGTGGAATGATTTGCCGGCCTCTGTGTTTCCTCCTTCCTACAACATGGGTCTCTTCAAGACCAATGTTCATTCCTTCCTCTCCTCAAAAAGACCCTCCACACAGCATCCCAGATGACATAGGCCCTGAGGGAAATTATTTTCCTCAGGGCCTCTTGTGTGGAGTTAATGTAAAAAAAAAAAAAAAAAAAAGATGCTACTAAGGATTATATTAAAATGTCACCCATCAGAGCCCCTTTTAAAAAAATTCGCAATCCTAGACATTAGACAATTGTACGTTAAGACAATTCTCATACACTTAAGGAAAAATGATTTAACACTCAAAACTCAACAAAATATTTACACCCGCTATTCATCACACCAAAAATGCAAAATTCCTCCAACAAAAACAGCTTTCGCCCAACGACAGTTCTCTTACATCGCGCCTAAAATGTTCAAACTGAGTATTGATATTAAGACATCGAAAACTGATGATCTTTATGCCATTAATATACAGAACTGGTTATTTACTCAGGGAAGGAAATATTATAAAGAATGCCTTACATCTTAAAAACTGTTCTTATTTTTTCATATTTCTCGAGTAAAAAATCTTATCTCTAAATTAATTTTCAACCAAAACTTTATATTACGCTGATGCTTTTTTTCTTATTTTTTGACATTGTTCGTCCATTTCATATGCTGCTTAGGAATACTTGCTTTTGTTTTTTGGGGTCTAAGACTATCATTGTTCATCTGTATAGATGATTTACATATTTATTCTTATTTTTTATTTCTATTATCCTTAACCGCTTCTGTGCCAAGAGCGAGATTTCTCGCATTCTTGGCCGTGCCCAGCAGGCCGGCCATAGAAAAATAGCGAGTTATCTCGCTATTTGAGCAAGATTTTATTTTTTTTTATATATATTTTTTATATATAAATATTTTTTTTTTTTTTTTCAAGATTTTTGCTAAGTCATTTAAATATCCTTTCAGGGTATAATGTTTTTAATTTATAAAAATAAGATTTAAAAATGATTTATTTTGATTAAAAATTCATGGCCTGCTGTTCACAGCTACACTCCTGCATACTGGCATTTAAAAGGTTAAAATATTGTTATTTTGTTACTTTTATTTTTATTTGTTATTCTATTTTATTTTTATTTATACAAGATTCACCTAGTTTAACTCCTTTCCTGTATGTGATCATGTACCTAATACTAGTATAATATATATGCTATATGTTTGTACTTTCATCTACATATATATGGATGATTATTAATATTATATACTTAATATCTTATGAATCTCGACTACCATAATACGGGCATTTGCCTAGCTTGGTAGTCGAAATACCATGTAAAACAATCCTGTAATAAACAAAATGAATAAAGAAAATTAAAAAAAAAAAAAAAGTATACATTGCCAGGTTGTTACAAATCAACCTTAAATATTTTACTATGGAAAATGAAAAATTATGTCTTAAAAGCTAATTAAAACTATTATTTTGTGTGATATGATAGGAATCAATTGCTCTAATCAGTAAAAAAAACGCCTTATGCCATATTTTATGCAAAATACAGACGTCTGTCCAGAATTACATGAGTCATTGGTTCATTATCTTCTCCCAATGCATCATAAACGATTCCAAAGTTTGAAGAACGCACTGCAGAAGAATCAACTTGTAGTTCATCATCTTCGTCACTTTCAATATCAGAATCTGGTCCAAATTTTGGTATTATAGTCAGTATTTCTTCAATTTCTAAGTCTTTGGAAAAATGAAAAACATAATAATATATAGATTTTAAAGGGGGTTACTACATAAGACATTAAACTATAAATAACTTGACTATAATAAACTGTTAATAACTTGGCATTATGTCTCAGGGGATACACATTCAATCAAATATAATTCACTGCATACTTGGCGGTGTATATCATAGGATACACACCATTTTGGAATGCAATGTAAACAAGATTTGACTCAATATTATTTTTTTATTATTCACTTATCCCTTATAAACACGCTTTTATTCCTAAAATAACTACATATCTAATAATGCAGGTAATAAATACTGATTACTTGCAGACAAATTAGTCCTGCGTCTTCTGTTGGCAGAAGTATCGCAGCGGTGTGAATTTGAACTGTCACTGTTCTTCTTAATTGAACAGTAGATGGCTCTAGTGGTACTAATTATAAAGTCAAGAATACGGTAAAGCAGTTTTAATTAAAATTTGTTTTACCCATGTACCAGTTTAAGAGGGAAAAACTATGTATACTATAGGATACATTGCCAAGAAGAGGGTTGAAAAAATAAAAAGTGACAAAACCCAAAAAATTTAATATTCAGTTAAGAACACCAAGTTACCGCCAACGCTGACACAATATCTTCGAAGTGATGGAATGTCTCCGAAGTAATGGAAAACTCCCCGTGGAATGTCCTGAAACGGGGAGAATTTTGTGCCGGAGTCAAAATTGGGGGGGGGGGGTGACACCACGTTATCCGCCCCGGGTGCCACCCATGCTAGCTACGCCACTGTTTGGGTGTTACAAAATTAAATTACAATACCTCATGGTTGCTGCTGACATGTGAAAAGGGTTCCATGCCAACTCAGAATAAAACCAACTTAGAAAGGTCATTAAAAGCTATGGAAAAATAATTTTAAAATAGCCGGTAACCCTAACCTAACTTAACCTTTCTGAGTTGTCTGGTCACTGAAGAAAAGATATGTTTCTCAGTGTTGGAATTAGACATTGAAATTGTAGAGGAATTTGATACAAATCTGGTCACAAGAAAAACACGACTGGACTTCCATCTTGTACACTCGCATATATAATGTAAAGAGTCCGAGTGAGACACAATGACGTGAGTCACCGTTCTTATATTCTGCTCGCCCAAATGCAAGTGGAATCGTTTTATTGAGAATATTTGGCATACTAATGTGCGTTTGATTGTATTGGTAAATTTATTCCCGTTTCCTTGCCCCCCCCCCCCTCTGCCCCTCCTCACCGGGCTGCAGTAAAATTATCAAACATTGACTGTTCTGCGGTGATAAAAAGGTTGGGTACAGCTGCCCTAGAATATAACAATATGCCCAACTCCAGTAAAATATTGGCATTTCATATTTGGCTGGTAACTCTAAGCTGTCGTAGAGGGACAAGTGTTGCATAGCTTAAAATCCATTACAATGTATGAAAGAAAACCAAGTCACACAACTCTTGCCGCTGGGAGGCACCAGGTTAGCGTACTGCCATCAGAATTTATGGGAAAATTTGGTGGTGTAACTATTCTACAGAATTTGATGGAAGTAATCGAGACCTCCAGAAATTCATTTCATGTTGGTGGTTTGGTATATTTATGGTAAAATGGGTAGAAATGTAAGATGTTACGTGTACTAGAGGTTTCAATCCCGGTCCTCTGTCAGCACCGTAATTTTGGTGCTGCGCTTGTCTTAATCCCCGGATCTTTATTGACTTCACAACCTAGTTGAAACTGGGATTTTATTTTATCGGCAGTGTGTCGTTTATTGCACATATATTATTAAATTTGGTGTAGGTTATATTTAAAAAATAAGTGCCTATTCAGAAGGAGCGAATAGTAACGCGCATAGGCGAGGTTCTAGGCGTCAATACATTCCATCCAGAAGCATCGCAGGTGTTTAAAATACGCGTAACTCGCGCGTAGTACTAAGGCAATGAAGCGGGTGTGTTTCACGCTCCTTCTGGATGCAAACGATTCACTCCTGAACAGGGTCTGTATTATTGAAGCCTGAATAACATTCGGTATTTTACCTCGTATTTTGGTGCAGTAGCGTAGCGAGGGGGGGGGACTGCCCCGGGTGCCACCCGACGGGGGGATGACACTACACCCGACTGTTAAAAATTTTTTTGGCGGGTATAAGATAAGCCGCCATAGCTCAATTGGGAGAGCAGCTGACCGGCAATCAGAAGGGCACGGGTTCAAGTCCCGTTGGCGTCATGTATCTTTTATCGAAAGATTTTTCAATGTGGATGAGTGTTTCAGGCTGATAATTATTGCTTATAATAATTGTTACCATTTGTGCTATGCATAAAAATCTTGTCTTAAACGTTAGTTTAACAATTAAAAATAACTTTTCTGAGTTGTCTGGTCACCGAAGAAAAGATATGTTTCTCAGTGTTGGAATTAGACATTGAAATTGTAGAGGAATTTGATATAAATCTGATCACAAGAAAAGCTCGACAGAGCTATCGATGATACTCTTCAAAATAAGAATAGCCAGAGATATATGAAATATTATTACAAAGGAACTGGAAAATTTGAAACGCAGCGAAATTTATAAAAATGCTTTGAGGATTTAAAATCAGTACCACTGAGAATGGGTTTTTTTGGATGTGGGAAAATAGCATTGATTCTATTGAGGTCCCATTTTAAGTCTCGAAATATTGAACGAATTTTTTTATTCAGTTTTTTTACAAATCTACCTAAAACATTTTCTACAAATCCTAATTTTTATAGTAATTTAAACATTTTAATTCCCAGTGTCAGCACTGGGATCCCGGGATTGCAAAATGCCCTTATCCCGGTTCTGAAAAATAATCCCGGTATTGAAGGCTCTAGTGCAAAGGTTCCCAAAGTGCTCTGGGGTGCCACGGAGAGAGATCAGAGGTGCCGCGAGGCGCTCCTGATATCTCTACTAAAAATCAAAATTGACATGAAAACAAACATTTATTGGGATGGAGAGTCACCCGCGTGGCCAGTCCGCGCTCCGGATACTTCGCAGAAGACCAAGTGTAGAAGTTTGTGTGTATCCAAGATCCATTCCGTGCTCAAGCTTACTATGCAAGAAGAAGAAAATCTAATTGACCTCTCGAGCTACCATAGCCAAAAAAATACGCTTGTTCGGATTTGACGGAGTTTTGGGTATCAGTTGAAAATGAGTATCCGATTCCAAGTGCAAAAGCTAGGGTCATCATTTCTTTTGCGACTTCATATCTGTGCGAAGCTGGATTTTCAGCGATTGCTGTTATAAAGAGCAAAAATCACTTGAAAATAAATGTGGAAAAATAATTGAGATTAGTTGCATCAAGCCTTATTCCACGATTCGAAAAATTGTGCAGTGAGCAGCAGGCTCACCCGTCGCACTAAATACACACACCTCAAAAGTATGTTGTTAACGGTTTGTAATTATATTTGAATTTTCTTTTTATTTTCTTACCAATAAATGTACTGGTTCATTTTAAATACGAGTTGTATTAGTTTCTTACCTGGTTTCTTCTTCACAGTCAAATATAGCTAACACAGATACATATTATGACTAGGGTGCCGTGAGAAAATTCAAATTTTCTAAGTGTGCCACGACTTGGAAAAGTTTGGGAACCCCTGCCCTAGTGCATAATCTCCCATGCGATTGAACCTCTGACATTCTACTAGTCGCGATCGGTGATCAAATAAAAAATTTACAGCTGCCCCAAGAGTCAGATTGTGGTGCAGTGATGTTGGAGTTATATTATAATACAGTGGCTGTATTGCATCTTTCGCAAAATATGATTTGTTCATATTCATATTTATTCATCAAGGATTTGTTTAAATTTCGAATGCAATTAAAAAAATGGCAACCAATTGAGGTACCCACATTTCTTTAAAAATGATTACCCGGGATAATCTTGGTTGCTCATCCTGGGTAATCATTTTTTTTAAATATGACGAGGATGCTTTTTTACAAAGCTCTAATTTTACTGAATTTTTAGGCCCCAGACAGTCCATTGAGTTTGATTATCTGATCAAAGGAAGAATTTGACAACCATAATAATGTGCCTAGTGTGGAAGTCGAAGAACTGTATATACCCAAGATATTTTTTATGAATAAATAATTAAAAAATGAATATTGATTTTCGGACACACCCAATACCGCACTCTTGTAACGGACCTCTTTCATTTTTACATGAATACCGCGAGTCCCAAACGTCTGAAGTCAGTGAGACTACGGGGGGTATATTGCGAGGCTGAAGTTAGTGGGGAGGGGAAGAATCTGGCTATTCAGATCTGGTCACCAAACACAGCTAAAGCCATTTAAAGCAATGTTTCAATTCCGAATGGTGAACACCAGAGAGGATCTTCCACTCTGGAAAATGCCTTATATATAGTATAATATATATTGCTCGGTAAAAATTTATCTGACTGCTGCACTCTTAGGCGCATATCATGGAAGCTATACTTCGACTTTCAACTCAATTACCACAAGAAACAACTATTTGCCAATTCAAAATAGGTTTAGTATGGGTTATTTAAATAATGAAATCCCTCTTCTGCAATGACAATATCAGCTTAAAACTAAGGCAGAGAAGGCTAAAATGTTATGTGTGGTCGGTCTTGCTCAATGGATGTGAAACATGGACCTTGAAAGTAAATACCATGAGCAGGTTAGAGGCTTTTGAAATGTGGCTTCACCGAAGAATGCTCAAGGTCCCATGGACCGACATGATCACCAACACAGAAATTCTCAGGCGGGCTAGAGAACTGCTCACATTAATAAAAATCAGGAAAATTTCATATCTGGGTCATATACTTCGAGGGGAGAAATATCACTTGCTCCATTTGATATTGAAAGGCAAGATAGAGGGTCGCCGAGGGCCTGGTAGGAGACAAATGTCTTGGCTGCGTAATATACGAGAGTGGACCGGCATTAGAAGTGTGGAGGAGCTATTCCGGGCAGCGCAAGACAGAGAGACATTCTCAAGAGTGATCGCCAACGTCGGGGGGACCTGATACGGCACACAAAGAAGATTTAAATAATGTGCACGTATTTAGATTGAAACGAAACTTTCATAAATGTCAATCCATTATAAAAAAATCAAAAATGGCAGCATAAAATCATTTTATAAGAGAAATTTTTGAAAGAAGTGTATCTTTAATGTATCCTTTACTATTTCTCTAGTTGTTTCTTGTAGTAATTAAGTTGAAACGAAGTGTATTTTTCATATTCTCTATTATTTGAGATTAAAGGTTTATTAAAATAACAACACCATGGAATAAGAATATTTTATACATATGTAAAATGAAAAGTAGTGATTACTGTACATATATTATCATAGTCCTGTCTCCTAATCGCATACCTCATTAATAATGCTTTGCAAATAACTTAACTACAAGTAATAAGGTTTAACTTACATTTAACACAGGAAAATATACATACATTCAAAAATATTATATTATAAATGGTGTTTCAACAAATACCATAATGCAAAACATTCAATTTTATTGCAAGAAAGTAAATAAAGTAAAAATATACACAAATTTTACATAAATTTATTATAAACTATATAAATTTCGTTTTTGATTCGTCTCGGAGTAAAGCTCTGTATAAACTTGCATTGGGAGAATCAGCAGCAAGTTTACAAGAATTCTAAGGGCCTTCGCTCATGGAGAGACCGAGAATTGCCATGGTTGGCAACTCAGTTCACGACCCCATTCAATTTATCAACCTCCTGAAAAAAAATTGATATTTTTCTGATCTGACATATATCGAAAATTACTCGAAAATTTGACAGGTCGTGAGCCACTACCATGGCAACCTGTCAACATGGCAACTGAAACGCGACCGCGGCAACCAGCACTGCTAGTCACCGCATCGCCCTTGACAACTGGTCTTTAACAAGTTGCCTGTGTGCCGACCGCCAATGAAATTCACAGGTTCCTTTCCTGTGGATAGAGATTGAGTCGCCAACTGTTTTTTTTTCAGTTTCTCCATGAGCGCATGGCCTAATTCCAAAATATCACCTTATAAAATCCAAAAGTTTAAAACTGTGGTCCATGATGTTGAAATCTGAATATATGCAGTGCTATAAATAACACTGGCAATAAACTCAATGTACACTCACAAAATATGCGTTAAATTTATCAGACAATATAATTGTTTGGCAAAGGAGCGATAAGTACAAATACATTTCTTTTCAATGCGAGGTCAGTCAGAAATCTTGATTGTTTCATTTTTGGAAATGTTTTGATTCATTTGATCGTTTTCAAACTCGACAAAATCGTCAAACAGACTCGGCCAGGCCTCTGTGTCATCATAGCTGCTCAAATCCTCGCCAACCGTATCACAGAAGTTGAGGAACATGTGCCACGTGTCTTTGGGGATGCCACGCACGTGCGGATGCTGCTCCAAGTAGTGCAGCCAGCGGCTCAGGATAGGCGGCTCGCAGATGGTGAAGACCAGTCGCCACAGCACAATAGCCACCTCGGCCGGCAGGATGCGCTGTCCCGTGCACACGTCCAATCCAAACTTGAATGTGAATCGGTACAAATCTTTATATAATTCATTATCTCGTTCCAGTTCCGATACTATCTCCGGCAGTCTACTTTGTATCCCTTTAATAGAATCCACTTTCATTAGTTTTAGACCTTGCGCAAACTCATTTCTACTGAAGCGACACATTTGTTCCGCATTAAGTTTCCAGGCTAACACTAATACTTTGAATTCGTCAGGACACAGTTGTAGATCTTGACACAGGCGTTCGATTCCCTCGGAGAGGATTGAGTCATCATTCGGATCCTTGTAGTGTTCGAAGAGGGTCATGACCCGGGCGTCGGAGGAACGGGACTCTCCGGAGCCCATGGTGGAGACAGATCGGGGCAGCGGGAGTTTGTGATAGAAGCTCTTTTGAGACTTCTCTATGATAATCTGCGATCGGTGTGTCTGAGCGGTGCTCATGGTCTCCCCCAGCACGGGAGAGACCAGGCTGTTGGCATTACTCTGCAAGGTCTGCACCGGCAGGTGGCCGGGGTATGGGACGAGGCCGCCCTTTTTATTTCCATTAGAGTGAGTCTCCACACTCGTGAGCAGGGGCTGAAGGGTTCCTTGGTGCGGGAGCGGGTATTCCGTGACAGCTTTTCCCGGTACTTGGTAAGAGCGCTGTAGTTCTGTCATTTCTGGAATCATCAAACATACGCATTGAGATGAAAGGGTAAAAAAGGAAAAAAATCCAGTTTCCTAGATTACCTACTATAATAAAGGTGTGTATATATATAGAAAAGGGTAAAAAAAACTGTGGTGACATTGCAGTTATTGCTAGTTGGGTTGGGCAGGGCAGGACGTATACCTAATAGAAGGGTGTAAGAATATTGCAAGGAAAATTAAACGCGCAGTATTTACCATCCTTTTCTGCAGAAGTAGGCTGGAGGGAAGGAGCGGTGACAGAGACAGCAGACGGTGCGTTAAAGCAGCTAAAGCAGTGGCCCATTGGATAATCTCTCTTCGATCCGCCCACCCTTTGTTTCTACGCTAATATTTTGTGAGCATTCGAGGACGAAATACTTCTTCCTGTATTTATAAATTCCATCTATGGCCTCTAAATCAAATTCCTCCAATAATCTTGGTTTCCACCTGTCATAATATTTTTTTATGGCGCTCTTGTTCTTTTTTTGACTAGAATTATCTAAAATATCTACATTCAGAACGTTTGTTTTCATTAAGATATCAGTCTTACGAGCCCCTGGAAACAAAAAGCACGTCCGATTATGGAGAGCAATATACAGTATGCTAACAAAGCTTTGTAATGATTATCAAATCAATTTCATGTTCATTTATATTTGAGAAAATGCGTACTTTACAATAGCTTAAATAAAAATATAAAATCGGGAACCCACCTCTCAAGCTCGAATTACATCTTTTATAAAATGTTATTAGTAATGCTGCTAGTCGTAAACATGTTCCACTTTGTCATCCGTGATTATTTATCTACTCTACCAAGTTCGAGGATATTAAAAGTAATCATTTAACCGTCAAATTTTATACATATTGTCACGTAGAAAACAAAAACAATTATATAAAATGAAGGTAAACCGTAAAATATCTATTTTTTATTTTACATTAGTTGACAGAACACAGGCACAGAAGTGCCAAGACATTTATCTATGGCAAAATATTTTGCTCTTCCCATTTCCCATAACGAGTTGCTATAACTGTTCCTAGTTAGCAAAATGTGACACAAATATATCCTTTATGCAAATGAACTTTAGGATTGTTTTTTATTCATAGATAAAAAATTCAACCTTTTTTGCGTTGGTATACCTGATATTTTTTAAGTAAGAACTATGGAGGCAATACAGTACTTGACTCAAGAGTAAAATAATTTTTACATTTAATACCCTCTCAATTTATTATTTAAAAAAAACGTTCGTTCGCCATTTTCCTTGTTGAGTTGTTTTTGTACTGGTTTTCGCCTTGTTTCTTTATAAACGGTTAGTTTCCAAAGGTAAATAATTTTAAATAGCTGGTGATATTATTGAGTTGAAACATAAACGAGTGTCATCCTGCGCTTTGCATTATAAATCAAAGAATATTTCGATGAAATTCTTGAACGATGACGCATATTTGGAAAGTGACATATCTATGTTTTATGTCAATTTTAACTACCTACGTAGAAGTCATTGATTAATTATATTTCGAGTTTGTATCGTTAGTTCTAATTATGTGTTATTTCAATTAAATAATTAGAATACATTTTTTTCAATAAGATTCTGCAAAGATGGATTCTCGAGGCTTTGTCTCCGAGGATCAAGGCGAATGTTCGGAGAGTGCTCAACACTATTACCAAAAGTAAGCAAAATATTTAACGTACTTTATATCTGCATAATTCTATTAGCTGAATGTTTTGTAATAATATTTGCCTTGACACTTTGTAGAAACATCGAATTACAAAAAGAACTATACGAATACATGGACTCTTCTTCCTTATTGGAAAAAGAACTGGAGGCATCTTTAGACCAAAAAGAAAAACTGATTCGAGAACTGCGACAACAGAATCAGAAATTGGACAGAGAAAATGAATTCATCAAGGTAAACCTCCATTTTAACCTTCACTGTGCTGTCACTGCTCAACCTTAAACTTTTACATAATTATTTAATTGCATGGTTCAATAAACTTGACCATCATTTTTTTCTAATGCATTTGAATTATTTTTAGAAAAAAATGGACAGAACTCAACAGGAAAATACTCAATTAGAAAACGAAGTTAAATCTATGAAGATTGAAAAAGAAAATCGAAGAATATACATTAGAGAATTAGAACAAAAAAATGACGATTTGGAACGGGCACAGAGGTACGCTTTATTTTAGCATTTACTATGGCCTTCACGCTTCATTGATTATTTGTTTATTTTCACAGTGAGTCACTCAATAGTTAGATTCTTCACACCTGTTTGTTTTGGTAATAAAATAAGGAAGTTTATGTATCGATGCTTCAATTGTACAATATTATTTGATTAAATAATACTGTTTTTGTATTGTTTTTTGGTTTCATATCGTAAGTTTATTATTCTTTGAACTTCGTAGCCATGTTATGTACTGTAAATCTTTCTTTCATTATTCTGCTTGATCTAATTTCCCAGAGATGGTTTTTGCCAAATATATAAGGATATAAGAAATAATAATATTTTAATGATTTGTATTGCGCCATTTTTGTGAAAAATCACCTCAAGAGCGTCTGAATGCAGCTAAAGTTGAATCATTAACAAGCTCCTAACAAGAACTCATCGATAAAAGAGAGCCTAACAAGGAATTTGCCAACTTTGATATATTGAAATAATTTTAAGCTTTTTTTATTTCTGACAGTCATCTGTTCGGCCTATCATGGCCATCTTCTTGTCCTTAAACTATAATATATTATACACAACATTTGGGAAGAGAGTGTCGGGGGTGGTAAAAATGCTTTTATTAAAATTATATTACATGCTTACTGCCCCTGATACCCCCCTCCTCAAATGTTGTGTAGGTATATTATATCATAGTTTAATTAAAAATTGTACCAGTCTGAGGATGGTTGTGATTGGAAAATTGTTAATATATAATATCATTATAAATAGAATTCCACCCCGCATTGTTAGTATCTAATGCTACCATACATGTTGTTGATCATGGCGCCAACCCGCCAAGATCCTTTGATATGTGCACGAAAATCGGATTGGCCAACGCGTTGCAACAGTCAATATACGCCGAGCTACTGGCAAATTAAAGTGAAAATATTACAAACTTCAATATTATTAATATTATAATATGTAAATTTATATAAAATTTCCAGGGTTATATCTGAATCAGTGGCGGGAATTGAAACATTGTTGAACCAGGCCTACGAGCGGAATGCCGTGCTGGAAAGCGAACTAGAGGAAGTGGAAAATCTCCGCATGAAGCTCCAAAGAGCTTCAGATGAAACGAGAGGTCATATTTTACTTCTTTTTTGTTTTTGTTTTTGACATAACAACATTATTTGAGATAATATGGGCCTCACTTGGTGCTCTATCCTTGCTGATGTCTATTTATTTAACTCCTTCCTCAGAGAATTTTATGAATTTAGTGTACCGCCTAAAATTTTTTTATTCTAAATTAATTGAATTGTACCCCACCATGGGTAAATTGACTATACACGTTGTCCGAAAGTTCATAGTACAAGCTGAAAATTTGCGCATCACTAGTGCCAAAGTGTTAATTTCCTTTTGATAAAATATTCTTCCAAAAATTAGGAGATAAGAAGATTGAGAAGATGGGGAACACTTGTATCACATATATATTTATATATTTTACACGGTGATCGGACAACTCGGAATGAAATCAACTCTACACCTTCTTTGAAAAGTCATTTAAAGTGATGAAAAAATAGGTTACGTTGGGTTAGGGTGTTATTTTTCAAAAAAAAAATTTCATTGCTTTCAATGACTTTTCAAAGAGGTGTTGAGTTGATTTGATTCTGAGTTGGCATGGAACCGTTTTATACATAGTTGGGACCCTTACAAAGAGAATGGTGTTCTATATCCATATAAAAGTATTTGACAGCAATGTCTTCAAAAGCAGGTATTTAAGTAGGACCGTCATAGCTGGTAGAACTACCCTTCCCGCCGAAAGCGTGTTAAGCAAGAATTGCCTCAAATTTGAAGTTGTTTGATTTTTGGAGTAATAACCCATGTTCCTCTTCTTCCTCCTTGAGCCAACATTTTAAAACAACCTTTCCATATCCATCATTGGGGTAGATGTGAAGCATCTGGCCATTGACTTTACTACAGTTGTTTGCATATTATTTTCAACAAATTTCTCCTGTTTAGATCTGAAACAAGAGCTGCGGGTCAAGGATAGGATACCTAATGGCAATGTGACCAGCACCCCCATACAGTCGGCCAATGATACGGACAACAGCAGACGGCTCCTCAATGGGCTCAACGGACTGGACTCCTCCAGACTTCACAACGAGTCTGATACGACCAACACTCAGCCAACGACACCCTTGAAATGTATGAAAACTTTGCTTTTTTTATATTTTTATGTCCCAACTGCTGCCGGAGGAGGAAGGTGGGGAGGTACCTAGCTAATCAGATCTGGTCACCAAAAATTATTAAAGCCATTTCAAGCAACGTTTCAATTCTGAATGGTGATCTTACATCATGGCGATACTGAGAATATCTTCCACTCTGGAACATGCTGCAAACATACTATATTATTTTAAATTACTAAATTATGAAAATAACACAAATTGATCATATAAAATTTAATTATTTAGTCAACCCATACATTTCGTTGTGGAAATTAAATCTACTTATATGATTTTTTTTTATATTTGTAATATTATGTACACTACAAAAAAAGTCTGGTTCCGCACTACCCTCCCCATCATCCTGAAATAAATTATTTACCTTAATAATAATATTTTAACATTATCTCCACACAAGAGGCCCTGACGAATTTTTTTTTAGGGTCTTTTTAGAGAAAGGAAGGAGAGGAAGTTCTGGGAAGAAAAAAGGGGTGGGTAGGAATCTAGGGGTCAATGTGTTCAGGAGTGACACGTATGAATCCATACCTCCCACTGTGATGCAAGGCGATGGATCAAGAGAGTCTGGTTGGAGAGATCAAAAGTTCTCCCTCAACCAGTCTCTCCCGATCCGGCCCGCCACGCAGTAGGTGGGCAAAAGCACCTGCTACCGAGACCTAGATAAACCTCACCCCATGTACCCAGATACCCCAGCTAAGTCACCAAACATGGCGAACCACTTGGGTAACCTGTGGCAGGAGTGCTGGTTATCCAATAAATATTTGGCCATCGTAGGACGGCCGTACCCATAACTGCCTTCTAAATTGAATTGTAATGGTTGGGTTACTGGAATACCCCTCAATGTTACGGGAGTTTTAATTTCTATTTCATTCCACTAGGTGACTTTTCAATGAATGGAATGAACGGAAACACCATGACGCCATCTTCAAGAATATCCGCTCTGAACATTGTCGGCGACTTGCTTCGTAAAGTTGGGGTAAGTCTATTTCCTATCTTGCTGTCCATACTGTTCTTCGCATACATGATTTAAATCTGTTTAAATTCGAGCACGTCTTTGGCAAATTTTTAGAGCCGATTTAATATTTTCGCAACCAGATTTTTCTAGATTTCCATTCAATCGCTGTATTAATTGTTCACTTGTCTAACCTTTTATTATTACCAAAAGTTCAAATTGAATAATAATTATTGTTCTGTTACCTTGTTTTTTAGTTTTTGAAATAATATAATATACAGCAATGATTTATTTTGTTTTAATAATATTTATATTGACATCTTTGTCAACCGTTACTGGCAATAATTAGAGGTCGATATGTTTAATATCCAACATTTACTTTATTTTCTTTTTGCCTCATAAACCAATTCAACGGAAATATTTTGTATTAACTTAGTTATCAGTTTATGTTACCATTTTGTTGGAAAAATAAATGTGAGGAAACAAAATTTGGATTAAAATCTATTTGATGACTGTTATCTTATATGGGTTTAATTCTGGGTTTTCAATCGGCTTCTTTGATGCTGTATTCAATGTAGAAGTCACTTTTTATGGAAACTTTAAATGTTATATTTTGGTGTTTGTATAGAACAAAGTTTTCACCAAATGTTAGCAGGGTTTGTATTCTTATGGCGTACTCCAAGCCATAAAATCCCATAAAATAACTAATGTCTGTAAACTTGTGATTCACATTAACCTTTTAAAAATTCAATATGACTGTATTAAGGTGTTTATTTTGTAGTTTCAATGTACACAACACGCTACAGGTACACCCACTTTATATGCCCTTTCAGATTAAATTGATAATTCAATGCTTATTGATTGGAGGATTATGAAATGCACTTTTTCGCCTTAATTTCAATGATTGACTTGCACAACTGTCTATTAGCTGGGTATACCTGTACTTCATGTAAATGTTCACCCCCGCCCCGGTTGTCCCTGCCCCCTGCCCCCTGCCCCCTGCCACCTCCCGCTTCCCCAAAGTAGAAATGGTTTTGTAGTTTAGCTTGCATGTGTTTTGTATTGCTTCCAGCTTGAGAGGTTCCTTTGCCCCGAATGCAGCAAAGTGCGATGCATCTGTCCTAAAAATGACACGGACATATCACCGCAATCCGTGCACCCATCCGATAACCACCAACCTGTTAATAGAAACCTCGTCAGGAATCTGTTCTCTCCTGCTTCACCGGACAGACCACAGATCTCGCCCACTCAGAATGAGAACGGCTTGGAAAAAGATAACAAACGGAATTCAATGCCGGAACCTCAAAGTCCGGAGAGACATTGGCTATCAGGGCTTATGAATTCTAATTCGCCCTCGGCAAACCAGAATGGTCACGGTCGCCCGAACGCTCATCATATGAGCAATGTAGAATTGCGCCGTAATCACGCCGTGGAAAATTCTAACTCAACCGTCCAAAGAGCGGAGCCTCCGGCACCGAGAACCTTGTCATTATTTTCTCGCGGGACTTCGTTCCGAAGAAGTACCGTTCCTCCCCGACCACCGCGCTCGCCCACCAAGTCTCGGCCCACTCCTCCATCATCATAAACTGGGGTTGATTATGGCTGCAGTTTTCAATTTGTGCCAATGTCTCTAATGTAAATAATTTATTCCTAACAAGATAATCTGTTTGATTTTTTTTTCAAATACAGATAAAACAAATTATCTTTATAAAAGGTGGATAAAGGAATTATATTCTTAATATCAATTGAAACCTTGTTCACCATATTCCTTCTTTTTTTAGACTAATTTGAATTATTAATTTATTTTTAACAATGCATCAAAGGCATAAATCCAGTTTAATTTATTTACAATTTAATGTGCAATTTATTTTACAAAGATGGTTCTTATTTCTTATAATTCCTACACTGAATATTATATTGAATAATATATTATGGGATATTTGAACTGAGCAAATATGATTATCCTGCATTATTTTTGCAATACATACCGGGAAAATGTTCCCTTGGATTGTAGATCTTGGTTAGTTTGATGTGATTATTTGTTAATAGTGCTATTGCATGACCTGAATCAACATGAAATTTGACCCCCTGCTCATCTTTAAAATATTATGCTCCTTTTGGCAAAGGCAACCATTATATTTTTATGTAATTATTTTTAAACTTTTTGGTGCATAACTGATCTCACAATGTCTCTCCTTCCGTTCATAGTTTTACTACTTGCCTAATTCTGTAGAAATTACACATAACGTAACATGTGACAATTCATACTTTAAAAAATACATTCTTCAAACATCTTATGTGTACATTTCAACTAATAAACAATGCGAATCTTGCTTTGTTTACTCTAGTCATGTTTGCAGAAGGAAGTTTGTGTAATATGTTTGAAAAAAAACTGTTTCTTTTTAATTTTCAATTGTTGGTTTATTAACCTATTGTCATTGTAAGAAAATAATATTTATTTTTCAATATTAGCTAGGCTATGTTTTTATTTCTAAATAAAAATTATTTTATTAGTCTATTCCGTAACTTTTAAATTTTTATTCATATGATTTCCCTCGATTTATACACTGTATCCTAATTATGTAAGTATACTATTTTGTTCTGTAATAATTAACTTCAACGCTCACCAAAAACATATATATTTTATGTTACTGTTTTAAATATTTCTCTATTGAAGGATTTTGAATACAATTGTTGCCTTGGAATGTCGTTCTTGCAAAACACCACCGCAACTGTCGAAAGCTTTATTTTTGCAAGAATGTTTTTTTTTTTTTTAATTTGTCTGTGATTGCTTTTTTAGCCTAGTTTTTCAAAATGTCTACTATTACATATTGGTATATATACAGATAAATGGAACACGGTTAATAGGCACTATTTTAAAAACACTCTGTATCGATTATATCGATCGACAGATAACAATGAGAAACAACTATATATTTCATTACTGGAAATGAAAAATATTTCATTTTAATATCTATTTCCTTAAAATTACTGATAATTTGACATTTTCTCTTCACTCTGTGCTCTGCCATAATAATATTAGCCGCTTAGGCCTCAACCATATTCTGTCAGGTCAAAATATTTCCGCTTTGCAATAAATCCAAATAAATGAAATATTTCTGGATGCTTCCGAAAACTAAAAACAGATTTTGAAAGGTGATGAAATACGCTTTCAAATTTTACAATTCGAAATAAACATAATTTTGTATGTAAACTAAAATTACTGATAATGAAAAAAAAAAAAAAATGCACACATATTTTATTAGACAAATGTATTATATAAAAATAATTAATTAAAAATTCCCAAAGTTTCATAATTTTTTTTCAAATTGCAGTCACAAATTTTGGTAAAGGTGGACTTTTTAATTATTTAGCGGTTAATGCGGCATATTCTTTCTAACACCACTTAGATCATATTTCTAGCCATGATAGTAAGGGAGACAATGATTTCTATGAGACCTACATGAGTTGTTCCGAAAACCGAAAAGCCTGAGTGGTTAAAATAAGTTTTTCAAATAGTTTTTTTTTTTTTTTTACTAAACCAAAACTAATGAGCCAGAGAAATTAATAATAAAATAAAAAAAAAACTAATCTTAAAACTTTCACAACAATAATACAATAATAATGGACGCCAATTAAATGAAGAATTTTAATTTTAACAAAGTTAAGTGCATTATTTTCCATTTCCGATTACTGAAATAATTCATTCTCGTTGTTATCTAACTGATTCAAAGTTGTTTTAAAATAATTTGTACAACGTGTACCTGTATATTTTACCTTACATATTTACTGATTGGAAATTCGTAGACATATGGGAAAGCTTACTCTTGTATCCTGACTTCCCTAAACTCCATTTGAAGATTGTTGAAGAGTATAAGTATTTGTAAAGAGAGTTAGTTGCGGTATGTTCGTTCTCTCTATTTGTTTGCTATCCTTCTGTTTAATATTAGTGCAACTTGTTTCTCTTATGTTGATACTTGGTGCCATTTTAAGTAGTTTGGAATATGCATGACAATATAAGTTATGGTTTAAGATTCTCACGGCCATTAGTAGTACATATTGTGTAGTTTGACTTTTGGGGTATGGATCAATTTTTCCCTTCTCCCTTCTTCTTGGGTCTTGAACAGTTTTGAACAGTTTTGAACAGCCTTGCAGTGTCAACTTCTTCCCTCTTGATGGACACTGAGAAATGTTGTCTCAAGAAGAAAGAGGTAGCACTATATGACTCAATGCCCCAAAACTCCAACAACATATCATCCTATGTAAGTTCAGTAATTTCAAAATACGTTGAACAGCACAAGCCGCATTGATTGGTGCTTTCAAATTTTGAAATTGACCAATAGACCGCATTGTACTGGGTTAAAGTCAAAAGCGCAAATGAACTATTCCCACTACATAAGCAAGCAATAGCGTATTAGATCCCTAGATGGTTTTTGTCGGTGGGTTTTTAATAGGTGTAGGATGGCGTATTTTTAGTGATTTTCATGATTTTTTTTAACACATAAGGAATATATACCTATATACAAGAGTATATTCTAAATATTTTCCTCAAAAAATTAACGGAGATATCAGCTGCTGCGTATTGTAAGTCGCCATGCGGCTGGGCAATTTTTATACCCCCTGGAAGTCACAATTTTCATCTGAATTCCATTTTTCAAAAAAATTAACTTTTTTTTTATAAGTTCTTCTTCTATTTGAACCTCACTCCTCACAGAAAAATCGAAAATTAATTTTTTTTGAGGAATGTGAAAATTTTGTATGATTTTTTACCATTCTTTGTACATTTTTTTGCAATAAAAAAATAGTTAAAATAAAGATATTTTTTAGGATTGAGGTTCAAATAAAGCGTATTTATATAAAGAAATTATTTGCCGAGTTTGATAACGATTGATCAAAAACTGTAGGAGCCAGAAGGTACATAAATTCGAAAAAAGTAGTATCGAAAAAAACGTGTTTGAAAATAAGAGTGACAGTAAAGTAGTACTAGTTTGACCGAGGGACACTCACTCAAACGCTTATAACTTTTAAATGGCGTGGAATTTTGTTTTGAAATTTTCAGACTATATTTTTTGAATGATTCTATTGATTTATGAAATAAAAAATTTAAGCCCTACACCTATTTCCCCCCTTTTTTCCTAACATTTTTCCAAATGGTGCTTCTGCTGTATTGGACTTACACTGACGATATTATGCAGGTTGATTATTATATATCACACACACAATGCCATAAGTTGATAATTTCGGTTTTACAAAAAGGCTGTTCGTTATTGCTACTAAATAAGTTTTATGCTATTTTAATTAGTACACAAGTTGTACAAGCTTTATTACGTTAATAAAACCAGCCTTTTTGATTGTTTTTTTACAATCTGCCAGTGACTTTTCAAATAAAAAATGTGGCCTTTAATGTTGTGTAAGTTTATGTATTTCTAATAATAATGTAAACTCTGTACCAAATGTACACTTATATGTATAGAAAATATACGTAATACTGTTGTATATTGTCAACTGTTTGAAGCAAACTGTGATAAAAACACTGTTTTATGGGGCTAAATCTATGCACAATTATAATACGCATAAATTAATTAATTAAATGTAAATAAATAATAACATAAAATCGTGAAATGAATTATAGACGATAAGAATATTCATAGGGTGCTGTTAAATATGTAGATACTATTTTAAGTTCACCAATTTAAAAAACAATGTTGCCATCTTGTGACGGTTGATAAATGTGTAATTTATATTATTTCTGACTCAAGTTGGCAACTGTAAAAATTTATTTTATTATATAAAAATTGGGATAGATATATATTTATAAATACAGTACAATCTCACTAATCCGGCACTTCAATAGACCGATATGTCCACTGCCGCTGCCCGCGCCTCCCTCGCCCCTCTACGTCTATGCGCTCCATTTCCGCGTCGTCGTCTAGCAGTCTAACCTCAAAATTTATCTCATGTGCACGTGCGTACGTAGTTACCTGTTGTTTGGAAGTGTGAAAAGTGTGTATATTCTCTTTATGAAATGCTTTGTTTTATTTATTATGATTTTTTCTCTATAATCCATTCCAATAATCCGGCACCCTCTTTTTAATAGTACCGGATTAGTGAGATTGTACTGTATATATATATATATATATCCGCACATCTCTCTTCATTTTATTAGTAAGTGGTAAGAATTATTCAATTTTTTATATATAAAAAACTCTCTTTTTATAACTTAACATCAATGTAATATATCATTGAAGAAGAAGATAACAATAATGATCTAAACGAAAATATGAAAGAGAACAAGACACCATGGAAATAGAATTATTTGAAGATAAAATTGTTAATTCAAAAAAAAAAATTGGAATATGAGATTGACAAATATGACGGTTTGACAGAAGGTGGCAATAGCGAAATTGGTTAACGCGCACGGTTAACGTCGGGGTTAGACGAGAGGTCTGGGCTCGAGTCCCAGTTGCGACTATTCTCTTTTTATGTTTTTCTGTATCTTGTTCTCTTTCATATTTTCGTTTAGATTATTATTGTTATCTTCTTCTTCAATGGTAAGAATTATGTTTACCAATCCTAAATTTAAAGTGGTTACTGAAAAAAATTATCAATTGAAATTATATAAATTTTATTAAATTAACATTCCGTATTTTATAAATACAAAATTATGGATCTAATCTGTGAACTAACCCAATCGCTGCCAAGTTTGTATTAGCTATGTTTGGATACACTAGATGTCTAAATAAAATTTGGTTTGGCTTGGCGGCGATTGAGTTAACTTTATACAAAGTGATCAATGAAATTAAAGCATATTTATTTATTGATAAAATTTTTATTTATTTAAGATTTAAAAACAAATTTGAATGCAAATTATTGTAGCTCTTCTGTGACATAGCGTTAAGGTTTAGTTATAATAAACTTAGTTATAACATTTTTGTTTTTTATTTTACTTTTCCACAAACTTTATTTCCGTATTGTAAATTTAACCCTCTTGTGACTGGCATAAATACATAGTTACTTTTCATTTAACTATCTTTGACTCTATCCAAGTTGTTTTAACCATAGAAACATTATTATATTATATCCTTATTTTCTTTTCCTCCCCATCCCATCTATGTAATTGGCTATAACACCTCACGCTTTGTAGTATTGCACCGTATTTAGTTTTTTTTCAAATTATTATGTAAAACTAAAAGGACAGGTTTTCACAGAATTTGAACAATTTATCAAAATTCAAAGTTAATATTCAAGCTCTGTGAAAGTCCTATTCAAATTCTGTTACTATCCAAGTACTGTGGAACAACCGGCCCATGATGAAATAATAACAAAACTCTAATAAAACTTTTACAGAACTTAAATTTTAACTTTGAAAAATTCATAAAATTTCATTTTAATTTTGAAGTTCTGTGAAAGTTCCACTCAAGTTCTGTCCTTATATCGTTATGGACCGGTTATTTCACATAACTGAAATAATAACAGAACTTGAAAATTTGAAGAATTTCAAAATTAATTTTCAAGTTCTGTGACAATTCTATTCAAGTTTTGTTATTATTTCAATTATGTGAAACAACTGGCCAAGAATGACGTACAATAACAGAGCTTTAGAACCTTAACAGAACTTGAAAATTAACTTTGAAATTTAATGGATTGTTCAAATTCTGTGAAACAACCCATTCTATGTCTGATGATTTTGTGGAATTCATAATGTCCACCTTATTCACCGTTTATTCTGTATTTTTATATTTAAAAAAATTCCACTAAATGCTACATTTTTATTAGGCACAGTTTTTGGAAATTACACTACATTTTAACTTAATTACTGATGATAAAAGATGCAAATTCCATTTTTATTCAAAGTTTGAAATTTTCCTTGTAAAACAATTCCTTTGCCATCATTTTAAGTTTTTTTTTTGTATGGATTGACATTTGCGTGGTTCTCATTTCAATCTACATACACATGAGTTACTAATTAACCTGTTGAATGTTGGTTGGTATTTCGAAAAACAGTGTAAAAATTTCATAGAAAATTATTTAAAAATAATTCAGAGTAGCTACAATAACCAAATAGTACCTAGGTCCTAGATTGATATTAGCGCAAGCGATTCTGACCTTGTCCTTCATACAGTTTCTTTATACACAAGGGTTAAAATCTCATTTAAAAAAAAATATATTGGCCGGCCAGCGACAGATGAGAGGTTACTAAGAACCTGAGAATCTATTTTGCTAGTTGCTTCTTGTAGTAATCGTTAAAACGAAGTGTAAATACCGTAATATGTGCCTAAAAGTGCGGTGGTTAGGTAAATAATTACCTTATAATTCATTTTAATTCATAAAAATCACCTACCCAAATTTGAGTAGCTATTACTCGAGTGGTTAGTTGCAATAGTAAATTAAATGGGGTTGTTTTCTCTAAAAGACAAAATCCACCTTGGAATTGTTCTTGCAGGAATGAACAAATTTGAAATTCGAAAAAAAAAAAAAAGAGTTATAAAAAAACTGCAGCTGGCGTAGATACCCTACCCAACTGATAACTCACGCATGTTCCAAGTTGTTTCTCTTTGGGAAAGTCTCCTCTAACCAAGCCTCGCTACGATGAAGAAGTGTCTGTGGAGTGAACCAATGGCCGAGGTATTGCCTTCCAAGTGAATTATGATTGTAACTTTTCTTTTAGGCACTGGAATCTAAGTTAGCGTCGTGTAGGGCTCCAGTACACTTGCGGGAAACATCTCACAATTCATCCGACTTTAACAGAGATCCATACAGGTACATCCATTCTTTATTTTTTATGCTTTACTCATTTAATCATCTTGTATACAGAATTTCTCAGCGATTCCTGAACTTAGTTAGAGGGTATTCTTCCTTTGTAATTTTTTTTACATTTTATATCTAGTGTGTAATATATCTATTCTAAAACTACTGTAATAATAAAAAAAATTTGGACCTTACAACATTGAGATCTAGCCCATGAAAATCTGCAAAACTTTTATCTACCTTTACATTAAACCTCTCCGTGAGTATGGCCGAAATGGTGCGGCGAAGCAAAAAAATGCCCAAAAGGGTGTGGCCGAAACGTTGCGTCCGCGGCTGTTATTCAATCGCCGTCATATTTAATGAAAATATTTGACTTGTAGTGGCATCTTTGGACATCTATGCAATACCGACTTCACAGTTTTAGTTTAAAAATTCTTTTTGCATCATTCAGCGGTCATCAGAGGAAGGAAGCAATTTTTTCATGTGCACATGTTTTTTGATGTTGGTTTATTTGCGTGGATTGATGTCGATGACGTTTTTCAACAAAATATAAGATTATTATTGGTTAGTCTATGAAAATATATAAAAAAAATATTTAAAAAATTAACCAAAAAAAAACCACTCCCCACATACAGTTATGTTTGCCAAAACTCACTAGCGGAGAAGTTAAAGGGAGTTTATTTAACATTTTAAAATCTTAATAATAAATATTACTTTGTATTTCTGATAAATTTATTTTAGGAAACCTAAAATTGTTGCAGCTTCTTGTAGGATAGCCATGAACTGTACTATTAACACATTTAACATAGAATCTTTTAGAAGAAAGTAACATTTTATTCTTTTCCACTGGAGCGATGGGTGTTCGGTTTTTTTAACCATTTTTACTTAATATCGTTCCTCAAAATATTAATATGGAAACATATGAACTGCTTACTGTGGTTTAAAGCCGATGAATCCAGCTAGATTTCACTGTTTATCTTTTATTTTTATGTTCTGTAAATACTCTAGATCAGTGGTTTTCAACCTGTGGTACACATACCCCTGGGGGTACGCAATAACGTGGCACGCATGTAGAATCACTGGTTAAAATTCCTGAAGTCGTGTTACACTCTATATAAAATTGCATTACTTAATTGTATTTGTGTAACTTGATTGTTAGATTTATGTAATAATTAGAGTATTAAAAATTACAAATGAAACACGTCTTTCATTACACGTGTAAAAAATATAGATAAAGGGTACGTAGAACAACAAATTTGTAGTGAGAGACAAGGGGTACGGTTGAAAACGGTTCAAAAAGGTTGAAGACCTCTGCTCTAGATAGTCACGTACAGTAGTAATACTAAAACGTTTTGCAAACTTGCCATAATATGCCAAAAATCGCTCAAGTGGTTATCTTATAAATAAACTAGCTAAAGTACCCGGCAATGCCCGGGCTTTACACAGGGTTTTAGAAATCAAATGTAGACAGTGATCTTCCTTTGCATATAAATCAAATCCACACCGCCCGCTTTCCAGTCCGCTCGTCCATCACATACAGACATTCTCCTTTTTATATTGTACTAGCAGACTCGGCTACAAGTTACTGTGGCTAACGAAACCTTTAAACCAACGCTATCTGTTAAATAAAATCCACATCGCCCACAAAACCTTGACAAATTATATACCTAAAAACCTTCCTCATGAATCGCTGTATCTATTGGTGAAAACCATATGAAAATCCGTTGCGTAGTTTAAAAGATATAAGCCCACAGACAGTGTGAGCGACTTCATTTTATACTATGTAAAGATATATCAACCAATTTGCACAAAACCTTGACAAATTATATACGAAAACCTTACTCATAAATCACTCTATCTATTGGTGAAAACCACATGAAAATCTATTCAGTAGTTTATTGCGAACAGACAGACAGACACGGCGGAGGACTTTAGTTTATAATTAGAGATACTAGGGTATTATAGAATAAATGTTGCCTTACACTTAGTGTACTGTGGTATTTATTTTCAAATTGAAAACAAATAATCTTTATTCCTTTCACATGTCGCCACCGCTAAGAATCTATTCCAGCACGCTTGTACCGTGTGATATGCACCTACCCTCAGTGTCTAATGCAGTGGGAAAGGGACAGCTCATATCATTTGGTATAAGTGCACTGGCATTAGGTACTTATCAGTTGTGACAAATGAATGAAATATGCGTAAAGTAAAATATCATCTGCATTTACCCCAAATAAGCTCAGCAATCGCAGGTCGGGTACGTACCGAGAGATGCAGTAAGGACTGCAAATCCATCACTGCGGAAGTCGTCCTGAAATAATAATAATAATCGTTTATTCCAGAATGTATGCAGGGGAAGTGCAATGCAATACATTCCATATTTTGAAATAACAAAAAAAAAGATAAATAATAAGATGAGGTAAAAAATAATTAACACAAACACATAAATTAAATAAATAAATTAAATGAAATGCCATTTAAAAACCACAATAGTCCTACAACTGTACAAACAAAATCTGTGTTTTTTTAAAATTTATAATCGTGAATCAGCAACACATTTTGAATTCAAAATCACTGTCTGTTGAAACATCAAAAAAGTCACTTGAAAGCGGTTCATCATGACTTGCGCAGATATGAATTCACTTTGTTTATTTATTCTATTATAATTTAAAAAATCATATTACATATTTATTAATAATAATAAAATGCTTCTATTACCTACTGCCTAACTTTATATGCCATATGTAAATCGCTGCTAAACAATTGTATCACAAAAATTTATTCAATATTCAAGGCCACAACCACTTTGTTGCAGTTCATTCATTATTCTTAACTTTCATCATTCTGATATTTTGTATATATGTATACAGGGTGTTAAGGGACGCACTTGACTTACTTTAACCAGTGATTCCTGACATTATTTGGAGTAAAAAATGTAAATGAAATTTTGGTCTCCGGTGACTTTTTTTGATGACTTTTTTTTTTTTTTCAAAAAATTTTTCTTCAAAATCAAACAAAAAATTCTTCCGCATGTCTTCACTGGTCACTCAGCTGGGTGTCCGATGAACTCCTTACCCCGCCTCCAGGTTTTCAACAACTACCATTTTTTTATGTTTTTGTAGAAAAAAAAAAAAAAAACATGAAAAATGAAATAATAGATGTAGATGTCATTTTTTTCAATTAAAAAAAAATATATATATTTTTCATCACACATCACAACTGAGTAGTTGACTGAGGGTATGAGCCTAACGGGCCATGTGATATGCACTCCATCTCGTTCCAGTAGCACGGTAACACACAAAACAGCGCGCGTTTCTTGTGATCGTGTAGGAGTATCTTTAGTAACGACGTGTGATTTTTTATTAGTCGAAAAAAATGTCATCAGACAACAAAATGACATCTATTTCTTTACTCCAAATATGCTCAGGAATCGCTGGTTAAAATCCTTCGGGTACGTGCTGTTACACCCTGTATATATTATATATTGTTCATTGCTGATATCAGGACTGGAATATGGTTTTCTTCTTGGCACAAACTAATAAAATGTTGAATGTGACTTGTAGGAGTAATCGCAAGTAGGGCCATAAATCAATTCTTGGAGTATTCCAATAATTCAATACAAATTGTGTTTGTAAAGCAAGAAACAGTGTTAAAGCATGTTTGACAATACTTATATTGTGACATTAGAATTGGGATAATTAGACTAATTTAAGTAAATACTTTGTTTCAACTGCTTAATATATTTAAACGGTCACCAGGTTCTCGGTAAACCATCTGTTTCTCCCGCAAATCTTATTATTGCAAAATAACATTTTAAATTATTTCTTATGTTTAATAATTCTTCCTGTATTTGTAGTTAGTCTAACTTCATTCTGATGAAAAAAGGGTTCTTCCAAAACTACTCAACAGATCTAGTGATTGATTTTTGGAATTTTATTAACGCTTGGTATCACTGCCATGCAAATAAACACACTTTTCACCACAATCAATACTACTACTCTGATGGTGGACACTGCAAGGCTGTTCGAAATGTTGGATTAAGGAGGAGGAAACGCAACATCCCAAAAATCAATCACAATAAGTGTGTAATAATCAATCACTAAACTTGACTAGGAGAATCTCGAATCATATCCCACCAGTCAGCAGTTACAAGTTAAAACAAAGTATTTGTCCAGTTATTCTACTAACACATAATAAATGTACGGTCCTCTGTTAGTAATCTGCCACTTGATTGTCATGCAACTATTATAATCTGCCTTTATTTTAATTCTTTGAAAGATTTTTTTGATTAAAAAAATAATTATTCCGTTTGCACAAGTATTTTGGGCTCAAATCCAAATTTAAGTTTTCTATGAAAAAAACTGCCCAGCCGTTCATAACGGAAATGACCTGAAACAACAATAAAATCATAAATCCCGGTAAAATGTCAGCTCTAGCACGCGATGGTGGTATAGTAACTGAGTGTGTAAGAGTAAGACAGCCCAACCTGTCGGTGTACAAAGCTTGGTCTAGGTACGCAACGGATTACTAAATTTACGCACTATATCTGCATATACATAATTGGACACTTGTCCGGTTTTTGGGGTACCAGATTAGTAAGAGATTAGTGTACGTATAATATTATTACTAAACCTGATGTGTGTCACAGGATGCGAAGGATCAGCAACAGGAACACCTCCTCTCCCGGCATCACGGCAAACTACATACACTGAATATTTGTCCCTGGAGATATTCATGATTTATTATTTCCATCTCGTCTCCGGTCACCGGCATAAATCATTCCACTAGCTGGCTTCAATCCATGACGGGAGAACTACTGCAGCGCCGAGCCGTTACCGGTGACATTGCCTTCAATAACTAGTTTAGTTGATATATTTTTTCTATGAGACTCTTAGGATGGAAAGTTTCATACAAATTCAAACATGACCTTGCCATCAAATGGCCAATTAAAGCCTTTTTGTTTCTATATTTGAAAGGTTTCCTTTAAATGCCCATTCTAGATCCGCTTTTATCCTTGGGCATATTTTCCGTTTTGCAATAAAATCCAAATAAATGGAATATTTATGAACATAGCCGAAAACTATAAACTGTTTTTGAAAGGTATAAAATATTTCTTTCTAATTCGAAATAAACAAGTAATTAATAAATAAATAAATAATATAAAATTTTTTAATGCAAATTTAAAAAGTTTTAAATTAGATAAATGTATTATAATCGTTACCGTCACCTCACTTTTTTGTCATTTCATGTAAAAAAATCTCAAAGTTTTATTTTTTTTTTCAAATTGCATTTGCAAACTTTGGTTTCATAAAGGTGTACATTTTAATTTGTGGTTAGCTCTTAGATTTGAATATAAAGCGTAGTATTTTCTCTTTCTAACACTATTTAGATTATATTTCCCACGTTTGTAAGGGAGATACAACAATCTCTGTGCGCCTGAGAGGCTAAACGAATCTACATTTAACGGGGACCTTTAATATGTAAAAATAAAACAGAATTGTGCCGATTGGTCACTTGATGACAATACTACATTTGAATTTGTGTAAAACACCCCAACCTTTAGTATAGTTTTACGTTTTCTGCCTTGCATCATTTATCACTGTTGGTAAGAAGACATTTATAAATTGCAAAGAAGGGGAATCTTAACCCCTGTCACTTGAGGTTCTTATAATCCTTATCACTGATTTTCTTAATTCGTTTTATTCACTGTCTCAAACTAATAAATTAAACAACCACAAATGGTCACATAAAATGTTGAATGGTACCTAGTACATTTATCACTTCTAGGAATCTTAGACCCTCGGCTTTTCAGTTTCTTCTCAAAGCTTTGGCTTAGAGGGGAGCCCATAGTAGGTCTTGTATTTCAATAGAATAAAGAATAACAGAAGAAGTGCCTTGTAAGCGTGTTTCATAATCCAAATATTTTCCAAACTGAGACCTATATTTCTGTTTTTTTTTTTACATTAACTCCACACAGGAAAATTATTTTCCTCAGGGCCTTTGTCATCTGAGATGTGTGGAGGGTGTTTTTGAGGAGAGGAAGGAATGGACATTGGTCTTGTAGAGATCCATGTTGTAGGAAGAAGGAAACACAGAGGCCGTCAAATCTTTCAATAGCTGAGCTGTTGAACTCAAGAACTAGTCGAAGAAGTGACACATTCTCATGTGACAAATGTCAACCGTGAACATATGTTGGGTGCGCGTTTGGCGTGTTTCCCGACTATGCACCGGTGCCGAATGGATCACCTTTAATAAATTCACCTTTCCTTTCTCTGTAATTATAAATGATCACACCCTTGAAGGGTGAAAGCCAAAAATAATTGAAAAAAAAAAAAAAAGTGGGATGGAGATCTATAATGTCAGGCGAGTGTAAGGAAGATGCAACATCTAGTGTTATTCTTTATTCTACGCCTTTCACCTTTATTGAGCTTATCTGGATAATTCTACTTGACAAAATTACTGTTTTCAACAGATGATGAATGACGAGCACCAAAAATTGTTGAGTCAACGGTCAGAACATCTGTCTGCTCAGATCTATATTGAGTTCTGCTTAACTTTAAACCTAGATTTGTGGACAAAGTAAAATATGCATATATTATTATTGACAGTTTAAACACTTGACAGTGTAACAACAAAAAAGGTTTAATAACTGAAAAACCGGGGAGGCCTAGGCCAGCTAAATTCTAAATGCTGCAAAAAATTTAAAAACAAATTGTATTAATGTGCTATAAATAGATGCATTGAATTAAGGCAAGGTTTCTGATAGTTTTAGGTTAAAATATATAATAAGTCAAATTGCATATTATGTTATAAGTTATTATTTAATGATTAATTTCATGGGTTTTGTAACAGTTGTGCATACCAAATAGAAATACACTATGATCTTTGTTAATTCCTATGTGATACAACTGTCAACCGACTCCATACTTTGATTTTGGTTGTTTCTTTGAATAATATTAAACTTTCTATTCATTACTTGCTTCAAGTATTGTGAGCCACTCCCAACTGGCAAAAAAATAATAAACATTTAGACTTAGGCCCACGCGTGAGAAAGTCATCAAATGTTTAGTAGAACTATTCAGCGCCAGTGTTTTTTTTTTGACATTTGAAAGTTCTATCTTAAAACAATGACGTTATATAAATAGACTTGCCATAGTCTCACAAACTCAAGATATAATGTGGCAATTAATCAACACTCTTTTGTTTTCAGCGATTTTCAATAATTTCTTAATTCAAAAGTTATTCATGTATGATAAAGATAGACGCTTAAAGAATATGTGCATATGGACGAAACAAAAGATAGAACGCGGGCGGCATTTTCTTATTCAAAATTCAAAAGTTCCGTCGAATACTGTCTCAAGGCCGACTAAAGTAGGAGGCCTGGGCACCAGTCGAATTTTCAGGTGTCAAATTTTCAAGCTATAATGAACAACGATAGTTTGCAAATGGCGTTGATTGTTATTGTATTTGTTGTTTCTGTTGATTTGTATGTTGTTTTACGGCAGGCAAGTAACTAAAGAATCATTAGATTATTATTATAAAAAGTAAATTTTACTTAGCGACGGCATTGACTTTGTAATTTGGCTGTTGCGCATCCAGACCTGTGCTTTAGTAGGCCTTGAGTTCTCTAATGACGCATAAAATCAATTGCAAAGCAATTGTATTATTTAATTTAATCGATAATAATAAGTAATTTGCATGTATTTACAAATGAAATGTTATTGCTTCGCTTTTACTACTGTTTACCGTGTAATGGAAACATTTTCTCATCACACGGGAGGGAATTTTGGCACTTTTTAATGCAATTTACTAACTGGTAGGACGCGACCTTACTCGACGCATGGCAGTTTAATACTAAAGTACTAGAAATCGAGAACAGTGCAATTGTCTTGATGTTGGCTTCCCACTTTGAGATTTCTACCACGCGTCTACAGTATATAACGTCATTGTGTTAAAACGCCAATTCTATTCTTTAGCTTTCTATCAATTGTAATGATGACAAGCTTAACAACATGATAGTTGTCCTCTTCTGCTGATCACAATGCGTTCAAAACCTGAAAAGGATTTAGAATCGGCATTTAACGGGAACCTTTCAACTGTTGAAAAAACAAAATGGCACTGACTGACCATTTGATGACTTTGACACATGAATTTCTTAGAAACAACTGGGCTTTAAACATTGATTGGAAGGTCCGGTTACACTTTTGTAGTCGCAAATGATTTCATGCATTTCATTTTACCCTTTTGACTGTTAAATTATTTATTTGCTAGTTGGGAGCGGATCTATTGATGTACCCTGTAAATAAAATTGTGTCTAAACTGAATTTTTTTTGAGGTACAAAATTATAATATATGTAAACGCTTATTTTCTCCACAAATTGTGGAGATATCTGCAAATAAATTTACTTTAATAACTTTTGTTTGCAGTTTTCATAGGAATTAAATCACCGTGATATTTTGTGAAATAAATATATTATTTATTTCACAAAATATCACGGTGATTTAATATATAATATGTATTAAAAAAACTGACAGCATTACTATTATTTTAAGCAATGGTGTTCCTGATTATTTTCTGCGGGCAGTTTTACAGATTTAAATTGCGTTTACGCAAATATTCAAACATTTGAATGGACCAATGAATTTGTAATGAATAAATTGAATGGAATGAGATAAATTTTATGAGAAAACTCATTGAAAATTGTCTTTAATTTGGAAAAAAATCATGTTATTAGGATTATAATGTGTAAAGGGGCATTTTTTCAGGCCAATTGAAATATATTTTTTGTTATAATGGCTGGTGATAAAAATGCAAACTTAATGATTTTGAGTGAAATAATGTATGTATATATTTTCAAGTAATTTTGGCCTCCTTTATTTATGGCTAAACGGAAAAAAAACATCTCTGTAGCTTTGTTTTCATTTAAGTCTAACTACATGCTGGACATTTGTGCATTAACTTTACGGTGATCTCTTTTTCACTAACAATAATAATTTTTTTATTAGATATTTTCATTTAGATTTATTAGGATTATTTTCTTCAAAAAAATAATAATCATATTTATTAGGAGCAATAATTGAATGGCACTTTGTCCACAGCAGTAATTTGGTGGAAATTAATTAAAGAATGGTCGAAATGATTTTTTTTTAAATAACCCAATGAGAGCATGGACTAAGGTGAGTTTTTTTTTAAATAATTTTGTGAAAAATAACTTTTGAACTTGACTTCATGATGTCTTTATGTGGACAATATACAACTTAATGTGTCACTACTCATTTTATTATTTATAAACAAATAACTTCAGTACGTTCAGCTACGCAGCTAATATTGACATATTTTGAGAAGCGCCGTTTAGTTTATTAAGTATTTGTGTAATGAGGTTTTTTTCCCTTGACCCCACAATATAGGGATTATGTGTTCTGTTAATTTACAAAGGAATGTATACATTTTCTTTATAGGTAAATATAATGTGTGTTAAGGTTTAAATAATCCAAATTATTATCATTTAGGGGGTGTTTCACCACCTCAGAAAACTGCCGAGTATTACTCACCAAGTAACTTTAATCATAGGATTGACATGGCATTAAAAACAGGCATTTACTTGATGAGGTAGCATTACTCAGTAGTTAACAGATAACATATGCAAGTAGAACTATTGACGGTTTACTCAAAAGTGGTGAAATACCAAAAAAAAGTTTACAACTAACAGAAGAAATTATTCAAAATATTTGAGAGTTTTATAGACTTGATATTCTTCATGACATTTCAGTTTTACTTACTTATGTAATAAGTTTCACCTTTCTTTACTGCCAGACTTAAAAAAATCACAGACATGCAATATAATATTAGTGAAAGTTTTTGTTTACGGTATAAAAAAAAATTCTAGTGTATAAGTTTTGTTGTCAAGAAGTACTGAAATATCTATTTATCACTACCGATTTTTAGTGTAACATTTATTTGAAATCAAATATTCTATTCCTTTGATTCAATAAAATTGAAATTAGAGTTTTACTTGTATTACAGTAATCAAATATTGCACATCCATAGAAAAGAGTCGTAAGTAAAAAATTTCTGTTCTATTTAATTTTATTTTTATCTCTGAATAGTAAAGTGATTGTGATTATCTATTCCCCACGAAAACCATATTTATGTTAGATCACTCTATCTCTGCGAGATGTCGCTACTGTCTCTTTTTGACATCAATAATCATTTCTTTTCGCTCTCCGACTTAGTTTTTTTTTGACTTACGATCCTTTTCTACAGGATGTGCAATATATATATTTTTAATCCAATCCTGAAGTTGCTTACTGATTTTTCTTACCCGATGGGACAAAACAACACTTATGTTTTTTATTACTGTTCTCATAAAGTAAAATATTTTATCAGATGAATTTGCATATTACAATATGTATGAATTATGACAACTATTAAAAAATTGAAACACAGTTTTGTCTTCCTACTTTATTTTTAATGATTAATTTCTACTTTTTAACCTAAAAATATTAAGAAGTACCGTCAGTTTCGTCGGCTTCCGTGGTCGAGAGATAAAACTCTCGACTCGCAATCCGTAGGTCGCGGGTTCGAACCCGGCGTGCGCAAATAAATTTTATGCGATTAATTTGTGCTATTTCACAATTAATTAACTAAAAATAATATAAAGTGTATTTGCGTCACGTTCCAGAATGGAAGATTCTCTCAGTATCGCCCTGGTGTAAGACCACCATTCAGAATTGAAACGTTGCTTGAAATGGCT
The DNA here is from genome assembly GCA_929108145.2 of Limnephilus rhombicus. Lineage (NCBI taxonomy): Eukaryota > Metazoa > Arthropoda > Insecta > Trichoptera > Limnephilidae > Limnephilus > Limnephilus rhombicus. Next base: position 40,567,013 of record OV815280.1, read on the forward strand.
TTAACCGGGCTTGGTGCCCAGATCTGAATAGCCAGGTACTTTCCATCTCCTTCCCCTCCCCACTATCTTCAGCCTCACAACATATCCCATTTGGGAATGCCATAATCTCACTGGCTCCAGACGGAAGCAGTTGGGACTCTTGTGCGGTATTTACATAATAAAAATGTATAGTAAAACAGCAGTCCTTCTCAAATAATGGGTAAAATAACGAAATAAATAATTTAACACATTGATTTAAATGTCAATACCGCACAAGAATCCCAGCTGCTCCCAACCGTCTTGAGCTAGTAAGTCTATGGCATCCCCAATTGGGTTATGTTGTGAGGCTAAAGGGAGAAGGGAGGTGGGATTGTGGGGAGGGAAAGTTATCTCTTTAAACTGTACTAAACATTAACTGTCATGACAACTAGCATTGCATATTCATGTTTTATTTGATTTATTAAAACAAGTATTTAGGGGTGGTTCAAAGTGGTATTTAAAACCTTTATGATTGTATCAAAAGTATTTATATCTCAGAAAAACATACACACCTAATAATTATTAATCTAGTAAATGAAATGCAAACAAACATATAATAGAAGAGCAGAAACGCGTGCATTCTGAGCAAAATAAAAATGTATGTTAAGAGCGCATTTGGCTTGTTTCCTGACTATGCACCGGTACTGAGGGGATCAATGACTAGAGATTGCAATCTGTTTGTTAAGATGGGAGAATCAATCAAATGGACCGTTTCTGCACAGAGTCAAGGGTTTTTTCAGGTGTTTTGGGGCTCCAGACCAGAGGTGGCTGCCAAATTAATAAATCAATGTTGAAATAGTGTTGCCCACATTTTTCAGTGATCGATGTAAGTTTGGTTTTTGTGATTTTGGTGTTATTTCGTACCTCCGACACGGCCTTTTCTACATTTTCTGAAGAATAACATTGATAAAGCCTCCCTCCAATCTTCTTTATATACTTTTGTGGCATGTCCCAAGTCACCCTACAAAATACAAAAAAAAATTAAATTAGTTATTAAAATATTACCCTAAATTGCAGATGGGCGTTTTTCAAAAAAATTGTACATAGATAAAAGTCAGTGTCCGATCACTTTCAGGATCAATAACTTAAATTGTGTCGGTTTTTATGACCACCCATATATTTTTTCCAATATAATAACAAATGAATACCTTTATCGACTAAAAATAATGAATGAATCTATTAAAATTCTATATTATTTCAAAATAAGTGACTACAGGTGACTGTTTCTTGTATGTCCTTTACCTACCACTACCAGTTGTTCAAAAATTAATGTTATTTTATGTTATCTTAGTATTTATTTCTAATTGTACTAATATTGTATGATTTTATTTTCGATTTGAGACCCTAATATAGATTAATTATCGTGAAAAATTATTTAAATACCAGATTTTAAGTTGTCCTGCGATATAGCGTATGATGGAATTTCCGCCTACGTGACAAGATTTTGTCAAATCGATGCATATTTTCGAAAATAACAACAAAATTTAGTGTATGAGGGCGATCGTGTTTGATTTTCGACAGCCAGTTTGCCAAGAATTTGCAACAGAAGTGGTCGCTCTCGGCTGTGCTAAAAAAGTATTCCACCAACGATTCAATATTTCTCCAGGTAAGTTAACAACATGTATTAGACTCTATTTTTATTAAATTTATTCTTGTTTTACAAAATGTTCAGTTAGAATAAACAGAAGTTTCATAATTTATTGATAAATACATTTTGAAAAAATATTGACAAGATTACGTTACTTCTATTACGCTACGGTCTCATGAATGGAACATAAACGTAACATAATGGAATTCTAAAGGTCGGTTCACCTAATGGCTCTCTGCCTGTCTTTTAGTGTATTTTTAAGAGCGTTACAATTTTTTAATAATTTATATTTTGTATGTATCTACATAATGTAATGTATTACCTGTAGGTATGTGGGTTGAGTGACATAGCATTGAACAAAAATGCACAAAACAAATAAAATAAAATCAGCTGGTTCATACAATTTTGATTGAGTAAGTATAAAATGTAGTATGGAACTGTTGATTTTTGTTCCTGTGTGTTTTTAGTTGGTCCTGTAATTAAAGTTGTGTATATTAACGAATAATTTAATACCCTTTCAGCTTAGTGCCCTTACTCAGGCTACAGTATGCACGTGTAGCCCATTATTACATATCTAATTATTTATGCATTTTAAAAATGTATTTTAATTTTAGGTTCAAATATGCCGTTGACAGCTGCAGAAAAATCAAAAAGGTGGAGAGACAAAAAAAAACACCAAAAGATAAAATAGAAAAAAGAAGACGTTGGAGAGAACAGAAACAAAAACAAAAAGAAAAGAAAAAAACAACAAGTGGATTCTCAACCGCACAATCACGTAATAAAGTATCCGATACTTCTCATTCGTTAAAAATTGGATACAGAAAACTTTTAACAATTATAATAATATTTTAAATACATCTGAACGTTGGCATAGAATTCCTAAACGTTACCAAGTATTTCTTTTTACGTCACTGTCCTGTTATTGCTGTGATTTATTTGCTAAGATTAATTATTATATCTCAAAGAAATTTGTTCTTTTTTTTATAGATATAGTTTGTGGTTAATTTTAAATTTGTTATAATTAAACATTTGTAAAACAAAAACCCACATTCGTCTTTCTAGAACGAATAATATATAGTACAAAGTGTCCAAAAGTAGCATAAAATAATGTTTTTATTTAAAAAAACTAGCTGGTCCCTGCATGCGTTGCTATGCCATTTAATAAAGAAATTGTTTCCCCTGAGTGTCCTTTCCCATTCGTCCCATTCCCCTTCCGCCTCCCCTTCTTCTCCTGCGTCCTCTTCCCCTCTCGCGTTCCCATTCCGTCACCTCCACCTTCCCTCTCCCCACTCCACTCCCCCTCCCCTTCCCCCGTCCCGCAAACCCTTCTCCCGAATTCTCCTCCCCCCTCCCAGGTTCCCCTCCCCCTCCCAGGTTCCCCTCCCCCCTCTCGCCTTCACCTTCCACCTTCCCCGCCTTCCCTCTTCCCTTTACCGCTCCCTCGTCCCGCCAACCCTCCTCTCGCGTTCCATATATTCAATCCCAGTACATTCAGTTTTTAAAGAGCCCGCGTGTCACCTTTTACAATTTTTATTCAAATTTCCTTTTTTCATGTATATTAAATTTGGTACCTAACATAGGTACCTATTTAAAATATCTAAAGGCGATTCCAGACTCACGGCGAGAAGTCTAAGCGAGAACTTCTCGCCGAGAATTCTCGCGAGAACAAGCACTTATCCACACTCTCATTTTTCTCACTCGTGATCTGTTTCCCATCCGGTATGGACGACATTACAGACGATATTCAAAATGCAGCAGGTTTGGCTCTGTGCGCCATGGCATATTATAATTTTGTGAACGTTGTAGTTAGCCCTTGATTTAGAAAGGAATCCAGAGCATCATATGCAAACCATATAGGTTTATAAATTTCATTTTCACCAGCACCCGATTTAGAGGAATCATTCACCATTTTTCTGTATTTCCGTTAACTAGCAAAAGGGGAATCTTTTTTCTTTTTGAGTTCAGGTACTTGCATCTCCATTATTTCTTCAAGTCTGTTCCACGCATCGTGGTTCAAACTTTTGTCTTTGTAATTCGATGTTTTGCATCCCATAACACCGGTTCAGATTGAAAATTTTCTATAAATTGCAACTCTTGTTGATTTTTAATACAAGGAAACAAAATTTTCGAAACAAAAACAAAAATATAACGCACGTCTACTCTCAACCGCTCACTAAACAACACTGAGACAAAACGTGAGTGTAGTAGTCTTCTCGCTTCTCGCCCGAGAAATCCTTTGAAGCGGCCAAATTTACCGACAGCGATCCGAGAACAGGCGAGCCCTAGAAAGAGAATGCGAGAAACTCATCACATTCACGCTTCTCGAGTGTTCTCGGGGCTTCTCGCCGTGAGTCTGGAGGGACTATAAAATTCTTGATTCAATTCAAACTATCAGGGGAGTACCTACATTAAATAAATTTATCAACTTAAAGATTATCAAAAATAGAATTTCATTTAACAATCATTGTTTTGCAAAATGTCATTCTCAAACACGCATACTGTCAAACGTGCGATAGTCGTTTAGGTTAGTAATAGGTTTTCTGAAATTATCCATTTTTCTTAATTTTTCTCTGCGTAAGAACCATCCTCGTACTTCAAGGAATATTCTAACCCTAGCTCTACACTACTCGCGAAGTTCCTCGACGAAATATTCGGGAAAGTTGACCGAAGTTCGAAGTACGTCGCTACACACTCGTTCAACTTCGCGAGAACCTTATTCGCGCGGTGGTGTCGTCACGACTCGCACGTCATGGACGCTCAAGTAGCAGCTGCCGTTGCAATGTGCACGCTCGCGTATTATAATTATGTACATGTTTTTACATTCATAAGTACAAAACCCAAGAAATAACAACTACATTGGAAACACTAGATCTCATGGTCAAAAACATATCCAACAAGTAACTACTAACACAACATTTGGGCAAAAAAGCTTCTTAAATTATGGCATTAAACTTTACAATAAAATACCACTCTCACTCAAAAACCTCAACATTACAACATCTAAATTTCAAATAAAAAGCTGGATACTAAATATATGGAGATCAGAAATAGAAAATATACTGATATCAAATACAGACTAAAACCAAATCTAGTGAACTGAATTATAAAGAAAACACTATCTTATGTACTTTATAATTATTTTTAAAAAATACTGCATGATATATGTTATGTCTAATTCATATTAATTTCTTATAATTAAATTATAATATGTAAATGAAATCCTCAGCACGGGAGATCCCAGTGAGGATATCATTATATCTACTTGTTACTAAGAAATGAAGACAATAAACCATTATTATTATTTATTAACGCATCTTTTTTTCTATGGTAGCTCCTGTACGTAGCAAAAAGCGAATCCTTCTTTTTCTTTAATTCGTCTACGGGTATTTCTAACATGCCCCGGGATTGGTTTATTTATGCATGCCCCGGTCGCAGGAGCAACAGAATTTGCTCCTGCGACCACTGTATTACTGTATTCCACTCATAATCGTGCCGTGTGACAATATTAATAAAAAATAATTACTAGCGCGCACATGCACGTATATTCACGACGACGTATTGAAGCGAACTGAAGTTAACCGAGTAGTGTAGAGAGGCACTTCGTGCAACTTCGAGTCCTTTGACTCGGGCGCAAAAACCGACAAAAAATGGAGGTCGCCCGAGGCGAGCCAAGGTTGGACGAAGTAAGACGAGGTGCCTCTCCGCACTATCATATTCGGTTAACCTCGTTCAACTTCGTGAGTAGTGTGGAGCTAGAGTAAAAAAAGAATTGAATTTTAAATTTTATGACCGTGTGATTAACTTATCTAAACATGAATTTAATAAGGAAGAGTTAAATTTTTTGTCAAAAGGATTAAACCATAATCTTCAAGTTGATAATAATAACAAACAATTGGAGTTGTTAACAGTAGATGTTAATTGTGCTTTGAATAATCAACATATTTCTTATCAATATAAATGTGGTGAAGTCATAAAAAATATTAGCAAGAATCCTAACTTCACTGAAAAACAACACAATCAAGAAAAAAGACTTGCAATTAATATATCCAGAGCTACAGGGGAAAATAATTTGATTATTACTAAAGTTGATAAAGGAACAGTGTCATTATTATGAATAAAGAAGATTATGTGGAAAAGACAATGGATTTTTTACAAGGTGATAAATTTGAAAAGTTAAAAATTAACCCAGTTAATAAATGTCAAGAACAGATAAGGGATGTTCTAAAAGATTGTAAAAGTGATTTGATTGTTAATTTAATTAAAAACAGAAAACTAACTGTAAAAAATCCACAAGTCCGTAAGTTGTATAGTTTATTAAAAATTCATAAAAAAGATCAACCAATAAGACCAGTGGTCTCAAATTGTAATGCTCTTAGCAATAAAATATCTTCAACAATTAATAGAATTATTATGGATTCACATATATTTCATCCTAAATACACGATTAAAAATTCATTTCATTTGATTGAACACTTAAAACTTTTGGAAATCCCTGACAAAGCATTATTAGTATCATTTGACATTGTTAATTTATTTCCAAGTATTCCAATTGAAGAATGTAAACCTATTATTAAAGAACTTTTATTTTCATAAATTTTATCTAATGACTTATCTCATGATTTAAATTCATTACTTAATATAGTTTTGAAACCAAATTATTTTCAATTCAATGACAATATCTTTAAACAAAAAGATGGTTTTCCAATGGGTGCTAGTACTAGCCCTTTGGTCGCTGATATATTTATAAATAATTTGGAAAATAAGATTTTTAACAGTGGTGCCTTATTATTAAAATATGTACATTGTTGGAAGAGATATGTGGATGATGTGTTTTGTGTTTGGACAGGTACATTGAGACATCTTAATATTTTTCTTAATTTTTTAAACAAACTCCATTAAAACATAAAATTTACTGTAGAGATTATAGACAAAACTTGAGTATAAATTTTTTGGATTTAAATATTTCAATAATTAATAATAAATTTGAATTAAATATTTTTCGCAAAGATACATACACAGACATTGTAATCCATAACACCTCAAATTGCCTCAAATCATCCAATTTCTCAAAAAATGTTAGCTTTCCATTCTATGATTCATAGATTAGTTAATGTACCTTTATCGCTTAATAATTTTTCAAAAGAACTCAATATTATTAAACAAATTGCAATCAATAATGGTTATAATTCCAATGTAATTGAAAAAATTATAATTTCCTTAGATCATACATCTACACTGTACAAAAGGATAAAGAAGAGAAAAAATGGAGGAAAATGATGTATTTTAAGGGTCGGGTTTGGAAAACATCGCTCCGCATTAGCAGTAGCATCCACGTCTCGTAGCAGCAATACTAGAAAATTATATACGGGTAGTTAGAAAAATGTGTAAAGTTACTAGTGATTAAATTTTTTTTACTGTTATCTTACAAATTCTATAAGTTATACATACTGCAACTTTAGTTAAAACGCTGAAAAAGGCCTTCGCGATTATCTCTCCTGAACCTGTTGTAAACATTTTTACCAAAAATCCTTCCGTAATCTCAGAGTAAACACTATGTTAAAACACGCTATTAAATTAAAAACACTTCAGTGTATCTAGATTTTTATTGTAATTCGCCTAAACTTTCTGAATTTTTCAACTATTCTCCGCCATACAAAAATGTATGGCAAAATAATACGCCGCGCGATGTCTTATATAACGGTTGAATTTCACAGAATTCATTCAGTTGTGAGATAGCGGTCAAGGTGAGACCACGCATATTTTTTTCGCAGCAATTTTGTTCGCTGTTTATTCGATTTTCGAAGGAATCATTGAGGAGATAGGTGTTACAGTAACCGGGTAAGTAGAAATAAAATATATTTATTATTATCTAATAAATTATTTTTAACTTGATTTACAGTTTACAGATTTTTTTTTTTTTTTAAACTTCAGGTACCTTCAAAATGGGTAAAAATAAAGGAATTCTTGCTTACCGTGCCATAAAAAATAGACCCTCCCACTGGAAGAAAAGGAGAATAAGGTAATAATGTAAAAATTTAATTTTTTTACTGATTTCTATCATAGGTAGTTCGAAGGTGGACTGAAGTCATTTTGCTTTTTGACATCTAAAAATTTCGGAATCCATCTTGAATTTCTCTGTAGTTATCTACCGATTTGGTTCAATATCAGAATTCGGGCGTTTAGGAGTGCACTGAACTCGGATCTAATGTCAAAATGCAAAATTTCGGCATCCATCTTGAATTTCTCGTGTTCTCTACCGATCTGGTTCAAAATCAGTATTAGGGAGTATTGGCGAGCACTGAACTCGGATCTAATGTCCAAATGCAACATTTCGGCATCCATCTTGAATTTCTCTAGTTATCTACCTATTTGGTTCAAAATCAGGATTAGGGCGTTTGGACGTGCACTGAACTCGGATCTAATGTCAAAATGCAACATTTCGGCATCCATCTTGAATTTCTCTAGTTATCTACCTATTTGGTTCAAAATCAGGATTAGGGCGTTTGGACGTGCACTGAACTCAGATCTAATGTCAAAATGCAAAATTTCGGCATCCATCTTGAATTTCTCGTGTTCTCTACCGATCTGGTTCAAAATCAGTATTAGGGAGTATTGGCGAGCACTGAACTCGGATCTAATGTCCAAATGCAACATTTCGGCATCCATCTTGAATTTCTCTAGTTATCTACCTATTTGGTTCAAAATCAGGATTAGGGCGTTTGGACGTGCACTGAACTCGGATCTAATGTCAAAATGCAACATTTCGGCATCCATCTTGAATTTCTCGTATTCTCTACTGATCTGGTTCAAAATCAGTATTAGGGAGTATTGGTGAGCACTGAACTCGGATCTAATGTCCAAATGCAAAATTTCGGCATCCATCTTGAATTTCTTTAGTTATCTACCGATTTGGTTCAAAATCAGGATTAGGGCGTTTGGACGTGCACTGAACTCGGATCTAATGTCAAAATGCAAAATTTCGGCATCCATCTTGAATATCTTAAGTACTTTGACGATTTGGTTCAAAATCAGGTTTAAGGAGTTTGGGGTTCACCGAACTCGAATTTAATGTCAAAATGCATAATTTCGACGACCATTTTGAGTTCTCTACCGATTCCGTTCAAATTGTAACTAAGTTTTATTGAAAACAACGACTGTCAGATCCATTGATAAATCGAATGAATTTCGATGTTGGGTAAATTCTGGGTTGTATTATTACAAATAAATTTATTTTATATGTTTTTTTAGGAAAGCAGCAGAAGCAATATAAATGACGTCGTTATAACAGAAACTATCAGTGAACATGTAAGTTTTTTTAAATAAACATAAGCGGCCTGAGTAATGCCTTCCATATAAACTTTTTGCTATAATGAATGATCTACCACACTTTTTGTGAATGTTTAGAATTATCGATAATAGACATGGAGATAGGATGATGTCATTACAAAATGACAGTCTTATGAATAAATGAGGAGCTAACACTTATCACTCTGTATTGTTTTGTATTTTTTTTATTAATAAGTTTACATTCAATTTGGGAGGCGGGAATGGGTACCGCCGCCCCGGGAACCTTTATTGGATAACCAACACCTCTGCCATAGGTCACCCCAAGTGGTTCGCTGCGTTTGGTGATTTAGCAGAGGTGCCCGGGTTCATGGGATGAGGTGTGTTTAGGTCTGATGACCAGGACACACTGAACCCCAGATTCCTACCCACCCCTTAAACCCTTTTCCTTCCCAGAACCCTCCTCTCCTTCCTTTCCCTAAAAGACCCTCCACACAGCATCCCTAAAGATGACATAGGCCCTCAGGGAAATTATATGCCTCAGGGCCTCCTGTGTGGAGCTTATGTAAAAAAAAAAAAAAACATTACAAATGTATAGTATAATGTCCGCCACGCTAGCAATTCACCTGTGTTGTGGAGGACATTTTTCAATTGTAAAATTATATAATAGTAAACAAGTATATAATAGTAACTTTGTTATTTTTGGATAATGCTGTGAAATAACTATAATAATTGTGGGTAATAATTCATTTATTTTGAACTTACATATAACATTTGCAATTTTACCTGTAACACGCACAACACGAGTTAAGCGTGTTTTATACAAAGAAAAAAAAACTTTTCAACAGCCTTCTATAAAAAAACAGAGTGGAAGATACTTTATGTATCGCCCTGGTGTAAGACCACTATTCAGAATTGAAACGTTGCTTGAAATGGCTTTAGCCGTGTGTGGTGACCAAATCTGAATAGCCAGGTACTTCCCCTATATTATTCCCCTCCCACCTTATTCAGCCTCACAACATACCCCAATCACTGGCCCCAGGCGATTGATAACAGTTGGGACTTTGTAAGGTACATAAAAATAAAAATAAAACATTTAGTTGTTTCTTAAAAATTTGTCTGAACTTCTTTATATTTTTGACTGTCTTTTTCTAAATGTGCTTCGTTCTACTTTATATATATCAAAGATAAATTGTAAAATATATTCTTTCTTACTAGGAATTAAAAAAAAAATTTATACATATAAATAAACTTTCAAAAACAAAACTACCGGTTTTTTAATTTCTAAGGCGCAGAGTAAAAACTGGTTGTCGTAACTTATTCACACCCATTATTTTTTGGTAAAATTATAAAAAAATTAATAACATTATACAAACAATATATGAACCAAAATTTTTTTCCACATCAAAACACCATTAGATTCTATGTCACATTGAGTCAAAAACTAAGACGTCTGTAAAGGTCCAGGGGCTAAAAAAAGTCCACGTATCCTTACCCTTGCATAATATGATTTATAGTCTGTCGAGCTGTATCAATTATGTTGGCAATAAATTAAAATTTTACAAAGCAAGTGTATTTTTATTCCGTATTTTATCAAAATGCTCACCAGCCGTGCCTGAATCTAACCGAAATACACAGTAGATCGCGGCGGCCGAGCTTGTTTGCAACTACCAAAAATACCTAACTGCAGTGAATGGGCAGTTGACCCAGGCGCAAATGTCTCTATGAGCTATCCACGCTATTCCACAATATGATTCTTAGTATGTTAAGCTGTATCCATTATTATAGTAGGAACTAAATTTTAATTTTATAAGGCAAGTGTATTTTTATTTCCTAAGTCCGTAGTGTCTAGTATACCCACATCTCCTCTAGTCAGACGCAGGCGGTCAGCTGCGGCCGTGTTTGTTTACAAGTACAAGAAATACCTAACTGCAGCGTCAGCGCGGTTTGATACCCGACCCTTAATAATAAAATTTCTAATTCAATAAAAAAGAATGTACAGTTTGTCAAATAAGAGTAGAAAATATATGATGGCGCCACTGTTGATCAAATGGCAATACTAAACACATAACTCATGGTGTTAAAGTAAAGCTGTGTAACCAACATTTTTATAAAAAATTAAAAAGGCATAATAGTGGAAAAAATATTTTTTCATTGCAGTATAGATACTCGCCGATCTCAAAATTAGAATTGCATATAGGTATATTATTATTATACCTTTTAAATTTTGTGTTAACATAATGAAGAATAACTATAATGTAATAAAATATAAAGCACAGTTTAGAAATTGCTCATATTTATTTAATACTAGTTAAAGTACCTAGCGTTGCCTGGGCTTTAGATCACGTCTCTATCACATTTTAGATCTGAATATATTTAACTCATTCAGATCTAAAAGTAGTATAACTAAACTCACCATTAGTGATTCTTCCTTTCTATCTATTGTTAAATTCAAATTTATGTTAAATTAAATTAAAGCAAATCGCTTTATAAATCACATTTTAATCAAATTTATGTCATGAAGAAAAAATGATTTTTTTTTAATGTGGTTTACTGTGTTCTATACATTCAGTGTCATTGCACTTCAAAAAAATATTTGACAGTTAAATTGGTGTTGCCAGTCTACAAATTTAGTAGTTCTAGTTTTTATATTTTCTACTCTTTTTTGACAAACTATACCTAATGAAATTATTCCTGTATTTTATGCAAACAATAGACTTAAAAATTACATGGTAAATAATAAAGATAGTGATTCAAAAATGAAAAAATGTGGAATTTATAAATTAAAATGTAATGATTGTGATTTCTTTTATATAGATAAAACTTCGAGAAACTTTGAAATAAGGATTAAAGAGCATATGAAAGCTTTATTAATAATAGTTTCTCGGAGTTTGCCAACCATTTAATAGAAACTAGTCATACCAACAGTGGAATAAAATTAATACATTGTAATGTCAATGGCTTTCAGTTGGATAAATTAGAAATTTTAGAGATTAGAAAGAGTGTTAATGCAAATTTAAATATTAATCAAAAATTGTTTTTAAGTGACCCATTATTAAATCTATTCCCCTTTTAAATTTTTAATTGTTCTATATTGCCCCTCGTCCCTTACACATTATTTTCTTTCAAATTTTATTATTATGTTTCTCTATTACCTATGTATGTCTATTTTTAAAATTAGTTCTGTCAAAACCCTGAAGAAGTCAGCTTTGCTGACGAAACATGTCGGTTTTTGTAAATAATTAAGTGGTCAATACAAAGTTATCTATTAATTTGAAAAAAAGAATTAGCGAAATCGGTTCAGCTGTTCTCGAGATTTGCGCTTAGCAACACATTTATTGATTCATTTTTATATATAAGATTAATGTTTAATTCAATGAGCATGATTATTAATATATTTTAGAACACTTGTTGGGTTTTCAAATAATGAATTTCTTTTAATTTTCGCCTCGGGCGATATAACTGTCGCGGTTACAAGAAAACTGCTTTTTCTGTCACTGGAATCGTCGATCTTTTTTTTCTGAGGAACCGGTTACTTTTGAAACAAAATCTTTTTGGAATATTTATCAAAAATGAAAAACATTAGCAACTTTTTTTTTTTGAAATAGACAATTCACTGTAAAGAGAGTGCTTTGTGAGAAACAATTTTCTTGAAATTTTGTTTCTTTTTCTCAGAATTTCTCTAGCCACCCCTTCCCTCCGGATGGATAAATCTTTTCTGAGAAATTCTCTAGTAACCGCCTCCCCCCAAGGTTTTTTATTTTCCAAAAGTGACTGGATAAAGAACGGGCTCCACATCCGACCGCGGTGACAACCAATTTCAAGTTTCTACAACACTAGTAGATTTCCGAGCTGGTGACATCGAAAGCGTTGCTAGTTTCTAGCCATAAATAAATAAAAAAAATGTATTTTAGAATCGTTCGCCATATTGCCAGTTGTCGCTGACGTTTTCTGGTGGAATTCAAGTGTTTTACAAAAAAATATATAACAAGGTGTTGAGTTGGAGTCGAATAGAAACCCTGTCTTCGGGCAAACATATATTTTGCATTTAATAAACCTTCTCAAAGCAATATGTCAGCTCAGGAGCAGATGCGGGCTATGCTAGACCAGCTGATGGGCACGGCGAGAAATGGTACGTATTTTAGTAATCGCCAAAAATTACGGAATCACTCCAACCGCTACTATTTTTAAGCTTGTTATCTTTCGAATTTCTCCAACAATAATCTACAAACTTCTTAACCACGTATTAGTTCTAATGGACATCGGTTTATTCTATAATTGGCGTCACAAGAAATAAAGTGAATAAAAAACCTCATTCTTCTCTGTACCTCATTCTTATTGTACACTTTATGGTAAATGTTCCACAAGTCGCCACACTTTGCGGCTTATGGAACATTTAATCATTTTATTTGAACCTAAAGCTATGTATTTTATAATAAAACGAATATAAAACTTTATTCCACTTAATTTTATTGGACCGTAACCGGTTTCAGCTCGTCAAAGCCATCTTCAGACTGGTACAAATATTGGTAAATATCGGTTCGGACTGGCCACGCTTATTACGAATAATTTTTAGAAAAAAACTTTAGATTCGCCTTAATTACTATAAAAGGAAACTTTTTGGCTTTGGGGCGGCGGAAAATAATGCATTTTAATTTTCAATTGCATAAAACCAAAATTCGCTTCGCGACTGACACAGCGAAAATCCGCGGCCGTACATGTCACTGTGATGTTGGTATCCTTGATAAATTAACAAGAGCTAATACGACTGTAGCGAACTTCGTGGGATAAGGCGCGTAATTATGAAATTTGTCTAGCGGGCTTGTTTGTGTAACATGGTTTGTGATACAAAAGAAAGTGCCCCTTTATAACGCCTACTCGCGTCAAGGCAAGAAAAACATCCCAGTTTTCAAGTGGCTTAGCGGCTACGCTAGGTTTGTGTAACATGGTTTGTGATTCGCGGTATTTCATGTAGGTATCCCACGAAGTCAGCTACAGTCCATAACAGTGACAGCAAGTGACAGCTACGGCCGCGGATTTTCGCTGCGCCGGTTCGCGAAGTGAATTTTGGTTTTATGCAATTGAAAATTAAAATGCATTATTTTCCGCCGCCCCAAAGCCAAAAAGTTTCCCTTTATAGTAATTAAGGCGAATCTAAAGTTTTTTTCTAAAAATTATTCGTAATAAGCGTGGCCAGTCCGAACCGATAATTACCCAAATATTTCCTAGTCTACGGTTTATATACACAACATATTGGGGAGGGGGAGGGGGGTGGTCTACAAGGATTTTAATCAATTACAGTAATTATATTTGTTGCTAAGTCATTTTAGACTATCGAATTTATAAATATTTTGGTTATTCCAGTAAGCTAATTACATTTATTACATATATTATAATGGAATTCCACCATGAAATATCACTCTCAAAAATAGAAATATTAAAGCTATGTACATACACGGTTTAGCTTGATCGAACATGTTGACTTGAAACTGTGCTCGTCGTTGCGTCCACACGCTCGATCAACTCGACACAAGATGCTGCAGAGATACCACCAAGACGCTCAGTCAAATCATAAATTTCTATTGAGTGTTACCTACGGTCCTTGAATCTTTTTCGCATCAAGGTGAGACGCTACATACGTTGTTAATACATGTTCGAATGAGCGTAAAAAAAAACCACAGCATGAACGTGCGTGGGTATGGGCCATTATAGAAATTTTCACAGTGGATTATTTTATGATAAACTTGTCTTACTCTACCTCACGGTTAACCCGGCGTCATGGGGAATGGGTCACTGCCGTTCTTCTCAATAGTTGGAGGCATAGACTTAGTTTAAACGTTTAATGAGCAAACGGTGATCGCTGTGCGAGTCAAACGTGGCTAAAGCTGAAAAAGGTAAATATGATCCTTCTCCGTAATACCGTTTTGCGCTGACTGCATTTATAATGATGATTCGAATTAACTTTTTGTTTTTTTTTTTTTACAAATATCAGTTTTGTCAAGTTCCTAAAAGTGCAAATTTAAATAAGAATGATAATAATTAAGGGTTCAATACGATGGTTCAATATGAATAAGCTAGAGGAAGCTAATTTTGTTTACGTTTATGAAGTGGTGTGGTTAAAAAAATAAGTTTACGAGTTAATACATAATATTTCTTATTTAAATAGTTAGATTTAGTTTTATTATTACGATAAGTGAGTATTTATGTGGGGGGAGACAAACCATTAACCATTTTATATTTTAATTTTGTTAAGACTAATTTACTTACGCGAAGCGTTCAATGCCATGATTGACTGACTGAAGCGGACTTAACCGCCCTACACATACGAACGTACGTGATGCGGCCGCTATATCATCGCCCGAACGCAACAAGCCGTATCCCGTACGTTTAGGTTAGAAAATAACTACACTCGAAACCCACAAAACGTCCGTGATACGTTTGTATACATTAAGTTCATTCCTGCGTTATCGCTTTTAGTATGCCGAGGCAAGCCGAAGCTGACGGTTGTGTTCGGGTGTTTTCGTATTCTCCCATACAAGTCTCACTGCTAGTCAACGGTCCTACAAGCACGTGGCGCGGTCGCAATATTATTACGTTTAGTTTTTTGAACTTGTTGTAAATGTTTTGACTTATATTCTACGGCGCGGCACGATCTTTATAACAATATTATTATATTACATATTTTAGTGAACTTTATGTGAATGCATGACTATTTATTAGTGACTTTTTTGTGCGGCGCAGTTATTATAACAATAAAATACGTTACGTATTTTAGGTGAACTTTATGTGAATGCACGACTATTTATTAGTGACTTTTTTATGCGGCGCGGTGCTGTTTTTATAACAATTATAAGTGACATTTTTATACCGTTTATGTACTTTGTGTTGTATCAAAAACTGATTTTTGTGTTCCAATATGTCAAGTGAAAGTGAATATGAAAATATTAGTACCTCCGGAAGTGAATCCACAATAAATGAGGATTTTTCGACTTCACCAGATGAAAATGAAAGCGATGAAGAAGACGTTCCTACAAATGCTCAGGAGTGGGTGGATATAAATTCTGAAGAAGATATTTTGCAACCACCATTAGAATTTCCTTGGACATCTGGATTTCCTGAAGCAATAAATAATTGTAAAGATGAATATGAATTCTTCAACTACTTTTTCGATGAAGAACTGATGCAACTGATAGTGGACCAAACAAACCTATTTGCTGAGCAATTTATCAGTTCTACTCCACATTCTTCAGCAAGCCTTATAAGTTCGTGGCATCCAACAACGATCAACGAAATGAGAATATTTTTTGAAATCATTTTAGTGCAAAGTGTGGTAAAGAAACCAGAAGAGAAGATGTACTGGTCCAAAAATCCGATATTTGAGACTCCGTTTTTTGCACGCACCCTTTCATATAGGCGGTTTTTATTGCTTAAGAAATTTTTGCATTTTAGCAATAATGCTGAATACAACGAATCGACCCACCCGAATCCCAAACTGAACAAAATATGGCCTGTTTATCAGTATTTGCAAAAAAAATTTCAACATGGGTACACCCCCGAGAAAAATGTGACCATTGACGAAAGTTTGATGTTGTACAAAGGACGTCTAGGATGGATACAGTACATGCCACTCAAAAGATCGAGATTCGGCGTGAAGACATACATGTTGTGTGAGTCCACCTCAGGATATATATGGTCCACAATTATTTATACAGGAAAAAACACTCTTTTTGACCAGACCTACAAACATCTTCCAGTCTCCTCCCAAGTCGTTATGTCACTAATGAGACCATTGCTCAATAAGGGGTACTGCCTGACAACAGACAATTTTTACTCGTCACCAGAATTAGCAGAGTTGTTAGTTACTAATAAAACTGACACATATGGAACACTAAGATTCAGACGAAAAGGAGTACCCAAAACTATTGCTTTTCCTAAGAAGGTTGCTCGTGGATACACCAAAGCTTACAGAAAAGGGAAAATCATGGTGATGAGGTGGAGAGATAAAAAAGACGTATTTTTTCTCTCTACTATCCATAGCTGCACGATGCTGCAAACTGAATCGGGAAAACAACGCCCAACTGTGACAAACGAATACAATTTCACGATGGGGGGAGTTGATCGGGCTGACCAGCATTTGACAATTCGCCCTATTACCAGGAAACGGGAAAAAATATTTAAAAAAAATGTTTTTTCATTTATTGGAGCAAGCACTCTGGAATGCATTTGTTTTGTACAAAAAAAAAGGTGGTGTTTCAAATAACACTAAATTTAGAGAAAATGTAATTTCTCAATATTTAGAAAATTACCATGCTGCAGAGTTTTCATCCAAGGGAGGAAGACCATCAAGCAACCCAAACCCTTTACGTCTAACTGATAGACATTTTATTGATGTAATTCCCCCTACCGCAGGCAAACTGAATGCTGCAAGACGTTTGACGACCTCCGTAGTCCAGTGGGTAAGACTCTTGACTCACAATCCGGAGGTCGCGGGTTCGAACCCGGCATGCGCAAAGAAATTTTATTTGATTAATTTGTGTTATTTCACAATTAATTCATTTAAAATAATATATAGTATATTTGCGGCATGTTCCAGAGTGGAAGATACTATCAGTGTCTCCCTGGTGTAAGACCACCATTCAGAATTGAAACGTTGCTTGAAAATGGCTTTAGCCGTGTTTGGTGACCAGATCTGAATAGCCAGGTACTTCCCAACCTTCCTCTTCCCCAACTCCTTCCCCTCCCCACTACCTTCAGCCTCACAACATACCCCAATTGGGGATGCCATAGTCTCACTGGCTCCAGACGGGAGCAGTTGAGATTCTTGTGCGGCATTCACTGTAAAAAAAAAAAAAAAAGACGTTGTGCTGTTTGCTGCTCCAAAGTAAATGAAAGAGGGAAAAAAGTGAGGAAGGAGACAAGGTACTACTGTCCTGACTGATGTAGGGCTTTGCATCCCATGTTTCAAAATTTATCACACAAAAAAAATTTTTTAGTGTAATGAAATAAAATGTATGGTAAAATAAAATGCATGGTAAAATAAAATGTATGGTAAAATAAAATTTTTGTTTTTATTATGAAACATCTCTATATATTACATTCAATACAAAATATATTTGATAAAAATTAAATATTTTTACAAAAAATAATCGGTGACATCTTATGCTGAGAATCTGTGACTTGCAAATAGTACAAAAAAAGTTCGTAAGTGAGTCTTGTGCGAATTTTTTTTTATCTGATACCTTGTAAACAAGTATTGTTATTGCGAAATCTAATGAAAAAAAACCCGATTTTTTTTTTTTTACCTACTTTTTGAAAAATAACCCAAAGGCAGGGAGGTTAAACAAATTTACCATTTCCTCTAATCATTGTTGTATTTTTCCTAAGCAGTGGTTGGTAATCACTCCGAGTAGCTGAACATGCCTTACTAATATTTTTGTGAAATAACACTGCGATTCAACTTAATTACTAAAAGATAACATTTATGTCGTGAGGAAGTGGTAAAAGATGCAATAAAATTCCATTTTTTGTCGATAAAGGTTTAAAAATGTCATGTGTTTTGACTGTTTGGGCCAAGTTCTTTATTAACCTTTCCTGGTCTGTAAAGTGTAAATACTACACATTGCTGCTAATAACTTTTATATCTCTATAAAATATAATGAATTCTGGGTTCAAATTTTAGGTATTCCTCCGTTATACATTTACGCACTGAATTAAAATTTAATATTTTAAATAATTAGCAAATTTAATTCAAAATCAGAGATATTTTGTTAAATATCGGGAATAAACCACAAATACAATTAACCGTGTGCCAGTGTGGACCGTGATACGCGAAGAGTGTGCGGGGGGAGATGACACGCCATGTGACGTCTCGCTCTACTTCGCTATATGAGAAACAGAGACCGCCGCCGTGCGCAGTTGTGTTTCGACCACATGCCCAGCTGTATGTATTGGGTAGCAGTCTAGCACTATTCTAGCTTCTAGCGCCTCAGTCGTTCGCGGGCAATCGTTTGAGATGGTCTCCTCGCCCGTTTTTTTGAGCAACAGACGATGGTTTTTTCATCTTTTCAGCAATTAAACTACAATTATTATCACTTTTAACACAAATTATGATAAACAAAAGCGATTAGCTATGTATGTTGATATATTTCCGAGATAAAATCGCTAATTTTGACACGTGAATTGATTACACAGCACCGGAGCGCGCGTTTTTTTCAGCACAGTAAGGGAAAGGTTAAGCATGTCCAGCGATTAAAAATTTTACTTAGTGTTTTTTTTATACATATATATGAAGTTGTAGCGTTTACTTAACCCGCTCTGATAAAATCTACCGCTGCGCCACTGGACTCCATCGAACGCGCGAGAAATACTACGACATACCTACCTGCGCCACAAACAGCGTACTACCGTCGGCCGCCTAGGAATAATAATTCCGCCACTTACGCGAAAGGCCTCGAACTTATGGCTGTGCAATACAAATGCCCGCAGAAAGTTCGGGCAATTACTCCACTTTGCGTGAATTCTCTCAACATTACCTGGCTCGCTAGTATATAAAGCGACTCATTTCGGCACTCGCTCGCTCAGTCTCAGTCAGTCCAGTCATTCATCCGGTCGAGTAACACACACCGAGCAGTGATTACAATTAGTTCCAGTGCCGTAACACGTTACAAGCCCTCGCGGGGCTGCGGATCTCGCAACAAGTGATTAACGTTTGTCCAGTGTGACTCCAGGAACATTTTCAACACCTTCGAGGATTCCTTCTCCAACTACCATACGCTGTCCGGCCCGTTCGCGCCTCGACATGAGATGTCACCTGACCTATCGACTACCAACCACGCGCTTGCTGTTCATATAGGTGCAACCCTCATCGCCTCTCAAGGTTCCTTCCTGCGTCACGTGTGTGCGCCGACTCAAAGGACACACAGCTGCCATATCCCGCCAACCCGACGGTGATCGACCGCCTGGACCAAGGTCACTTCTACACCAAGGTCACTTCTACACCTTGGTGTAGAGCAACATGCCGGCTCCCTGAAGACCTGTGATCTTCACCGCTGTAGTCTCCTGACCATCTTCACGCATCAGCAACGCATCAGCATCACTAACGGCACCACTGTCACTCCGCTCCGCTTCGACCCTCGCTACGTAGCTAAATAAAGACTGACTCACTACACCGACTGACGCCTTTTATTTCACGCCCCGTCTCTGCCGATCCGGCCCGCTCCCTCAAAGTTTGTCTCAGGTAATCTATTTACCTACCCTACCAATCAAGAGCAACTATGCAAACTTCTCTAAATGGTTTATTTCTCTGAGTGTAAAATATTTAGACATGTTGGTTTAGGCTCTCTTTTAGTCCTGGGTCGATCAATCATTTTACACGACCCGGGTCGCTCACGACACACTGGCGTCATGAGCGGGTCGCGAAGACCCGCTCTTTTCGCGACACAAAATATGAAACTCGATTACGCTTCACCCAGCTACTTTCTACTATCTGAGTCGAGAGAGAAGGTGGCGAAACCCGGGTGTTGACAACCCGCTCGCTCTCTCATATTACATCTATCTATCGTCGCTCGCCCCGCCACTTCCGCACCCGAAACCCAGGTAGCAGTAGTAGAGCGGTTGCGAGAAGTTGGTCGCTAGACCCGGGTGCTGACGAAAAAATGACCCGCTCACTCTTTTGTGGTCCGTGAGCGGGTTATTCACGACCGACCCAGGACTACTCTCTTTTGAGTCATACCTTTCAAGTTAAAAGCATGCTAGTATCCCTAGCAACACTTTGTTTGTGACACTGAATTCTCATGAGATGTTTAAAATAGGGATTTATTAGAGCATGAGAAAGAAGCCCAAAATAATCTTGAACCAAAGAAGGACACATCGTATATTATAATTCACATCACAGAGCATTAGACATAGAGTTATCACCTGTTACTGTACCGTCTCTCTCTAGCTCATCTAGGACAGTTAAAATGTTTCACCGAGGTGATTACGGTCAAATCACCGATGAATTATCCAAAATAAATTTGAAACTCGAATTTCAAGGTAAGAATACCGAAAAAGCCGTATTAGATTTTTACAATATCATAAATGACATTATTCGCAAATATATCCCCAAAAAAAAAATTAACGGTAATTTAGAAAGGTTTCCCCCCTGGTACACTTAACCACTTATTAAAATTGTAAAAGAGAAATTAAAATATCACAAGAAATGGAAAAAATACAAGAACCTGGCTGACTACCAATCATTTTCAGTACTGAGAAATCGTCAAAAGAAGATCGCGTTAGAATGTTATGAAAACTTCATTATGACGGCAGAAGATTCAATAAAAAAGTGCAGCAAACAGTTCTGGTCATTTGTTAAATCAAAGAAATCCTCTTCCGATTTACCAAAACAAATGTATCTTGGAGATATTTCCTGCAATGATGGACAATTCATATGCGACCATTTAAGTGATTATTTTAGATCAGTTTTTGTAGAAAATTCCAACCCTCGCCTTAATCTTATAAACTGTGAGAATGATGACGACAACTCTAATCTACATATACACAATATTAACTTCAATCAATCATGTGTACTTAATTATTTAAAAAAACTTGATCCGAATAAAAGTGCGGGATCTGATTTAATTCCATCCATATTTTATGTAAAATGCCGGGACCAATTAGCCTATCCTCTCTCCTTGCTATTCAAAATTGTCATTTGAAGAAGGCAACTTCCCCAACGTCTGGAAACAAGCACTCATTACACCAATCCACAAAAGCGGGGACAAAAATAACATTACCAACTACAGGCCCATCTCCAAACTCCCAATTGTCAGCAAAATCATGGAAAACATAGTTCTTGATCAACTTTTTCCGGCGGTACAAACAATCATATCTAAAAATCAACACGGCTTTTTCAGAAAACGGTCGGTCGAGACAAACCTTCTGGAATACACAGATTTTATTTTAAATTCTATGGGTGGTAAAAATCAAGTCGACTCTATCTATACGGATTTTTCAAAAGCCTTTGATAAAATTAACATTGACCTACTTCTGAAGAAACTGTTAAAAATCGGGATTAATGGTGACCTTCTCAGATGGATCAAATCATATGTAACAAACAGAAGTCAAGCAGTTAGAGCAAGGGTTTCTCCTCGCGTTTTTACAGTATACCTTCAGGAATCCCGCAAGGATCACATCTCGGACCTCTCTTGTTTATTTTATATATCAATGATATAGGTAAATGCTTTAAAAATTCCAAATTTTTGCTGATGACACTAAGATTTACAAAAAAATCACTAATATTAATGACAGCCTAGAATTGCAAGATGATATCAATAGGCTTGGAATATATTGTGCTAACAACCAACTGTTCCTTAATCTGGAAAAATGTAACACAATATCATTCACCAAAAGCATAAACCCCCTAATATTCCCGTACAAAATCAATGACGTAGAGATAAAAAAGATGTTGTGAAGTGAGGGACTTAGGAATAATAATGGACTCCGGAATGTCTTTCCGAACACATATAAATTCCATCTGTGACAGGGCGTACAAACTTCTAGGATTCATCATAAGAGTGACCAAACCATTTAGGTCACCACACGTAATCAAAATACTGTACGTCTCTTTTGTTCGCTCAATATTAGAATTCGGATCAGTCATATGGAATCCCCAATACAAAGTAAATATTGAAAGGTTAGAAAGAATTCAAAAAAAGATATTGAAACACCTAGACTTTAAATCCTTTCGAACTTCAGAAAACCTAAAAGACTCATTAACATTCCATAATTTATCAACTTTAGAAGATAGAAGAAATATATCCGACCAAAAAATTTTATTCAAAATCATTAAAAACGTTGTTGACAACAACTATCTTCTAGAACACATTAATTTCCACTGTCCAATAAGAAACACAAGGTCAAACCAACTATTCCACATCCCACACTCAAAAACAAATTACACTCAACATTCATTTCTCCGAAGGACGTGCACAAAATACAATGATATCTTTTACGATGCTGATATTTTCCATTTGTCCTCAGGCCAATTTATTAAATCCATAATAGAAAAAATTAAAATAAATTGTTAATTACGAACTCTCCACCCCTGCTGCATGTTACTTTTTTCATTCTCATTATGTTGGTTTTCCTTCTTTTTATTATAATAATAATATTTGTATGATTTATATATCCCATATGCTTTAATTTGTGTGTGTTTTTTTCTTTCATTTCTGTTGTATATATATTTTTTTTCTTTTTTTTTCTACCACTTTATGTTTTCTTTAATGTTTTAATCCATGTTTTTATATATATATATATTATAAATTGTAGCGGAAACTTCGCTGGTTTGCAATCATGTAATATGTTAAATTATACTGAAAACTTCGTTTAAATGGTAATTTAAATGTGATATAAATAAACTGAATGATATAAAAAAAAAAGCAATACAATAACACCCCCCCATACACACAAGCCTTGCTTAATTATGGGGGTACATCAAATATATCTACTATGTAATTAATTACTGTATAAAATTTATTTGTAATTTATGTACCTTCTATTACTAATAAAAAAAAATAAAAAAAATGTTACTTTCTTCTTAAAATATGTATAACTGTTTGTTTCCTAAATAAACTAAAATAAAATAAAAATAATAAAACAAATACTAAACTTTATTCCACTTCATTTTATTTGACCGTAACCGGTTTCAGCTCATTAGAGCCATCTTCAGATTGGTACAAATAATTCTTAGTCTACGGTGTATATACATAACATATGGGGGAGGGGGAGAAGGGTGGTCTTTAAGCATTTTATTCAATTATATTTGTTGTTAAGTCGTTTTAGACTGTTGAATTTCTAAATATTTTGGTAATTCCAGTAAGCTAATTACCTTGGGTTTGTAGCTCACTTCAATGTTGATCAGGGAAAAACCTTACAAGTAATATGAGTTACTAATGACCTAATTTTATTGTCAAATCGTTTTATATTTATGAAGTACGAGATTTTTTAATTGCTTTTTCAAGGGATACTAGTTTACATTGGAGTAGGAAGGTCTAAACTAAATACCTATTTTAATTTCGAGATTATTATGAAAATTACACTGGATACAAAAGTGGGGACTTGGCAAATGATTCTAATTGCTTATTCATTACAAGATTACTTTTTTTTAAGAGATACATGTTTAATTAAACTAAATACATATTTTAAGTTAAGTAAGCCTGAACAGTGTATAATTCTAGTTAAATTAAACCTAAAGTCGCCGAATTCCAGTGAAGATCGTTCATTTTGTGGCAAAAGTGTTGTCGTAATTTGTTGTGATATAATTTAGTTGTTTTTCTAGAAAGAAATGTAAGATTTTTATCACTTGTTACTTTAATCAAAACCATAAGGAAGATATTAGGGAATTGTATATTTTTAATATTCGTAGCTCATTAAATTGTCAATAAAGACCGCAAGATGCTCTATCTGAAATATTTTTAAAGTCTCAATTTCGTGTTTGAAAAATGATCTTCACAATGATAGTGATATTTAGGACAAATTTTCTAGAGGACAAATTTGCTCTGTGTAGACCAGTGGTCAATTTGGGAGGCGGGAATGGGTACATCCGCCCCGGGAACCTTTTTTGGATAACCAACACCTCTGCCATAGGTCACCCCAAGTGGTTCGCTACGTTTGGTGATTTAGCAGGTGTGCCCGGGTTCATGGGATGAGGTTTGTCTAGGTCTTGGAGGTGGATGACCAGGACACACTGAACCCCAGATTCCTACACACCCCCTAAACCCTTTTCCTTCCCAGAACTCTCCTCTCCTTCCTTTCCCTAAAAAAAAACCCTTCACACAGCATCCCCAAAGATGACATAGGCCCTCAGGGAAATTATTTTCCTCAGGGCCTCCTGTGCGGAACTCATGTAAAAAAAAAAGTGGTTCCCAACCTTTTTTTGACCTGGGACCACTATGACATTTATTTGTTCTCACGGGGACCACAAGTTACAATAATGATAAACTATTAATCGCGTAATTAAATGCGTCCATGCAATTACTATCATTTTGCAATTCAATGTGCCCTCCTTGGACTTCTTCAGCTCGCCATCATTAACCCGGCATCAATGACGTGAAAATAATTACTCGTTCAATGGTGCCGGGTAACCGTGACCTGAATTTTATTGATGGGTTGTACCAAAACTGAAAGGGTTATCTTGATTTTGAAAATTATTTATTATTTATAGGTTCTTTGCTCATAAACAAAAATTTTAACAAAACTATTTCAAAAAATGCACTAAAAAGTTCAAAAATAATTTCGTATTCTACAACTTCATAATCAACTTACTTTTTCTACTCATCAATATGTAGGTATTATTGTTATTTTTGGAGTCGGTGTCAGTCAAGGTAGGTTTGTAACTACATACATAGTTATAGGTGAGATGTGCTTGTGTCGCACAAGCGACTTAACGAGGCGAGAGCGGGGCCGCGGCGTGAGGGGAGCTGTCAAGTGAACACGCCGGGCCGGGTACCTTTGCTGACACGGACTCCAAAAATAACAATCATACCTACATATTTGATGAGTAGAAAAAGTAAGTTGATTATGAAGTTGTAGAAGAATACGAAATTATTTTTTTACTTTTTAAACGACTTCAAAAAGGAGGAGGTTCTCAATTCGATGGTTTTTTTTTTTAATGTTTGTTACCTCAGAACTTTCGACTGGGTGAACCAATATTGATGATTATTTTTTTTTATTTGAAAGCTAATGCTTTCCGTATGGTCCCATTTTAATTTGGTCCAGTTCCGACAATGGTATCCATGAGAAAACCATATAAGTCTTAAAATGGACGAATAACTCAATATCACGCCAACCGATTTCGATGATTCTTTTTTTATTGGAAAAGATGTACTTCAAGGGTAGTTTGATGAGAGTTTGGTTAGGTTTTGATTATCGGATCCATGACAAAGTAACGGAACTCTTCAATTCATAGGAGCAAATTAACGAAACTCGGCCGAATCTCTTAATTTGACCCTAACGTCATTATGGTCAAATTATATATGTCTCATATGAGCAGCACGTTTAGTAGGCCTACCCATATTCAGACAAGTTAGTTACTGTACTCCAGATTCACTAAAAATCAAAAAATAAACAAAAATTTTAAGAAAACAAAAAAACGAACTTCAAAAAATGCACTAAAAAGTAAAAAAAATAATTTCATATTCTTCTACAACTTCATAATCAACTTAATTTTTCTACTCATCAATATGTAGGTACGATTGTTATTTTTGGAGTCGGTGTCAGCAAAGGTACCCGGCCCGGCGTGTTCACTTGACAGCTCCCCTCACGCCGCGGCCTGCTCTCGCCTCTCGCCTCGTCAAGTCGCTTGTGCGACACAAGCACATCTCACCTATAACTATGTATGTAGTTACAAACCTACCTTGACTGACACCGACTCCAAAAATAACAATCGTACCTACATATTGATGAGTAGAAAAAGTAAGTTGATTATAAGTTGTAGAAGAATATGAAATTATTTTTTTACTTTTTAGTGCATTTTTTGAAATCGTTTTTTTGTTTTCTTAAAAATTTTGTTTATTTTTTGATTTTTAGTGAATCTGAAGTACACTAACTAATTTGTCTGAATATGGGTAGACCTACTAAACGTGCTGCTCATATGAGA
Organism: Limnephilus rhombicus; assembly: GCA_929108145.2. Taxonomy (NCBI): domain Eukaryota; kingdom Metazoa; phylum Arthropoda; class Insecta; order Trichoptera; family Limnephilidae; genus Limnephilus; species Limnephilus rhombicus. Next base: position 40,593,538 of record OV815280.1, read on the forward strand.
CAGACATAATTTGACCATAACGACGTTAGGGTTAAATTAAGAGATTCGGCCGAGTTTCGTTAATTTGCTCCTAAGAATTGAAGAGTTCCATTACTTTGTCATGGATCCGATAATCAGAACCTAACCAAACTCTCATCAAACAACCTTTGAAGTATATCCTTTCCAATAAAAAAAGAATCATCGAAATCGGTTGGCGTGATATTGAGTTATTCGTCCATTTGTGCGCACTTACTTAATGCAAATTTAAGACATATGGTTTTCTCATGGATGCCATTGTGGGAACTGTACCAAATTCAAATGAGACCACACCGGAAGCACCAGCTTTCAAATAAATAAAAAATCATCAATATCGGTTCACCCAGTCAAAAGTTCTGAGGTAACAAACATAATTAAAAAAATACAGTCGAATTGAGAACCTCCTCCTTTTTGAAGTCGTTTAAAAAATATTAATAATACCAGTATATTTTATAAATCAACTTTTTATTATCTTAGTAAGAAACACATGCGAAATCAACTATGTAAAAATAACTGTAGAATTTCATTACAACTATTGGTCATATTAACCCGTTTTCCTCATATATCTCCTGTATCTCCTTCCGCAAGCGGCGTCGCACAGAGCACGCCGGCGGTGCAGGTAGAAGGGGGTTGTATCTCCAGCTACTCAAGCGCTCAAGTCGAACGGTTGACGGATAAAAAAAATATGTCCGTTTTAAATCGCCTCGGGTCATTGTGACCCAGCGTCATCGACCCTGGGTTAATACCAAAAGGGTTACGTATCAGCTTTTTGATACATTTTGATTCGGTTTTGTAGTAAATGAATAAATATTTCGTGGTCCACATTTTAGATCTCGTGCACCACCTGTGGTCCACAGACCAACGGTTGGGAACCACTGATGTAGACCAAAAAGGTAAAAAGCAACGCTTCTTCCGATCTTTCGACTGTGAGATAATGCACTTTCTTTTCCTAAACCAATATTTTTTGAATTTGGCCTTTTTTTTGCGCTCTCCCCTAGCCCCAGACCCTCACCATTCGCCTCGGTCCTTCCTGTCCTGCTGTCTTTGGAATATTAGGTATGTAATGAATCTTATTTTTGTGTTCCAGGGGCAACTGACAAATACCAAGTGAAATACTCAGACAGCTCCGTCTGCAAGAGTTTCCTCCTGCAGTGCTGTCCCCACGAGATCCTCTCCTCAACGGTAATTATTAACAAATTCTGCCTTCTGTCCTCTCATCCATCTCCCATTCCAGTAGAACTCATCATCCATCATTTTACATTAACAGTTTTCCACACCTTTTTTGTCATTTAATGTGGTTAATTTTATTAATTATTTTATGTCACCAGTTTGAAACATAATAATATCAAGCAATAAATGTTCATTTTATCAATTATTTAAGCGTTATTAGATTGTATGTAGAGGTTCCCAAACTTCTTGCCACTGCGACCTATTATTTGAAACTACAAAAGTTATGAACTTTCACAGTCCTTCACACCATCTACCAAATTCTTATATAGGGTATTAGTCCTTCACACCATCGACCAAATTCTTATATAGGGTATTAGTCCTTCACACCATCGACCAAATTCTTATATAGGGTATAAGTCTTTCACACCGTCGACCAAATTCTTATATAGGGTAATTATTACTCCTTCACACCATCAATCAAATTCTTATATAGGGTAATAGTCCTTCACACCATTGAACAAATTCTTATATAGGGTATAAGTCCTTCACACCATCAATCAAATTCTTATACAGGTTAATAGTCCTTCACACCATTGACCAAATTCTTATGTTATATGGTGATATTAGTCCTCCACACCATCCACCAAATTCTTATATATGGTATTACTAATTTTAAGATTCAATGAAAGATCTAAGCTATAAATTGAAAATAAATCAATATTTAAACCCTAATGTGTAAATACATTTTCTATCTTTTTCCATGTTACAATTTCCTAAATACATTACAATGCTCATCTTAACATTTCCCAACTATATGAAAATTGGACATCTTTGTCGAACAGATAATCATTGATATCTTCAGAATTCTTCATTGCATGGCCTTTTGCAGCAACACATTTTGACGGTCTCCGTGGTCGAGGTGTAAGACTTTCGACTAGCAATCCGGAGGTTGCTGGTTTAAATCCCGGCTTGCTAAAGTAATTTTTATTTGATTGATTTGTGTTATTTCAATTTAATCATTTAAAAATAATATACGGTGTACTTTCGGCTCTTTCCAGAGTGTAAGATACTCTCCGTGTAAACATGATGAAAGACCACCATTAAGAGGGTATTACCAGAGAAAACCAGAAATATGTCATTTTTAAATCAGATTTTAGACATATTGACTCTTTTCTACAAAAAATTATAAATGGATTTCGAAAGATTGTTCTTTTATCTAGCATTCGCATGTTTTAAATTTTGAGAAAAAATGTTAATTTTTAGTATAATAAGGTTATAACATAGGTGGTTAGCAGATTTGTTAAATTTTCAAAAAAGATTTTGTATTATACCACACCCATTTCAAATCATATAATCATTCAGTAAAATAAATTAATACCTTAGGGAACGTACCCATACTACGTGACACGTTTAGGGGGGGGGGGGGGGGGGTAGTTTAAATAAAATCATAAAAAAATATATACGTACATGTGTTTCTTGACGAAAATTGGTCCGTTTGTGTATTTATTTGCGCACTTACAGACTAATATTTCATATTTTTTTAACATTCTTATTTAACTTAGACATTATTGAAAAATGATAAATACTTATAATCAAAAAATAATTACAAAAAGTATATTATTTTAATAGTTTTATCATCATGCCTTTCAGCATTTTTGGATGTAGGTATAAATTAAAGCAAATTTGAAATGAAATAAAATCGATATTGAATTATAATTTTAAAAAGCTGGTACGGAGAATAATTAATCTTTCTCATTGTAACCGCCCTGCACGATCGTAAGAACAACTTTCGACGCAATGTGAATTTTTGGCCGCTGGCTGGTTAAACGCTCTTAAGAATTGAAACGTTGCTTGAAATAGCTAGCTGCAGCCAGGTACTTCCCATCCGTCTTCTTCCCCATCTCCTTCCCCTCCCCCACTACCTTCAGCCGCATAACATACCCCAATTGGGGATGCCGTCATCTCACTGGCTCCAGGCAGTTGGTAGCAGTTAAGACTTGTATACATGACTGTATCTTTTATCTCTTCTAGTTATAATCAAACATTTTTTCAGTGCATCTCAAATTTGCAGATTCTGTGCCTTGCCACGGGTACACCAGGCTATTTAAAAAAAATAATATGTTCTTATTTTTTTCCGTAAAACTTTCAGTATTACCTGGAAAACAGTTGCAATCTGTAGTTTGGGAACCTCTACTACTAAGCATATTATTAAATCTTTACTTGCACACTCGTGTTTTTCTGTATTCTCAAGAAAAAAAATTTATGTTACAATTTTCAACAATCTACGAAACACATGCTTCTGTTGTGCCAGATTGTTGTCTATTTTAGTCGATAATATCATGTGTGAACATGGAAAATAGTATTCATGTACGGTGTTAGGTCAACTGGATATTGGTTCTGTAGTTTGGAAATATGTTTCATCTCCAATATGTGTGGGCAGAGTGATATTTGTGTAATGTAAAACCTCCACTAACTAACTGACTGAAGAATTGATCTCCAGATGAAAAAAATGTATCATACTTTTGAATGTAGCTATAACTTTGTGGTTATCCATTATAGATAAATGAAACAATGTTACTTTGTTTGAACCACTTGTATATTTGAGTAAAGCCGACCGTTCCTTCTTCAGGGCAAACGTATACTGATTTGACAGTTACAAAATAGTGGATGGGAACAATGTATTATTACTAAGGTAGGGGTGGAGCCATTGCTAGGTATTAATGAAGAGTGGGTGGGTAGGGGAACACATCCATGATTGGGCTGTAAAAACAAAAAAATATTGTCTTACAGCCCAATCATGGATATGTTCCCCTACCCACGCACTCTTCATTAATGCTTAGCAACGGCTCCACCCCTTACTTAGTAATAATACATTGTTCCCATCCACTATTTTGTAACTGTCAAATCAGTATACATTTGCCCTGAAGAAGTACGGTCGTTCCAAAACCGGTCGGCTTTACTCAAATATACAAGTGGTTCAAACAAAGTAACATTGTTTCATTTGTCTAAAATGTATCATTTTTATGCTTCATTGTCTTTTATCCAATAACAACTTTGTGTTTCTTTTATTGATTAATTTTCAAAATGTTTGCCTTTAACCTTGTGCTGTTCTCCCAATTCACCCATTTTCCCCCTACCAGAGGCCTCAAATAATCTTTCAAAAAATCTTTGTGATTTTCCAAAAAGAAAAAATTAAAGTTTTTTTTTTTATACCCTAAATATTTTTGGTTTTATTCAAATTGTAACTTAAGCGGTCATCCTGTGTGAAGGCTTTTTTGTGATTTTTTTTTTGGCTAATTAAATAAACATACAACCTCAAACTTTCCATCATATATTTATTCATATTTTGAGCACACTTTACACAATTTTTTCGACCCGAAATCTTTGCTCATTGATGAAGTTCATGGCAAGTTAGCCACCCATCTTAAAAAAATAAGTATTTTGCGGTGTATGCAGGTGATTCTGCAGGTGGTTCTACGATTATTGGCGTTCTGCTTATCTGAAACAAAAAAAAAAATCATATGGCATTTTAATCTGTGAAGTATGAACTAGTTTTTGAAATAGGATTATTAAAAAATATTGAAAGGTAAATTTTTGGCATCTTGTTGAACTTTTTTGTTGTTGTGAATTTTGGTGTTTTGTTTGGTGTTCAGCAATGAGCGATGATTTCGGGCTGAAAAAATTGTAACGTATTCTCAAAATATGAATATGTGGAGAAAAGTTCACATTGTATGTCCCAAAAAAAGGCAAAAAAAGAGCCTTCACACGGTATGACCGCCTTAAGGCTAGGACTCATGCAGTTCAGCAATGAGCAATGATTTCGGGCTGAAAAAATTGTAATGTGTTCTCAAAATATGAATATGTGGAGAAAAGTTCGCATTGTATGTTTATTAAGTTCCCAAAAAAAGAGCCTTCACACGGTATGACCTCCTTAAGGCTAGGACTCCACTGCGATTTTTAATCATGCGATTATGCAGTCGCAAAAATAAAAGTCATTGTTTCAAATACAGGGGAATACAAGTAGGACTAAAAAACTCACATTAGATTTTTGGTTGATGCGATTAATCACCCAACTAGAAATCGCACTGAATTCCTGACCTTATGTATGGAGAAATTGAAAAAAATGTCTCCAAGCTGAAAAAGTATCAGTTTCTTCAAGGAAAATTACAAAAGTTATAAAAGAAAGTCAGTCACTACACATGTCGCTACCTTCTAGAAGTCAATTAGTGGAAGTTTTACAGTACATAAATGTTGTACGCCATTCTCAATTGTTTAGTCATGGACCGAATTGTTTATCCGATAACAATTTTCAACGGAAACAATGATTCGGTTGTGAATTATCCGTGGGCTTTATTGCTTGATATTATTGTTTGCCATGATTGTCCTTCAATATTGGTATTTTCAGTATTCATGTTAGCACTAATACTGGTACAAATACTTTTTCAGAAATGACCATCACATTATCTAAAACTAGAGGATAGGCAATTGTTGATAAGTTAGGCCGTTGTGTAAGTACCCTGCCGTACGTATAAAGTTATGTTGTAACTAGGTTATAATAACTATAAACTTATTTCAATGTGTATTGAACGTCAAAGTTAACAATTCACACTTGAAACAAATCCATTTATATCATCTTTGTGGTAGCTAGTTGCACTGTGTTTTGGTAAGTAAATAAAACATTTTGTATACGAGACAAATTTGGAAAATGCTTTTAATTTTCTGGGCCATACGTCACAAGGGTACGTAAATAGATGATTATATCTTATACAGGCGCCTCCTCCGTTCTCTAATGTACGGTCATTAATATTACTACGCTGGACGCCATTCAGCACGAGCCGGTTTTATTGCATCAAGAGGTTCAACATACATAAGAGGACGAATCAGGAGATCGTTAAACATAAACAATGTTGATGCAACTCAACCCACAGTGATGTATGGCGGCCAGTGTAACTTTCGTGTATGTGTATTTCTTTTAAACTCTTTTCAACATCTTTGTTCTAAATGTGATCTGAATATAACAGAGGTAAAATATGAAGTTCAAATTCAGTTCTTCCATACCGTCATAGGTGTGCACTGATTTTGTTAAAACTGTCTTCTGAGTTAAGCCATTTAGATCTGGTATTGTCCAAAGATTCCCTTCACAAAATCACATTGAAAGTGATGCAAATGTTGGTGGCGTAGTAACCCAGAAGACTTGTTACACATTTGACCCGATGAACAACAGATATGTACGTATTGGTGAATTTATGTTAACTGAGTAATACCTGCACATCTTTGTGTCTTATTCTCAGTACTAGAGATATCGGGTAGAAGGATCTTCTGGTAACCTACCGGGTAAAACAACGTTTCTGTAATATTGTAAAACCACTCAACCGCTGAAGGGGAAAATGCAATACACATTATGTAAGCTATTTTTAATTATGTATCACGTCGTTTCAACCGATACTGTTGGGAGTAAGTAACACACTTTGGTAAAAACTACTGAATCTATGTCTTATTGTGGTATTCTATTGAAAATGCTATTTATTTGTTGATTATGTCTTAATTTAATGGAAAATATGTAACAGAAACCAGTGAATGTGCTATTTTTTATAAGAATCAATTTACTAATTGGATCGTCTTAAACCATATTGTACTAACTCACTTTTTGCAGTTTCTGAGTTAGAACTTGAAATGAGGGCTCCAAATCATAATTTAGTTCTGCCACAGAGAGAGAATCATATTGCTCAACCAATCATAGAAAGTTTTTCAGCACCGTGATCCAATCAGAGAAAAGCATTCTTACATTAGTTCTCCAGCCACTCGATACTGAGTTAGTTTAAACTCAGTATCGAACTTTTAAAAATATTTTTTAATTGACCTGTGAAATGTACTGGAGTAATAAATATATGTTCAAAGCTCAATCTAAACCTTTATCTTAAATGTATGTCACAATGTAGTTCCATAGTAATGGTGATAATTATACAAAAAAACTGATTGGATTTTAAAGTGAGCAGACCAAATAGAAGAGTTATATTCGACTTGACTTCAAACTGGAGAAGAATATAAGATCTTTATGAGGACGACATAGGTGTAAGGATTGCACATAAATTAAAAAAAGCATCTAACACTGTACTTACAAGTTTATTATAACAATTTACATCCGTGCCATAATTTATTATTTATAAAATATTCATATATATGAGAAATACACAAAACCATTGTTTTCTCAAATGTAAGATTTTTTTACTTATTTCTATTAGAAAAATGAAACAATTCAACTTTGTATAAACCACTTATATAATGCGTAAATCCGACCGGTTTCGGAGCAAACGTTCCTTCTTCAGGGAAAGCTTATACTAATTTGACAGTTTCGAACAATGTTTTATTAGTTTTTTTTTTATGTTTTTATTTTTATTTCTATTAGGTTTAAGAAGATCCAATTATTTTCTGTAAGTTTACATTCTTAATTTTACTATCTAAAATCATTTTATATTAAATTTGAATCGTAAAAAATCAATATGAAGAATACAACATCTACAGTATGGTCACCCATATTATGTATGTTGAATTGGAGTATAAAACGATTGTCGTAATTCTGCAATAGTTTCAAGAAGTTAATTCCCTCATCTGACCGTGGGAGATCATCAAATAAGAAAGCATAATATACCGTGTCAATTTACAAACACATTTCTGATGATTCATTTTTTAATGTATGGAATTAATGTTGAATCAATAATAAATTATTATCCTTCCATGACCATGACCCTTTAAACCAAAATAATTGAATTAGAATAAAAGTGATTATCTGATGTTTGTTAATATGTTTGTATTTGTTGGGGTTTGATTGATGATTCAAGCTGATTAGTTTGCAAAGTTAGCTGGTTCTGTGAGTATTACATGTTTGTCTTGATTCCCTGGAAGCCGTACAGTCGCCGCTCATCACATGGTGCGTCTTGGAAAGAAACTATTACTTTATTAATATAGATTATCATTTGATGCTCATTTATTAAATCAATTTAATTTTCTCAATGTTTAGAACTAAATCATTTTCATTTCAGATCAAATTTATCAATATTGTTTAATTGTTTTATCCTTAAAGCTATCACACTCTAGTTACAAATAATAAAGCAATGGATTTGATGTTAACGGGGGTTACGTTGGTTGACTCAGCATGCATGTGTACCACATAAACAATAGTTGGTGTTACGCGGAGTGATTCATGCCAATGATTATTTTACAGCGAATGGATCTCGGAGAATGTCCCAAAATTCATGACTTAGCGCTCCGGGCTGATTTTGAACAAGCTTCCAAAACCAAGGACCATTTCTACGATATCGACGTGAGTATCTTATTTAATTTAAACTAAATTCCTTTTTATAATAATGACAATAAAATGACTTTGTTTAATTCTACTTTAATATATTCGATTTCGGTTCGACCTGAACCTTTATCAGGGTGAATAAAATACAGAGTTATAGAGTATTAAAATGAAAAGTAGAAGAGGGAGATAACTTCATCAACTTAGGTGGGGGTCAAGAAGGAAGGGGTAAAAGTAGGTGTGGAGAAGGGAAATATGTTAAAAATGGGGCTCTTTGACAAATCTAACTATTTATTTAATAAATTGTTTTTTTTTTTAATAAAACCAATTTACTAAATGAACCGTTAGGTTTGTCAGACAGCCACATCTATAACATATTTCCTTCCCGCCTACTTTTCCCCCTCCCTTTTAGGTACCCCCCCCTCGCCACACCATCAAAGTTCTCTTCTACTTTTAATATTTCATTTAATATATTTTACTCACCATGATGAAGGTTCAGGTCGAACCAAAACCGGTTGGTTAAAAATATAATAAAGTGGAATTAAACAAAATTATTTTATATGTAAAATATAAAATACAATTGTGTTATTGCTATGTGTGAAAATTTAAATTCCTTTTTGTTTGTCCTTTGTTTTCATTTCCCTCACAGATTCACAAACTTTGGTTATAAGTTATAATATCCTGTCACCTTAACGCTGGTAAAATATTTTTCTTTACAAAGTACATATTATGTATTCTCCTGTATTAGTGCACAGACGGTGCAAGTCAGAATTACATTTCTGCAAGGTCAGTTTTTATGCAGCTGCTTATCTTTATATCCGGGGCTGTGCGGGAAATTGTTATATTATTTTATGTAGGTACATATATATATTTTCATTTTATTTTTATGTTATTTCATTTGATCCGGAAACATACAAGCAAAGAAAACAGATAACATAGCCCAAGTTTGCATTTTATTTGGTCTCTGAAATAAATCATTTTTTGAAGATTTTATAACTGAGTCTAAACCATCATCCACAATGTCATAAGGAAAAATACAGCCGGAGAAAATAGAAAATTTCAGTTAGCCAAGGTTTTCAATAATTTGTCATCCAGAAATGTCTTGTCATTTGTCCGAATTTTTTTTTGTTTTTTTTTTTTAAATGTTATTTAACCCTTATGTATAAAGAAACTGTATGAAGTACAAGGTCAGAAATCTCTTGCGCTAATATCATTTATAACGTAACCTCTGATTTCAGTAAGCTACTCAGAATATTTTTAAATGAATTTTCTACGACTTTGCGGGTCACTTTTGGCAACTGTCAAAAGACTAAAAAATCGATATTTTACGTTTTGAAATGAGTATAAAGGTCTTTATTTATTTAAAAACTCCTTTGAATTGTGTTTTTTCATGTTGGGTATTTGTTCAGATTTGTGTAGAAATAATGAAATCAGTTTATAGATGGTGTCCGGAAACTCGTAGTACAAGCGGGAAACTGGTCAATCTACATCACATTTGGAGTCGACTTGTGATTTAACTTTTTTGATTTGAGCTTTCATTTTCGAGTAAATCAAGTCCGAAGTTTGAATTTTTTTGGTCAAATTTGAAACAATCGGTCACTAGGGGGTTAAAATCAGTTGTGTAATGTTTTTTAAAATGCATCGAAGGGTAAATCGGACTCAAATTTTTTTTTTAACCCTTTAGTTGCCGAAAAAATGTAAAATAGTTAAAAAATATTATAAAAAAGAAATGCTAAGATCGAAAAAAATAAGTTTTTTGGATTCTCTACGTGATGTAGATTCATTAGTTTCCCGCTTGTACTAAGAGTTTCCGGACGCGTTGTATTTGTGTGAATATATTTTTTGACAACTATTTCTAAAATGGGAGATTTTTTATTCTTTTTTTTTTTTTTTTTAATTTTTTTTTATTTACAAAAAGATACATAAAATATAATAAATTTTATACAATAATTAATTACATAATACATGTATTTGATGTACCCCCATAAATAAGCAGGGCTTGTGTGTATGGGGGGAGTTAGTTAGCTATTCTGGATAAACCTCTTACGGTATAAATGTAATGTATATGAATAATAAGATATATTATGGTAAACAGAAAACAATTACAAAAAAACCATTTCTTTGTTTTTATATGGATATTTGACCAGAAAACAGCAAGGTAATTTCTGCGCGGTTTTACGAAATACCACCCGACATTCAACAGGTTAAATAATTTTTAATTATCTGCAGACCATCATTATTGGATTAGCTGTCGTAATAAATTCTAAATATCACAATTCCATTCTCGTGTCTACATAATTTTGATTGGTGCAGGCGACAGAGCACCTGCAGGCCTTCATCGGAGACTGTGACCGACGCACGCAGGCTGCCAAGCTGCGGCTGGCCGAGACACAGGAGGAGCTGTCCGCCGAGGTGGCGGTGAAGGCCAACGCTGTGCACGAGTTGGCGGAGCAGATCGGCAAGAAGCTGGCGCGGGCGGAAGCACTCGGCGAGGAGGGGCTGGTGGAGGAGAGCATGCGCCTCATGGAGGAGGTGGGTACTATTACTAGACATGTACATTTGTCCATGTAATGATCTGAAGCATCCTTTCATGCTCTGAGCAATAACATTACAAACATATATTCTCTATCCGCATTTAGAACAACCCGCGATGGTACAAAATTTGGTTTGTACTGCGCATACCACTCCCCCCGCTACGGTCGCTTCACCGGCCCTCGGCTGCCGCCAATCACTTCGCCCAAAATTCAGTATGCCGTTGACTGTCGTGCTGTGTACCCGCGTCACAAAAAATTAACCCATTCAGACCCAGTGTCAATCAGTGTGGGTAATCAGCCGATATGTTCAAATACATTATCACTACATAATTACAATGAATAAAAGAGGACAGCTCTCACAGAGGGTTATATGATAAATAATAAGTGTATGGTAAATGTCACTGCTAGCGAAGCCAACAAAACTGTGCTCCGATTACTTCCTTAACCCCTCCGCAACGTAAGCAGATATAAGCGTTAAAAATAGGACAGCAGTCAAGTACAATAAGCGTGTTTATACGTCAGCGCGTGTGTTTCCATAGATATCGTTATAACTCCGTTATTGTTTTAGTTATATCCCTAAAACAAAAAGTCAAAGGTCGATAGTAGATCAAGCTGCACATTTCTATCACGTTGTCTATGGAATTACATAACAGGAATCAGCTGTCAATCGTGTAGTTGACAAAAATATTTACCCGCGCAAATTTGCTACCGGCGGCTCCACCGTGCTCCACATTTTAAATTTTTATTAAATATTTTTATATGAAATGATTAATAAGTGAGGTGACAAAAGTGTTTATTACACATACATACAATAGAATAAGTATTGTTGTTTACATAATCTGTGATTTTAGTACCGTTTTCACATAAAAACATCCCGTGAGTCATTTTTACCTATTTTTAATGTTTGCGTTCTAAATTTTAATATTTACAAATGTTAATATTTATTTGTAATATAATAATTCGAAAGCTTATTTTGTAACCTGTCTAAAACAGTTTTTACTATTCGGCTACGTTCAGAAATGTTTCATTTATAGAGCTTTAATTGTGAAGCGGTAATAACAAAAAGTTTTCGTAAAATGTCATTTCGTTTAAGACACCAAATGCTAATATTCTCGAAAATTCGGAGGGGTTAACATTGCGGATTAAACACGAGCGAATTGGTATGGTCGATGATAAAATAACATGTTAAAGTAAACAATATCTCCTTCAAAATAAATGCCTAAGAACACATCGAGAGTAAGAAGGTATCGGAAAAGTTACATCAGAGTATTTGAGTAATTTTATTCGACATATTATTGGTATTAATCGATAATTTTGGAATGTCCATCATATTATTGTTCATGACCTCGGGGACAACAACGATGATTCACTGACTTTCAATGTTTCAAGTGAATCATCTAAGGTTTTTTTTAAATGACAATGATGATATTTTTAGATTCGGATTAATTCCTCAGCCAATTTGGTAAATCTCATGTCACATAAAGTACAATACGTATTTGGTAATACTACCGCTACCATTATCTAAAGGTACAAATTATTGTCATTTTTTGTCAGACAAATAAAATAAAATTTAATAAAATAATTCTATTTATTTAAATAGTAGGATTGAATGTGTTAGCGTTTGTTTAGTAAGCAGTGGGGAGAAGGGGCGGAGACAAGCGCGTCCACGGGGTGATTTTATTTTGGATCGAGAATAGACACGTTATTGTCTCACAAAATTAACAAAAAAATGTGCCATGTAATACACACTTATGTTTCCAGTAAATTCTTAATTCAAACGCTTATTCATATCGCACATCCCGTAGCGAAAACAAATTAATGAATGATGAACAAGCGGTCCCGTCAAAAATATATTCTAGCGACATCTTGCGGAGATGGAGTGATCTTAGTTAAATAAATAAAAAAAATTGCTACTTTAAGTGCATCAAAAGCATTTATACACTTAAAGTTGGGGCGAATGCTACATTCTACTTCATGGGTGTAATTTAAATGACAAGATATGCTTACTAGCTCACACTTATATGTTGTTGCGTTTGCTATCTCACTTGCTTTAATGGCGCTAAAAATCTTCAGGAAACAATCTAAATAATTCATAATAATAAGTAAGTTGCCTGTATTTACTAATGAAATGTTATTCCTTGACCTTTTAGTAAGTAACTAGTGTGTTTGAAAAACTTTCTCAAACATTTTTAATTGAGGTTTTTGCTGAGAAAATTAGGAATCATTCAGCTAACTCTTTAAAAGCGTGACATTTCGATGCTAGATTCATTCTAAGTACGTATTCAAAAGACAACTATTATGACGTCTATGTCAAATAATGTAAAGTATCCGAAATTTCCTCAAAGCACACATATGCTACAGAGCTACCGTAAACTAAGAATTTAAGCTTACCTATCCCGATGAAATTGTGTTCATAGTGGGTTTATTAACTAATTACAGATTGAAGCATTGCGTAAAGAGAAGTCAGAAGCAGAGCAGGAATACAGGAACTCCATGCCGGCCAGCAGCTACCAACAGCAGAAGCTGCGCGTGTGCGAAGTTTGCTCCGCCTATTTGGGCATTCACGATAATGACCGACGTCTTGCTGACCATTTTGGTGGTAAACTCCACCTTGGATTCATCACCATCAGGGAAAAGCTGTCAGAATTACTGGTAACTTAACATTTATTTTATATTCTGGGATTAGTTCTTCAATAGCCATGTTCTGGTAAATCATTTTCTGCGAAAACATAATGAATGAAAAATGTATAAATTAGCTTTATTTAAAGCGATGCAATACGAAGTAATGTAAAAATTTGTGTTTTTGGTTTAAAAATTTGATCACTTAGAACATTTGAACACATCTTGGCGTTTACTAAAATCAATTTGTTTTTTAAATCTTTCTATGAAAAGTATCAAGCCTAAAAAAAGGCTTTGAATTGCAAAATCTCCTACTTACAGATATGGTTTTATTGAATAATGGGAAAGGAAGGAGACAAGGTTCTGGGAAGGAAAAGGGTATGAGGGGCGGGTAGGAATCTGGGGGTTAGTGGGTCAAGGAGTGACGGACGTATGAATCCATCCCTCCAACTGCAGTGTAAGGCAATGGGTCGAGAGAGTCTGGCTGGAGTCTTCCGAACAATTAACTTTTTTGTCCTTTACATCATTTAAAATTTCCACGGTCGACATTCTCCGGACATAAACTCTTGGTGATTCCTTCCCTTACTCAATTATTTTTTTATAATTTTTCATCCTATTCAATAAATTTCCGTGAAAATCCTAAAGCAAAACCAATTATTTTCAGCAAAAGAACATAGAAGTGCGTCGCGAGGAGCGGCGGAAGCAGTACAAGGGCGAGGAGCCGCGGCGTGGGGGGAGCGGCAGTGGAGGGGGCGGCGGGGGGGACCGCGGCAGCAGTCGCAGCCACTATGTGGGAGGCCGCGAGCTCGACCGCCGGGCACGGAGACACCGCTCCCGCTCCCGGGACAGGCTGGAACGCTCTGAACGGTACTATTTATAAAACAAAAATAATTACCACTATGACTTTTTTTACTATTTTAAAAATCAAATGCGTTTTGTAAACGTTACCTTCAGGTTACATACTTAACCTCTGAGAGGCCAGGCCATTTCACGAAAATTCACTAAAAAAGCACCACTTTGAATTTTGAATTGAATGTTTTGTGGATTAATTTTGAGCTATCGTATATTTTATTGACTGAAACACGTTCCTAGAACAATAAACTATGTACCAAAACAACATTACTTGCATTATTTACGTAAATTAATAGGTTTTACAATGTTTTAGTCGACGAACACGCATTAATTTTGACAGCTAAAATTCGCGGCAAAAATGACATTTCTATGTCACAGATAAAATCGTTAAAAAATTATTCTGGGGTTGCAAGATGAATGAAATTTTGACCCATCTTATGGTGTAATGTTGGCGCAAGCGATTCTGACCCTGTTCTTCATACAAATTCTGTATATAGAAGGGCCAAAATCGCAGACAAACATTTTTTGTTCGATATTTTTTTAATTATTTTCTCGCGTATGCGCACGATACGCGCGCGCCCGCGCGTCTCCGGCCTATTAGAGGTTAATAAAATTTCATTAAAAATCTAACTTCTAAAACTCAATGTTGAAAATGCATTGTCCTACATACTGGGAAAATCTAACCCTCAACTTGTGTACAAACTTAACCTTTTCCCCGCGTTGAACTACTCCGTTTTTTCAATACCCATACGCGGTACATGTATATGTCATATTTCAAATACCTATCCATCCAATTTTATGTCAAATTACAGCATATTATGGCATGATTTATCATACTATATTATATAAACAGATGAGATTTATTATCTACAATTTGAAACCAAATCGTCGTCTGTAAACACTCCTAGATGTTTATAAAAAACGTAACAAACGTACCCATATTATCTTAAAGACGGCGCCATTTATCCGCGTGCTTGTACTCAGGACACTGCGTTGATAGACACAAGTGGTACCTCAATCACTTATTATTATTAATTCGTAAAAACAAGTTCTAAAACTTCTGATGACACTAACATTAATAAAATTTTTATGTAAATTCAAAATCACAGTTTCATAACAAAACAAACGTGTGCGAATACGCGCGATCTCGACAATAAATGTTATCGACGCTTGTCCAATTTGGTCAGTCGGAATCGCATGGATGCGCGTGCGCAAACTACTAGCGCCATCTGTGGAGTAAATTGTGAACTTTGCATTCAAAGGCACGAGGACACATTCACTTGATTATAGATGTTTTTTACGAAATACAATTTTACTTTCGAAATATGCCTGAAGATGTCAGCATCGTGATAGTTACACGAATGTCCTAGCGAGCGGGAAAAAATACTGTGACATAGTAGCGCTGTGATATCGGCAGTCGAAGTTAGCGTAACAAGGGCTGATACGGGCGCGTGTGAGGCATGGCTTTTGCCATATCAACTGTTGTTACGATCGCGTGGAAAAAGTTAACCTGTCAAAGGCCATCAAAATCCAGGAAAAATATGGAAATTTCCTAACAAAACACCATTTTGAATTGAATGTTTTGTGGATTAATTTTGAGCTATCATATATTTTATTGACCGAAACACATTTCTAGAACAATAAACTATGTACCAAAACATCATTACTTGCGTTAATTACGTAAATTAATAGGTTTTACGATGTTTTAGTCGAGGAACACACATCGACTTTCGCAGATAAAATTCGCGGCAAATTTGACATTTTCATGCCACAGATAAAATCATTTAAAAATATTCTGGGGTTGCAAAGTGAATGAAATTTTTACCCATCTCATGGGGTAATGTTGGCGCAAGCGATTCTGACCTTGTTCTTCATACAAATTCTGTACATAGAAGGGTAAAAATCGCAGACATACATATTTATTTGGATTTTTTTTTTTGCGCATGCGCGCAATAGTTAGCCTCCTAAATCCAACATCCAAAAAGAAAGAAGAGAAAGGGTTGACTAAAGGGGTATTATTGCTTTTAATCCTACGAAACAATTCCTTGGGAATAGAGTAGTGGAATCATAGAGCAAACTTCCACAATATGTCATTGATGCTTGTATTTTCATTTGTGATGATTATTTAAAATATTGTCATTTTCTGAAATATTTCTATAAAGAAGAGATCTTTGTTTCGTGTGAAAGGTAGGTGGGCACTTCACAACAGGAATTTTAATGAATACTATTTTCTTTTGTCACCAGGTCCGAGCGTCGCACTCGCAGCAGAAGTCGGGGCGATCGGAGGCGCTACCGGCGCTCCCCCTCCCCGCACCGCCGGAGGGACTGATCCCCCCTCTCCCTTCAGACGGTCAATTCTACCCCACATCACTCGCTGCAGCACACCATTCTGTACTGCTAAAAATAGAAACTGTTATATATTATGTGACTTGAATACCAGCAATATATATATAATTAGCTCTCATTATTATTAATGTCGCTTGAGGGATGATAGTTTTTACATGGCAAACTTTTCCACAAAATTAAATGTTTAATTATAATTATTTAAGTATCTACTCTCTCTCTCTTCCTCCTCACCTACTTTGTGTAGACACTCGTTGTTAATTGTTTTTTTTTAAATGTTGATATTTCTCTTGTCTTGTAAGAAATTGAAATAAATCAATAAAAAACATTAAAATTATGTCCTTCTTATTTATTTCAAACTTTTATCTAGGACGCATAGAACGCGGCCCCATGTGTTAACCTTTGACTGGTGACATGGTAACTGGTGACGAATGGCCTGAGAGGCCGCTGCCGTATCTAGTCTATAGCATAGAAATTAGGTAATGTAGCTTACAGCAGTCTAACAGTTGAATAACATATAAAACGATAAAATAAAACTAATCAATTAAGGGCCCGCAACCCGGATTTGTACCGATTTATTACATATTTCCCTTAAACACGGTATTTTTTAAAGCTCTTAAAAAAATATATGTTATTCTTGAAGATAATATCTAGACTTTGCCCGCGCCGAAACGCAAATTATATAAAATTCCCTCGATAGAAAAAAATCGCAAAGTATGCTATAAAAATTATTATTAACACGTTTGTTTCAGTTTTTACAAGTGTAAAGTTTTTTTACATGTATGAAAAAATTCACAGTGTTTCTTTAAATGCTGTTTAAGATTTTTGCTCTATTTTAAACGAGTCGTGTTTTATTAAACATTTTCACATCGATTTTGTCGCTGTAAACGTTAGCACTCTCCTCTAACATTTGTAATTTCGTATCTCTCCGTCTTCTCCTTTTCGGGCCCAGTTGCAGAGCCTTAACTCTAAATGTAATTTTTAATGAAGAACTTGTTATTACAATATATGTACTAAATAAAATCAAAAAACTAGGAATGAAATCAGTAATCACAATAAAAATTTTAAAAATCGACATATTGTAACAAAAATACTCATTTTCCTTATAGTTAAGACAATAATAATAATATCTTAATAATGGAAAACAAACAGCTTTACAAAGATACATAAAAAAAGAGTGGTAAAATAAAACAGTAAGCCTAAAAACATGTTTTCGCTGATAATAATAATAGCCTTTATTCAGACGGTAAATTATGTTACATTATTTATAATATTAATAACATTTATAACACTTATCATGCATCGACTCCCTGTCTGTATGTCACTAGTTGACAAAGGCCTCCTCCAACTGTCGCTATTTCTCTCTCATTAGCTACTCTTGTCCGTGTACCACCTGCTATGGCTTTGATGTTGTCAACCCACATGATGACATTATGTATTTAAGGGAACGTACCCATACTACGTGACACGTTTAGGGGGGGGGGGGGGGGTCTTCAAAATGTCACGCTCCATACTTGGGTTTTTGGTCACCGGGGAGGGGGGGGGTTAAAAATTGCAAAAAGTTGGTCACGTAGTATGGGTACGTTCCCTAAGATACTAATCAATAAATAAATAAAATAATGGTCTAATTACTGGTATCATTTTACAAAACTGGCAACGGTCAAACTTTGGTTATTTTTATTGGCAGTCAGATAATTGTTTGGCACATTGCAAGCACAAATGTTTTTTACACAAATTAGGGTGACTTTGCCAGTCTTCCGGCCACGCCCAGAGGTCGGCCACCAATGACTTTAACTTGAATAAACTTGACACATGCACTATACTTCGATAATATTTTTGAATGCTTGAAATCGGCCACTATCCCGCGAAAAAAAAAATCTATTTTAGGTACCATTACAGTAGATTCAAAAATATTGACAGTGGTAGTGGGCTATAATTTTGATCCTGGATTTTTCAAAAACTTGATTGAGAAAATTTTCTAACGGTAAGTAGATGTTGAAATATTTGTTTAGTACTATTTAAGTGGCATTTATCGGCAAAAACATGAACTAAATTAACGATTTAGATCGATAAAATGGACATTTTCAATATTTTTAGGTTAGAACACGTGCGGCTGCCAAACTTGAAAAATTTTTTTTACGAAATCCAGTAGCCGACCACTGGTGGCATGTGGTGTTTTATATTTTGTCTCTCTCACTCTTATTAATACAAAATTTACTGAGATTTGATCTGTAATGTTGGTGAACATAGCAGTGCTGTTTACGAGCCAGTGATCAGCCGCCTGTTACCCATACCATTAATAATAATAATAATAATAATATCTTTATTGAACAAAAAAATTTTTAAGGTTTATAACAAACAAGAAAAAAAGTACATCTTACAATATTTTAAAAGTAACATTAGTACATTACTATGTTTTTTAACCCACAAGTGTGGGGCCGACAACCAGTGGCGGCTCGTGACTTTTGGGTGTTCTAGGGTGTTATTACTAAAAAAATGGCATTACAGATGTTGTTGTAGGCTAAAAAAAATTTTTTTTTTCAAAAATCGGTTTTTATATGAAGATTTTTCAGGAAATCCGTGCGGCACACGGCCAAACCGAAACTTCCTGAAATTTTTCACACAAAAAACTAATTTTCAACAACAACATCAATAATGCCATTTTTTGTAATATCAGCACTCTAGCACACCCAAAAGTCACAAGCCGCCACTGCCGACAACCAGCTGACGTGTTTGTGGCTGTACCATAGTCAGCCACGCAGTATCTCAGTTCTTTTTCTGGTGGATTAAATTACTGAAATTTTACTTTTGATCATCGTAATGTTAACTATACATGCAGATTATTTTTTTTAGCAATGGTGACTAAAACTAAAAAAAAAATTCACCTATAGCTTTCAGAAAGCTCTTCAAGCAGTAAGAAAGGGGAAAAAATAATGTTCCTAGGGCGATATTCCAGGACCGCATCAAGGGAAGGGTAATGGTAAAATATGTTCGATATTATTTCGTGGCAACTATGCAAAGAACTCGGAATGTATTCAAATGTCCTCTTTTTGGTGATGTTTGTGAGATGAAAGAGAACGTTCTACCTACTTACGAAGATGTAGTGAAATACTGAGTGGACAAGACATAAACTGAAATTGCAATCAGAAACTGCAAAAGAACCAATTTTTGGCGAGATAGCAGATATAGTAAGGTCAATAATTGAAAATATTTGGCAAACTGCGTCTATTCCTACAGTGACGCGAACAAGGATCGTTCAAATGTTGAAAGCATATCATTTAAAGTGCAAAAATCTACTCAGGTCTATCAAGAGGCTCTCCCCAGACAAGTTAAATTGTTTTCAGCTAAGCAGAAAGATACTTTTTGATATTTCAAAGCATTCGCTCAATGTACGTCCTAAGGATAAAAAGGTTCCTAAACAAGAGCAAACTTTTTGACCGATCAAAGAACGTCTCGGGTAATGGTAATCAGCGGAATCGACGTAACTGCTACAAAGAAGTTGCAAAAGACTAAAAAGGAACCATTATAACAGGGTTTAACTGTGATATCAGGGTTTCTATTACATAAAGAAGTTTCCCAAGATAGAATTATGGCAATTGGTTGTGATGGTACGAATATTAATACTGGAAAGTATGCTGGAATTATAAGATTGCTTGAGAAAAGGCTACAAAAACCACTTCAGTGGATAATTTGTTTGCTCCACACGAACGAACTGCCTTTGAGACATCTGTTTCTTCATCTCGATGGATCTTCATCTCGATGGATCTTCATCTTCATCACTTTGGGACCTAAATTAGTCCACTGGGAAAATCACCGGAAACCCGAGAAAAGCTGCCTGTTAAAAAATTTTAATGCATCGAAGGTCAAATGCTACCAGAAATGGCCAAAGATCTGAGTTCAGACCAAAGATATTGAAATATAAGTAGATGTGCTATCTGCAGTTTTTACTAGGTGGGACTGCGCTTCCGGGTGTCGCCGATATTGTTTATCAATTAACAAATAAACTAAATTAACGAATAAAGCAAACTAATGTTAAACTAAACGAACGAATTCTTTCCGTATTCAAACTATATTGTTGACCAATACTAATGCACACCTTCAAAAAATCAACGAAATGAAAAAATTATTTTTGTATGCAAACTACTCTAATTAGGCCGTAGTCCGCCGACAGATGCGCGGACACCATAGCATATCTCTTTTGTATTTGAATATCTTTGGTTCAGACCAACAGTACAGTCTGTCCCTGAAGACTGGCTCTGTGCCCTCTGGTTGGAAAAAAGCGGTTATCCATCCTATTCCAAAGAAGGGTGACCGCTCCAACCCGGCCAACTACCGCCCCATAGCGATCACATCAGTTCTGTCTAAGGTGATGGAACGTGTGATCAACGACAAACTGCTCACATACCTCGAGAAGAACAAAATTATTAACGACCGTCAATACGGATTCCGGCGGAACCGCTCGTGCGGTGATCTTCTCGCGTATGTGACGCATGTTTGGGGGCGATGCCTGGAACGTTTTGGTGAGACCCAAACGGTTGCACTGGACATATCCAAGGCCTTTGACCGGGTTTGACACCGAGGACTTGTCAACAAACTGCATTCTTACGGACTTCCCGCATCCTTGTGTACGTGGATTGCCGACTTCTTGAGGGAGAGGTCGATTCAGACGGTAGTCGATGGTTTCACCTCTTCCTCTCACTCGATAAATGCTGGCGTCCCGCAGGGATCGGTTCTGTCTCCAACTCTGTTTTTGTTGCACATCAACGACCTTTTGTCATGTGCACCAATTCACTGTTACGCGGATGACAGTACAGTTCATGATAGCTTTTTGTTTGACAAGCCCCCAAAGGGCTCATAAACTCCAACAGCTCGTAAGGCTTTGAAGCAAAGAATGGACGGTTACCTCGAGAGTGTTTTCTCTTGGGGTAAAAATAATCTCGTTGAATTTAATGTTTCAAAGACCCAATCTTGTCTGATTACGTCTAAAAGGGATCGCAATGAAAATCTAGTCTCTTTCAACGGAAGCAATCTTCCGAACAGGCCCTCCATTGATATACTTGGTGTAACCCTAAGTGACCAGCTCAGGTATGGGGGCTCCATCGAAGCCAGAGTAAAGTTAGCCTCCCAAAAACTGGGCGTACTGTACAGGGCCCGCAGATACTTTAATAGTACACAACTGCTAACCCTGTACAAATCGCAAGTGCGCCCCACGGTTGAATTTGGCAGCCACCTCTGGTCTGGAGCTCCAAAATACCTGAAAAATACCCTCGACTCTGTGCAGAAACGGGCGGTCCGTTTGATAGATTCTCCCATCTTAACAGACGGATTGCAATCTTTAGAGCACAGGCGTCGGGTGGGAATGCTATCCTTGTTCTACCGGTATTACAATGGAAGATGCTCCGAGGAACTAGCATCATTGATCCCTTCGGCACCGGTGCATAGTCGGGAAACACGCCAAACGCGTGCCCAACATTTGTACACAGTTGACATTTGTCACATGAGAACGGGTCGTTTCTTCGACTCGTTCTTGTGTTCAACAGCTCGGCTGTGGAATGATTTGCCGGCCTCTGTGTTTCCTCCTTCCTACAACATTGGTCTCTTCAAGACCAATGTTCATTCCTTCCTCTCCTCAAAAAGACCCTCCACACAGCATCCCAGATGACATAGGCCCTGAGGGAAATTATTTTCCTCAGGGCCTCCTGTGTGGAGTTAATGTAAAAAAAAAAAAAAAGCGGCGGTAGTTTCAGGTGAATTTCCAGAAGACCTAGGCAATAAATCTCCAGGCAAACTATCACATGCCCGTTGGATCACGCGTGCTAACCGAATACTACGTTTGTATGTATCAACTGAAGAACCATCTGAAAATTTGAAAACTCTAGCTACTTTTGTGGTCAAAGTTTACGCACCGTCTTGGTTCTCAATTAAAAATAAACCATCATGCAAAGAAGGCACGCGTCATCTGTTCAATATTATTAAGGCCTGCAGATACCTGCCAGAAACTCTAAAAAAAATTATAGATCGTGTTATCCAAAGAAACGGCTACTTTGCGCATCCTGAAGGGATTCTTCTTGCGATGATAACAGATGATTAAAAACATGTTAGAGAGCTGGCAGCCCGCCGCATACTAAAGCCACACAGTACTACTCAACCTCTAACACCTAGACCTTAGACTGTTTCAAGTGCCATTGATAGATTTTAATGCTTCTACATATACTGATTTAATAAATTGGCAGGAAAACTTAACCGAACCACCGATTTTGAAAACTTATCGGACTAGGAAATTCAGAATATCGTGGAATCTGGTGGTGAAAGCGAACTATTGTTTATAAGGCTTCTCTGCCACACTCAGCTGTTGAAAGAGCTGTAAAAAAATACGACAGAGGCTTCCATTTCTCAGTGCACAAGAAAGTCGCGATTAGGTGCAATAAATGCCAAGCTGGAATCGCAAAACCAAATTCCTAAATTTGAAACTAAAAACGATTTTAAACCTAAATAATGAATGTATAATTTTTCACGTTTGTTTCAAATTTCTTTTTTTTTTACAGCGATGCCTTAATAAATATCTTAATTATATATTGTTTATCATTTAACACCTACTTATCACTAAATTAATCATAATGTATCGCCTTATAAACTTTAAACTTTTTTACTCTAATTTTCAATTTTTGGAGTAACTGCGGAGGCTGAAGATCTTAATCAAATGAAATGAAAAAACCCACGTATTTTTACTTTAACATAAGGCACAAATCCCTCCCTATTAGAACTCTGAATCTTGCATAACTTCCGAACGACTGTACCAAATAGGATAATTATTTTTTTGTTGTGTTCGTTATTGTCTGGTGAGCTCTGGTATTATGAAATTTGTATAAAAAATTGCAATAAGTGGCACGCAAGCTGTTTGAAAATTAAATGTACCGGGAACCAGAGAGGGTTTGCGGGATGGAGGAAGGGGGGGAGAGGGAAGGTGGAGGAGGCGGAGTGGAAACGCGAGAGAGGAAGAGGACGCGGGAGAGGAATGGGGGGGGGGACGGAAGGGGAACGGGACAAATGGGAAAGGACACGCAGGGAGAAACAATTTCTTTATTAAATGGCATAGCAAAGCATGCCGGGTACCAGCTAGTTCTTAATAATAATAATACACGTAAGATGAAAATATCATTAAATTGGATGTTACGAAAACTTTTAATAATAAAAAATAAAAGTTTTCGTATCATCGAATATAATAATAATAATAGATCTGAATGTAATGGAATCTTTAAGTTCAATTTTCATTCACTTCCCGAACTACCGAAATATGTGAATCTTCACACACATAATAAAAATGATTACAATACATACACTAATAAAGTTTACTTTCCTTTATTTAGAACAGGGTTTCCCAACCAGTGATCTGCAAGATGCTAGAAGGTCTCTGGTCGAGAAGTCTGAATGAAAAAAAATCGGGAAAATTCAGTTTATCATTATTGTACCATTACGCCCCTCCCGTTACGCTACCCGTCCCGGGTGCCACCCATGCTAGCCTACGCCACTGACCACAAGCAGTGGCTTAGGCTAGCGTGGATGGCACCCGGATAAGTTGACAAACACAAATTTGCAAAAAAGGTTGGGAACCACTAATTTAGAGCATGTTTTTTGGTCTTTTTTAGATAATTTTTTTTTTACCTGCCCACGCCCTCACTGTGCCATCTCAATGCCCCTAATTTTATCTGGGTCTTCTACTGCCCACTAGAAAGTCTCAAACGTTATCGCCCACTTTGAGAACCTATGATTTATACTATACTAGCTTTTGCCCGTTGCAGAGGCAACTAACGGGTTAAAACACTATGCGATTTGACGTGTGAACGCGGACGAAGTGAGCAGGAGTGTTAAATTAAATATATGAAGAAAAAACGATGCCTGAATGCGGATGAAGCGAGGAGTGAGGGCCTATAAAGGGAACAGGTAGTTGACCGCTCCCCCAAAGTTTCATCCCAATCGGATGAACGGTTTAGCAATGCATAATTTCATGACGCCAGAGTTCACTATTTTATACAGAATGAATCGACTGGATGCGCACATCAAATCCCAAAAGTTTCATCGCAATTGGATGAACGGTTTAGCAATGCATAATTTCTTGATGCCGAGCTCACTATTGTATATGAAAACCATGCGCCAAAACCATGCGGGCATGCATACATCAAATCCCCAAAGTTTCATCGCAATCGGATGAACGGTTTAGCAATGCATAATTTCATGATGCCAGAGCTCACTATTGTACACAGAAACCATCGCCGGCATACGCACATCAAACCCCCAAAGTTTCATCGCAATCGGATGAATGGTTAAGCAATGCATAATTTCATGATTCCAGAGCACGCTATTTTATACAGAAAGAATCGAGGGAATGCGCACATTAAATCCCCAAAGTTTAATCGCAAACGGATGAACTGTTTAGTTTATAAACTCTATTTTATTGCATTGAGAATATTACAGAAAAAACATTATTTCGTGGTGCGCGGGTAGGTACTTCTTCACATATTTTTTCACAAAAATGACACTATAAAAATGTATTTGTCAGTAAAAAAATTACAGAAAAGATATTATTTCATTGTGCGCGGGAAGGTACTTAATGCACTTGCAGTAATTTTTAAAGTTATATGCGTACATACATTTCGGCGATTCATTTTTATACAAATTTCATAATGCCAGAGCTCAACAGTAGTTTGATACAAACCTTGTCCTGATAATAACAAACACAACATAAAAATAATTATTTAATTTGGTGCAGTTGTTCGAAAGATATGCGCAGGGCTGGGCAAAATACATGCTTTGCTGTAATTAAAATACAAATTACAAAATACTTTTTCGCATGTATTTAAAATACGAAATACAAAATACTTTCAAGTCGTGTATTTGAAATACAAAATACAAAATACAGTATTTTAACCATTTTTTAATTTCAAATACAAAATACAAATTACAAAATACATTTGGTTTTGGTATAACTTTTGGTTGCAATGTATTGTCTTAAGTGCCCATATCTAAGGGTGCGTTTCCATAGAAGCAAAGCTGAGCAGAGTGAAACAGAGACGAACTTAAATTGACTAATCATATTGCTCAGGAGACATATCTTGTGTCCGCTCCACTTGTAAAATTTTGTGGTATAGGACTTAGGTGTTAGATCATAATAATAACACTAGCTGGTTCCCGGCATGCGTTGGGTTGACATATTCAAAGAAATAAATTGTTTCTCCCTGCATGTCCTTTCCCGTGCGTCCCCGTTCCCCTACCGCATCCCTTTCCCCTCTTGCATTCCCCTTCCACCTTCCCTACCCTCTCCCCTCTCCCGCTCCCCCATCCCGCCAACCCCCTCCCGCGTTCAATATATTTAGTCCCAGTACATTCAGTTTTCAAAAAACTCGCGTACCAGCTATTACAATTTTTTATTCAAATTTTCATTTTTCACATGTTACAAATATTCATCTTTCTATATTATAAGAACAATCAATCAAATCTGGTACCTAACATAGGTACCTATTTAAACATCTATAATTTTAAAAATCCATTGACAATTCTTTTGTTACAAAAAAAACAGCTGCTTGCTAAATTCAATTTCATCAAACGCGCGAACTGTCAAAAGTGCAAAGTTAAAATAGTCGTTAAGTTTTCTGAAATTATCCAATTTTCTGCATAATTTTCTTAATTTTTCTTTCCGTAAGAATCTTCTATAAAGTATAAGAAAACTTAAAAAAAATAATGAAATAGGTAAAGTCATTCTGAAGTTATGGCATGACCAAGGGAAACAAGGATTCATTTTTATATATAAATGGATGACGTTTGTATAGCGCAGTTTTGTGTTATTTCACTTCAAATGCGCTCTACAGTAATTAACTTTTAAAAAATCTAGTAATCGGTCAAATTATTCCTTTAGTTTTTGATCTAATACTATGATACAAAAATGTACAAGACAAAGCAATGACAAGTATAATATAATATTATACAAAATGTACAATAACAGTGCTATTATAGTACAGGACAATAATAATAACTAGCATGACGTTAAAAAAAATGTACAGAATATTATAAAGCAATGATAAGGGGGCATACATTAATTACGTGTGCAGTTTTTCTTCCAAACCAGACTCCCCACGCCCCTTGGTGAGATAAATTTGGGCCACTTCGTTTATTCTTTTCAAGTAACGTGAGATTTTGCTGGACCCCCCCCCCCCTTTTGAGCTCACGTAATTAATGTATGCCCCCTAAGAGAACTACAAATAATTATTCGTAAGAGTGCTATAGCAAAAGACAATAGTACAGGATTCTACGTTTTTAGTCTATGTATTTTCTATGTGTGTTTATTTTTCATTATCATTATTAAGATCGCTAAATGTATTTGAAAATGTATTTTGAAGCCATAAGTATTTGAAATACAAATTACAAAATACCTCAGCAGCAGTTAATTGAAATACCAATTACAAAATACATTTTTAGGAAGTAATTGAAATACAAATACAAAATACGTATTGGTATTTCAAATACGTATTTCAATTACAAGTATTTCAAATACTGCCCAGCCCTGGATATGTGCGTACATACATTTTGGTGATTCATTTTTATACAAATTTCATAATGCCAGAGCTCAACAGTAGTTTGATACAAACCTTGTCCTGACAATAACGAACACAACATAAAAATAATTATTTAATTTGGTGCAGTCGTTCGAAAGATATGCGCGTACATACGTTTCGGCGATTCATTTTTATTAATAGAGAAGAAGATTTCCTGATATTTTTGGTGAAATTCATAATGTTAATAATTTGTTATTGTATAATATGTGCAATTTGATACTTGCAGAACTTAATACATAATAACATTACTAAAATTAATTAAAAAAAATTATATACATATATTTGTTATTGATTTAAAAAATTATTTGTGTGTTTATTAAATTCTGCTTGGTTTTGATTATCTTGTGGGTAATTCATCAACAATGTGGGGTTTGGTTCTACACACAGGGATTTGAGTCACCCAGGTTCTCACACTACTTTTCTATTCCTTAGAGAGTCCGCATGAGTGAGAGATATGAACTCCTTCCGGAGAGTCTAACCTGAGGGAGTATGATTACTGCCCGTGGTTCTAACCAAACTAAACTACTCATTTCCTCCTGTGCGTGCTGAGAACAAAATGTCCACAAGAAGAAATGTGTATTTCGTGGATGGTTTAAAAATTCAGCATAAAGTTTATGTTCACGATGTATGTTTTCGTAACCAACAGCAGACTGTAATTCCTGGACGCCTGAAGATTGGCCCGTGCGAATGTGTATTGCACCCCAAAAATTGTATGGATCATTGGCCAATCAATAAAGCACCTAAAAAAATTCTATTCTATTGTCACCTGCACACGGTCATAACTACATTAGTCATAATTGGGGATAATTTGGGAGGCGGGAATGGGTACCGCCGCCCCGGGAACCTTTATTGGATAACCAACACCTCTGCCATAGGTCACCCCAAGTGGTTTGCTACGTTTGGTGATTTAGCAGGGGTGCCCGGGTTCATGGGATGAGGTGTGTTTAGATCTGATGACCAGGACACACTGAACCCCAGATTCCTACTTAAACCCTTTTCCTTCCCAGAATCCTCCTCTCCTTCCTTTACCTAAAAAACCCTCCACACAGCATCCCCTAAGATGACATAGGCCTTCAGGGAAATTATTTTCCTCAGGGCCTCCTGTGTCTAGCTCATGTAAAATAAAAAAAAGTCATCTTGAAAACTCGGACAACATACACAAGCTGTGCACTGTCTGGACACCATAAATGTCTTGGGGGTGTGTTTCAACTTTGGAATTAGTGCAGCTATAAACATTATGAATGATCATTTGTCAGAAATGAAATGGGCGATCCGTTTGATAGATTCCCTTATCTTAACAAATACATTGCAATCTTTAGAGCACAGCAGTCGGATGGGAATGCTATTCCCGTTCTACAGGTATTTTAATGAAAGATGTTCCAAGAAGCTTCATTGTACCTTCGGCAGTGCATTGTCAGGAAACACGCCAAATGTGCGCCTAACATTTGTACATAATTGACATTGTTATCACATGAGAATGTGTCATTTCTACAACTTGTACTTGAGGTTGGCTGTGGAACGATTTGTCGGCCTCCATGTTTCCTCTCCCCCACAAAGTGTTCACTCCTTTCTTTTCTCAAAAAGGCCCTCCACACATCATCCCCAAAGATGACATCCTCCTGTGTGCAGTTAATGTGAAAAATAGTGGTGAAAATTTCCAATGGATGTAATAAATTCTAATCTCTGCTGCATCCTTTCAGTGGGGCTTCACTCAGCGCAAGGTAGCCCTAGTACTACTCTCTTATCGCACACTCGTTGCTTGGCATCTTATTGGTCGTGCAGTAGATGCGCTCGCTCACGGATCTTGGATTAGAGTATAAACAGCGGACATAAATTTTATTGTACTAACTTATCCTGTATACATCAGTGTTGCCATCTTCGAATCTGCAATTTATGGAATAAAAATTTCTCCACAAGTTTAGGGTGGCAAATGAGTTCTTTCTGTATGTCCTAACACAGCAGTTTTCAACCTGTGGTACACGCACCCCGCACCCCTTGGGGTTCACAAAGCAAAAATCTGGGGCGCTTAAGAGCGTTTAACCAGCCAGCGGACGAAAATCCACATTTCGTCGAAAGTTGTTCTTACGATCGTGCAGGGCGGTTACAATGAGAAAGATTAATTATTCTCCGTACCAGCGTTTTTAAATTATAACTCAATATCGAATTTATTTCAATCCAAATTAGCTTTAATTTATACCTTCATCCAAAAATGCTGAAAGGCGTGATGATAAAACTATTAAAATAATGTACTTTTTGTAGTTATTTTTTGATTATAAGTATTTATCATTTTTCAATAATGTCTAAATTTAATAAGAATGTTAAAAAAATCTGAAATATATTAGTTTGTAAGTGCGCAAATAAATACACAAATGGACCAATTTTCGTCAAGAAACACACGTACGTACATATTTTTTTGTGATTTTATTTAAACTAAAATTAAAATTCTAAAACATGCGATACCCAGATAAGGTATTAATTTATTTTACTGCATGATTATATGATTTGAAATGGGTGTTGTATAATACAAAATCTTTTTTGAAAATTTAACAAATCTGCCAACAGCCTATGGAATAACCTTATTATACTAAAAATTAAAAAATTTTCTCTAAATTTATTACATGCGAATGCTAGATAAAAGAACAATCTTTCGAAATCCATTTATAATTTTTTGTGGAAAAGAGTCAATACGTCTAAAATCTGATTTGAAAATGACATATTTCTGGTTTTCTCTGGTAATGCCCTCTAATATTGTGGCATGAATGTAGTAGGTTTTAAAACTCAGGTCAATGTTTTGAAATTTCGGCGGTTTACGCTCAGTGGTTTAATTGTATTTATGTGATTTGATTGTTAAATTCATGTAATGAGTATTAAAAAATTACAAATAAAACATGTCTTTCATTACACGTGTGCACAAGGTAGATAGAGTATACGAGACACAACAAATTTGTAGTAAGAGTCAGGGGGTACGCAGGCTGAAAAAGGTTGACGACTAACATGTAAGCTATTTTCGCTGATAAAATTATGTTATTCTTTTATTAGATATGACGGGAAATCCGTCGAGATGGCAACACTGCTAAACATTACTTGCGTTGAGGGTATAAAAGCAAATCTATATAGTCACTATGGTATTCGACTGCCGCCTAAATGTCTTTTTTTATTTATTTATCTATAATAAAATATATTTACAATGGTTTTATTTGTATGCCTGTCTCACTATATACCTGTGTCGTCTTTACAAAACCGCTCTAGATGCTGAAGAAAGTATCGAACTACATACAATCAACATCAGGTAAAATGGGATGAGAACATGCTTGGAATAACAAGATGGAACTGTATAAAACAATATTTCACCAAATAAAGTTTATTGAAAATATTAGAATGTAAATGATGTACAATTATTACATGAAGGTGTTCAATCTCTGCTGTAATCAAAGGAGTAGTCGAAGTACGATTGATCGAATGTGTGGAGTCTCGTGAAACCATCTTCTCCTCCAGAGGCGTAGCTCTTTCCATCCGGGTGGAACACCAAACTGTTGATGGGACCAAAGTGACCTTTCACTCTGCCGAATTCTTCTTCAAAGACCATGTGGAAGAATCTGGAATCGAATTTGCCGTGCCTGGTGGACGTTGTTGTTACATCCATGGCATCTTGTCCACCACCGAGCACTACATGGTCCAAAATGGGACTGATAGCTGCAGAATTCACGGGTCTTTCAGTCTGGTATTCCTTCAACAGTTCAAGGGAACTGGAATCAAACAACTTCGCGGTGTGATCTTTGCTGGCGGTGACAAACATTGTGTTGTCTCTCGACATCTGCATGTCGTTGATGCTTCCTACATGCTCCTTGATGGAGTGCAGCTTCTTTCCGGTTCTCAAATCCCACTGCCTGATTTCACCATTCTCGTGTCCGGTAATAAGAACCTCGTCCAGCGAGCCCCACAGGACAGAAGTTACCTTGTGGTCATTCACTTCCCACTTGAGGATAGGAGAATGAATATGACTTGAATCATCGACGTTTCGTGTATCAATGATGAAAACTTCGCAAGGTTGTTTCATTGCTTTATCGGTAGAGTAGGCGGCTTGGTTTGCGCTGTAGCTGAAAGCGCAAGTTCTTACGGAAGAATTTGTGTTGATGGTCCCGATCTCCTTGCCGGTTTCACAATCCCAAAGTCGGCAAGAGCTGTCACCTCCACCGGTGATGACTGCGGTGGAATGCCAGTTGACATCAATACACCAAACGACACCTCCGTGGCCGTTGAAAGTGCCGAGGCGCTCCCCGTTCAGAGCCCACCATACGTTAGGCTTGGAATCCTTTGCTGCGGTAAATAGCAAATCTCCCTCACGATTATACTTAATTTGTGTAATAGCACGCTCGTGCCCTTGCAGTAGTAAGGGCTTCATTTTAAACTGTAAAATACAAAAGCGGTTCTAACACCGAACACGCTTAGCCAAAACGTCAAAAGGAAAATGGAAGAGTCATAGAAACGTCATACACGAGGAAATCTATGATATTTGTAGTCTATGCCTCAGGTTCGTGAAAGAAAAACGAATTTTTATCTATGTTATTGTTATCCTTGGGCGAGAGATATAATATCGACTGCTGAAAGGCAAAACCCTTTAAGCCACAAAACTAAAATTTTACAGGAGATGATAAAAACGAATATCTAATGACATGTTGACTTAATTTATCATTTTTAATGTTTATTTGGTAGAATATACATAGTTTTCTGACATGGTGCAAAATTATTTGATTCAAAGCATAATAATGAAAGATATTAATGAAAAACAAAAAAAAATGTGGCTTAAAGTATTTGACCTTTCCTTTATTCTCGGCTCACTTTACATTATGAAGCTTGATGGGTTTTACCAAACTGAGTTTTTAGTAAATCACTTATCTTTAAGAAGCTTGAATGCTTTTACTTTGCCAACTTTAAGTAGATGGGAGTTAGAATTGTGGTTCTAACTCTCCTCACTGGACCTGCCGTATGTATTATTGTATTACTTATAATAAATATTATCATTAAATTTTATTGGAAAATAATACTTTTTTTATTATATATTTTAATTATTATTTTCCAATAAAATTTAATGATAATATTTATTATAAGTAATACAATTATACATATGGCAGGTCTAGTGAGGAGAGTTAGAACCACAATTCTAATGAAAAAAATAAAATTAAACAAAATTTAAAAAAAAAGAAAATTTATTTAAAAAAACTTGAAACAATATTTTTGTCCTATTTATAGATACATAGTAAAATGACAAGAAATATAACTATTTATTATCAAGTGCAAACTAATCTACAGGGTCAGTCGTAACGTCCTCATCATCCGTCTCCATTAATGTATCAGGAGCATCGCATGATTCCCCGAGGTTTTTAAATTCTGCGTGATACCTCTCAGGAATAATATTTTTTGCACACAGATTCATCAGGTCCCGGTATTTAGCTTTATTGATTCCCAGGGGGCTTTGGTATATGCCTAGTGGAAAGGCAAGTTGATGTGCACTTGAGTTTCTCCTTCCTTTCACCTTCATAGTGTGTATATCTTCAATATTGGTAAATGTGTATGCGAATTTTATCTCATTCTCACCCTTTTTAAAAAACACCTTTCTAATATTCCTTATCGAAATTTTGTGCCCAACATCCGTCTTGGCGTTATTTGGGAAAATAAACTCCTGCACACCTTTCCAATTTCGGAAGTAGGTGTGGTCCAACACATTAACCTCATATGGTCCAGGATTTGACCTGGCATTTGTAATTATCGTGGGCCATTCTGAGGGAGCCCAAATTATTTTTTTTCTATAATTTGATTCGATGCATGCATGCATCGAATCAACTGGCATGTACGTATGACCTGGTAACAAAAAATTTAGAGACACTTCTAGAATATTCACAGATTTTGTTAAAAAATAATAAATCGTTGAAATAACTTGACGGTTCTTGTTTTGCCCCGGGCAACTGTCGCAATATAAAGCCACACTTTTTTTTTCAACATCTGTATCTAGATCCTTCAAATAGTTAAACAAGACGGAGCAAACCTCGTTTGCTCCCCTGTTGCCGTCCTTTTCACCCCACACATAAGCACAGCCTCTTCTTGTACCGCTTTCATAGAATGTAAGGTTATACATGGCATACTTCCTCGAATAATAGAGAAGCATACTTTGGCCGTGTGGGGTGTTGAGAACCTTCTGGAGATCAAATGAAGCGCATACAAAAGATTTATCATTCTTTGCACGTTGTTGATCCACATCAAATGCTGCTTTCGTTGACACCTTTTCATTCAGGTGAATGGTAAGTGACAGATTTTCTTCGGTAGCCACTTCACTAACACCACATATGGCACACTTATCCTTTTTTGGAGTGTGAATCCCAATGTTATAATTATTTTTTAAATAATTTTTAAACACTCTTTCACCCACCGGAACCTCATTCTGCGACACTATAAGATTTTTGTAAATTTTAAACAGATTTGTATAATTTTTATACTCCGTGGGCAAGTACAATTTTGTTGAATTTGCTCTACCATAATGTGAGGGAAGAGCTGGAAGCAATTCAATAAACTTTTTGATTTGTGAATTCATCACAGCTTTTGTTTTATTAGGCGGATCCTTTTTTCCCCGTTGATCCACTTTAGGCGTATTTAATGACGTCTTATTTCTAATGGTGTACTGAATAAAGCTTTGAGTAATGTCTAAAGTTTTCAAAAAAAATTTTTGGCATATTTGTACTCTATCATTATTAAATGGGAAAAAACATACCAGTCGGATTTCTCGTGAGAATCCTAAACTTAAAACATTTGGATCTTTTTGATAACGCCTTTTTATCGGACGGCTCTCAACAAAATTTAAAATGAAAGACTTTTTGCCGTTACTGTCTAATTTCCAATACTGTTTAAATATTTCCTGTCGGGCATAATCAGTAAACTTGGTCGAACATTGGAATTGGCACTTTTTTCTAAAACATGGATCATCTTGCACACGTTTAGCTGGCATGACAATGTTGTTTTTTGTTGTATACTCTGAGCCGCTAGATTTTTGAGTTTTTCTAGAGACCCGTTTATTCTCTTTCTTTTTCTTCCGTTTCCCCTGGCTTCCAACAATTCCCATCTCTGCTGACGTTGAAGTTATTGGTACTTCTGCAAAATAAGAATAATGAATCAATTTCCTGCCGTGCAAGTTATTATTAAGAATTTATCTACTTTTGAAAATTGTGATTCAACTACAAGTAGGTAATAATGAATGTATTTATTTAAATAATGGTGGATATTTACAATTCATATTGAAAACAAAACATGACCAAAAATAATTAAATAATTTTACCTTCAATCAGTGCAGCCGGTACAGATGCAGGAACTATACTAAGATTGCAGATATTATTCTGTTGTGTATTTGGTACTTCTGCAAAATAAGAATAATGAATCAATTTCCTACCGTGCAAGTTATTATTAAGAATTTATCTTCAGACTTTTAAAAATTGTGATTCAACTACAAGTAGGTAATAATGAATGTATTTATTTAAATAATGGTGGATATTTACAATTCATATTGAAAACAGAACATGACCAAAAATAATTAAATAATTTTACCTTCAATCAGTGCAGCCGGTACAGATGCAGGAACTATACTAAGATTGCAGATATTATTCTGTTGTGTATTTGGTACTTCTGCAAAATAAGAATAATGAATCAATTTCCTACCGTGCAAGTTATTATTAAGAATTTATCTTCAGACTTTTAAAAATTGTGAATCAACTACATGTAGGTAATAATGAATGTATTTATCTGAATAATGGTGGATATTTACAATTCATATTTATTGAAAACAGAACATGACCAAAAATAATTAAATAATTTTACCTTCAATCAGTGCAGCCGGTAAAGATGCAGGAACTATATCAAGATTACAGATATTATTCTGTTGTGTATCGTCCATTGCAATAAGTTCATTGAACTCAATGATTATAAGATTATCATCCCCGGTGTAATCAATGGCAACTGGAGCTTTTTCTGTAAAACACAATAACAATTTTTATTCGTTTATAATTGATGAGTTATTTGGAATTATGTAAATATGGAGTTAAATAGGAATATGCAAGTAGATATGAGTTTTTATAAATAAAAGTATGCTACATTGATTCAAGAAAGTTTCATTTTTACCGGGAGGAAAATAATCCATCGGGATTTCATCTGAAGGAATGAGAGATCTGTCTGGACTTTCTTTAGCCAAACCAATAGATCTAATGTTACTTTCATTTGAAAACAAACAAATAAGATGCAAAAACATGTCTTAACTATGGAATATGCTAATGAATATGAGTTTTTTAAATAAAAATCTGCCAAACAAAGCAAATTTTAGAGGTTAGAATACACGTCAAATAATATTATCAAAACAACACTTTTGCCAGAATATACGTTAGTTATTTAGCTTCAGCATTGTTTTGAATATTTAAAAAGCTGCAAAAATATACTTCAAATACATTTTTATGGTTAAAATGTAAAATTAAATAATAATGTAACACGTGCGCTGAAACAAAATTCAATTAGCAAATAAATTGACTTACCATTGATATCTCGGGTTCCAAATGATTTGAAATTGACACCACACAATTCTAAAATCTTTTGAGATCTTTTTAGTGCCATATCTTCAGTAATTAATTAAAATAAGCGTTTTTAATTGCGGAAGCCGAAAATATGCAACTCACTCACTAAATGTCAAAACTGTTTTGAGCTGCTTGAAGTCGCTGCCTACCGGTAGAAAAATGAAAGTCCCCTGCATTGCCGACGTAATTCCCATACAAGCCGAGTTGAAAAACAGTCACGCAGCTTAAAGCAATTGACCATACGGGATTATAATAACACAAAATTGAAATATCACTGATTTGAGGGTTGACTGCTTTTACCTGTTTGTGTTTTTACGAAACCTATAAATTTTCGTATAATAAAATGCATTTTTTGATATAAAAACAGCATTTACCAGCTTAAGTTGTTTGACCAGGTTGTTCTTTGAAGACTACTTTATATGAAACCAATGAAAAGTAACATTTCCAAAAAATGTGGCTTAAAGGGTTTTACCAAAACACAGTCGATATAATAAAAAATCATTTTACGTATAAATTACATTTCAACTTCTTTCTAAACTTTTATATGAATGCTTCTGCTGAAACCGGTCCCTGTATTCGATGGAGCTTACGAGAAATTTTATATTATTATAATAATATATTATTATTAGTGTTATTTTTTCCATGCAATCTTATTTTGAAGTTTTCAAATAATTGACATTGAGGCAATACTCGGGAGAAATTAAAAAAAAAAAAATCGAAAAACTTTTTTTTGCGGATGAGGGCTGAGGAATAGTTTGGCATGGCATAACTCATGGTATCGCGATTGCTAGCCAATCGATATTTGAAAATGATGCAACTCCTTTATGAAGCTGTTGTGGTCACACGGCTGTCAGCTGTCGGGTTACAATTGTGACAGATCCTAAAAGAATCTGATGATATTCTGAGCTCTCACCTTCCCTCTATACTTCTTTTCCCCCTATGCTAGATTCTAGCTTTCGTGTGCGACTAGAACATAAAGTAATCTATATAGTCCACGTCCAAATACCGTATTGATAGTATATACTCTTGTGAGGCTAGCATTATCTAAAGGTCATTAACATTCTATAAAATCGTGACACAAATTATTTTGAATAAGTATCTGGAACTTGGGGATGAGCCATATCGTAGGGAGTAGGTATAGAATGCACTGCCACGGCAGAGGTGTGTCGCGTTCTTCCCTCTTTGCCCGTCAATGCGAAGGAAAATTGTGTGATGGTGAGATGATTTGTCGCTTTTAACCCCAATTTAATTTAAGAAATAAAAAAATATAGATTATTGTCTTGCATCGATGGTTGTTCAGTCGCTTTTCTCTCTGGTTATTTCCTGTGCCGAATGTTTACGAGCATTCACGAAGCTAGTCGAAGTTTTCAATGTCCCTTTTCATTCGTCCTTGTTTGGTGCGATATTGAAGTGTTGTGGAGACAAATATTTGTGTTAACTTGGAGACAGCTTCATCAAAGGTTAGTAGTTTTACCGTTTTCTACGTGTACATTTTACAAATGAGCCCCTTATGCAGCAAATTCACTCTGAAATCAAAGTTCTAAAATGGCGTCGACACCGAAAGAATCCACGATGTAAATAGTGATTTTTACTTTACAGGGCCTAACGATGCTCTGTTATAATTTAATATTATAGATTTTTCATTTTCAAATCTAATGTGTTTAATTGTTCGATATTTGCCTAGTGCAAAGGTTAACTGTATCTATTTTTTGACTTGCTTAGTATTCGTGTTGATGCTCTATGTATGTATGTATTATGTTATCTATGTAAAAATATAGGTATTTGTGGATGTAGTTAGCTCGCACTGAAAATTTGACATTATGCAGTTGGTGATAGAGTCGAAAATCGACTGTGGCTCTTTTTTACCCACACATATTCGTCTACCTTGCGTATGATCTTAGGTTTGTATGTGTTTAGATACGCCTAGATGTAATACGATACACTTTCTTATTTCAATCAAATTATTTCATACCTGCTTGGTGGTTGTTAGGAAAATTGAATCCCCATTTTGCACTTTGCCAAAATTATTGCCAAAGTTACATTTTGAGTTACGTTTTTGACATGGAAATTCGTGGATTTTTCGCAGATTGTCGGTTGTTGCCAACCTTTTTTTGGTCTTTTTTAAAAAGTTTTTAAGATCAAATTTTTTTGTATGCACTGAAGCCCCAAACACCTGTTAATTTGTCACAAAACATCAAGATTAGATAACAAACCCAATTATGTATTCAATTAACTGCAAACCACAAGCATAAACCTCAAAACGCAGGCGGACGTCGTGAACAGTGACGGTTCGTGATTTTTCTGTGAGCTAGAGTGCTAAGATTTGAAAAATACGACACTAAAGATGTTGTAGTTGAAGATGTATTAATTTTTTTTTCAATATTTCAATTTTTTGTTATGTTTTTGTGAAGTT
Source organism: Limnephilus rhombicus (assembly GCA_929108145.2). NCBI lineage: Eukaryota > Metazoa > Arthropoda > Insecta > Trichoptera > Limnephilidae > Limnephilus > Limnephilus rhombicus. Next base: position 40,631,994 of record OV815280.1, read on the forward strand.
TTTTTTGTGACGAAAAGTGTAGAACCGTCCCTGGTCGTGAACACTGGTAAATGTAGTTACAGTTAATTAACAGGGACTTTCGTTTACTTAATAATTTAGTAATTTTTAGTTAATTAATTAATGTGCGTTTATTTATTTACATATACCAAACCAAAGACATTTTTTAGATGTCAATTTTAAAAAAATATGCTTTTGCTATAGGCTGCTAGTCCCGAATTAATTCCTGCATCGATCACAACAAATAATAAAACTGTTGTAAAAATAAAATATTTACTCCCGCAGTTAAAATAGAGCCAGGATAATGATGGCCTAACCAAGTGTATAGGCAATGTGATAAGATAATTAAAATTTTCTAAAATAAAAGTTTGAAATTTAACAACACACCTCTTAAGTTTTGTGCAATTACTAAAATCGACTGCGACATTAAGCGCACTGTCACTAAGCGCTGCTGTTTTGTTGTAGAAAGAATCAGGGGTTCCAACATGACAGAAAAAATACATATAAATTATCGGTTTATTACAGTTCTCAAACGTAAATAAAGCATTGTTTCTTTTCAAATCGTTAGTAAATCTTTTAATAGTTAATTAATTATTACGGTAAATACATATACAGAAAAGTGGGACAGGATTAAAACGCACTTAAAAATACACTTGATCAGTTAGATAATAAATGAAAAGTAAGTTTTTCAGTTTCGGGAAATGAAAATAATGAATTTTAATAGTTATTTCGTTCAAATTAAAATCGGTTCATTTGGCGGCCATTGCTATTTAAAGTAAAGGTTCAAAGTATTGAAAGCAAAGGTTTAAAAGACTAATATTTTTATTATTAACGAAATAGCTGTTGCATTATTTTCCATTTTCGGTTACTGAAGTACCTACTCATTTCTCATTGTTATGTAATTAAAAAATAAAATGTAACTATTAACCGTGTCTCAATATTGTGTATTTACAATTATTATTATTAAAGTTAAATTTGTTTCGGAGGCTTGCACCTATTGCACTATCGAATTAATTAGTTTATAATAATAATTCATGGCAAAAGCGCAAATTTTGAGAAATTTCACATCAGAGATGCAAAAGCTCGATGATGTAAAGCACATGCCGATGGCTTATAGCCAACACACTGTATCTCCAATTTTTGGCTAAAATGAGTTATGATCTAGATTTTAACAAGGAGAACCCAAATTCGGCGCCACTGCGGATTTGATAGAAGCTCACCGCTTTTGCTAAATTTTATGGTATTTTGAATCAAAAAAGGCTTGCATGCTACAATAAATTTTATTCACGGCATGATAGTTTTATTCAAGATGTTTCTTAATATTATTCTAGCTTGCCGTTTTGTCACTTGTAAACACTGATCGTTACAAATATATTCCGTGTCAAATGTAATGATTTTTCATTTCCAAAAGTCACAGTGTTTTATTTATTTACCAGAACGTCTCGTGTGACTTATTTATATTGTGAACGACGCTTATTTGGCTAGAAAATACATTAAAACTCGAGAATATTTTCGTCTTTTTATATCAATGTTTGTTCGAGATGAACTCCGAAACTATTTAACCGATTTTGATGAAGTTTGGCTAACTGTGTGTAATTTGGTCCAACTTAAAAGATAGGATAGTTTTTATGACGATTGATTATTGAACTCAATGTGTATTATTGCAAATTAAATGTTTGTTATAGCACAATGTTTGTAAGTTTAATAAGTTTCTAAAAGATGGCGGTGTGAGTTCATTTATCGACCATACTTGTTTTCGGTTTGGTAACCATACGTTGGTTTCGTTAGCCACAGCAATGCTTGGCTGGGTCAGCTAGATATATTAAATATTTTTTTAACTCCGTATATGTTTTTTATCTCTTTAATTAACACATTTTTTGAAGTAGCTATCTTGGGAAACTACGTAGGATAGATATATACGATTTTTATAAATTTAATAACACATTATCTGGTAAGACAGTAGAATTTACAAAAACATAATTTAGCAAAAAACGAGTAAGGTAATACGAAAATAGTGTCAGCCAGTACATAGCGGGCCGCTCGACATTTTAGCTGGCACACTAAGGGTTAAAATTTAATACTTTTCTCTTAAAGACGTAAAACAATTTTGCATATTGAAACTAAAAATTATAGATTCTGTAATACAACCATAGAATTTTGGAATTCAAGGTTACACATTTATTAAATAACACATTTTTAAATAATGTTTTGCGGCAGTGATTTCATACGTTTTCGGTAAAATTAATAATACCTACTTCAGATTTTATTAAAAATTTTAAACATTTTTTCACCAGTTGGTCACTGGTTCCCCATCTCTGCCCTATTATTGGCATCGGATCTCTCGGAGGGACAGACAAGTTGCCTCGCTACAGCATTATTACTTCACACCACCGGCCCTTTCCCGACCATTTCCCTTCGCTACGATTATGTATGGCCACTTTTGGATTCTTGCCTTCCTCGCCTCTTAGGTACCTCTTTCGTGAATAATTCGAGAAAACTTAAAAATAATAATTTGTAATGCATCGTAATATGCACGTGGGTCGCTTGCAGATTGCAGATCACCCGAACTAATTTCCATGGCCATAACATCGGTGAATATTGCATGAATCACAAAATTCATGGTTATTATTTGTAGATGACGATTCTTTATATCGATACATCACCAATCAAAAATATGTCCACTTATTAAAAAAATGTAGAATCATTTCGATTCCCAAATAATCGATTGAAATGTATTCGAATGTTTCGGCTCTCAAATTGATCGATACATCTGAACAATCAATCGTACAGATCACGTCAACCCAAACAACACATATCGTGTGTATATGTTGATTGTCCAGTTGATTAGTCGTACATATACTAAGTTTTGAGAAGGGAAGCAATATTGTTTCACATGTTAAATATGTATGATATAAAATAACAACGGACGGACCGGTACATTAGTATAACATTTTGAAATTCCCTACTAGTGACCCATAAAACATATTCTTTTTTTGTTTATTTCCTTACAATTTTTTTGGCATTATAATTCATTTGGTTGTATTTATGAGTAATCTGAATATTGTGCCAGATGGAGGGGTATACTTTTAGGTACAACTGCATACACAACTCAAATTTGGGTTTTTCGGACTAATGTGTGACTAATCAACTCGACGACCGATGCATGCACCCTCGAGTTTGAAGTCCTTGCGAAACGTCACTGAAAAACAGCCTTCTATCTTGCTTTACGCGTAGGTACCTACTTTGTGTTAAAAAATAATAAGTGTATGCTTTTTTTCAAATCCTTGCTTTTTTCTTTTCTGAGTTAGAATAATAATTTGTATAACATTCTGTATGGAAGCACTGCATCTGTGTGATTTCTGTGTTCGTTTAACTCTGGCAGCGGTACCTATGTTAATTGCCAACCACTTTAAAATTATTGTTTTAAATAATATAGAATCATTTCGATTGCTAAATAATCGATTGAAGTTTATTCTAATGGACCGGTATTCGAATGAATCCTCCAAATAATACGTTGCGGCCGAGTCCTAAAAAAGGACCACTATTTTGATGTCATGTCGTCGGTTCTAAAGACATCCAAATCGTCGTTGTTGTATTTTTAGCCAGCTAAAAATGTTGCCGTCGTCTTTTTTCTCGTTTAAATCCACTTCGTCCGTATCCGAACCATTTATTGGACACATAGTTCGATTATTAAAATTTTTCGGAGATTAAGATTTCGATTTTCCGTATGCTTCGATTATGCCCAACACTATTTTTGACAGTGCGCGACTGTGGGTAATCGAGACGAAGCTTTCTGCTGAGTGATCTTCTATAATCTTCATAGTAGTTTCATCCGAGTATCGATACTCCTTTTTGAAGTTTAGTACCGTTGTGATTTGAAACTCGATGGAACGAAAAAGAGTCAAACACATACACTAGTGGACTTAAGTATGGACACTTTTCATAAATTTCTTATATTTGATGTTCATTCGCTCTTTTAAATTACGTTGGGGTTTAAGTATAATTTTGTTAGCTAATTGATTCAACGTATTATACTGTTATATTTTGAATAGATTTAAATGTTTTTTTTAGAAAAATAACAAAAATGCTGAAAAAAACAACGACATGGCAAAACACAAACTATTTATTAATTATGAAGATTTTGCATAGTATTTCAAATTAGCATTTAACGTTAGTATTTCGTTGGAAATTCTTTAAGTTTAATAACTTCCTAAAGTCTTCTAGGCATGGAGTCCACAAAACGTCACTAATTTTCAGGTTTGATGACATGGAACCATGTTTGAAAAAAATATTTAAATTATTTCTCTTTTATTGCTGGATTTGCGACTTGAAACCAGTGTTTTCATTCTAGACCAGAAATTTTCAATAGAATTCAAGTCCAGATAGTTCCCTGGCCAAGGTAGAACAACAATATGGTGGTTCTATAAGCATTTCACGCTCGTTTTGCTATGTGACATAGGGGTTCATGCTGCTGGAAATTGCATTTACCACGGTTCCCCTCGAACAAATCATTGTGCTGAACAATAATTTTGGCTCCAAAATCACACATTGATGACTTTTAGCTTTAACTGTGCCTACTACCACTCCCAGACGTCTAAAACTATATTATCATGCAAGCCCACACCATTACACACAGAGGAAGTTTTATTGTCGCAGTAGTGCATTCTGGTATCACATCTTCAACTTGACGGCAACGAACAAATCTGATTCCATCACTCTCAAAAGTGAAAATTTTGGTCTCAACACTCCAGATCACCTTTGCCCAGTCTTCTGAGGTCCGTTCCTATTATATATGTGCGTGTTACAGCACATTTCAACTGTTTCAGCAATTCAACTGCTTAACGATTCTGCATTGAGCATAGACATCTTCAATGTTACCTATATAGAGTTCAGTAACTATCTTTTGACATATGTATCAACTTAGTGAAACTGCCCCCTCGGCCCTTTTTTCTCATATATTTTATCTACGTTAGTTTTCTGAAGTTTTCACTTCTACCGAGTGTGAACTGCAGACTTGTAATTTTTTCTGATAATTTATTTATTTTTATTATTTATGTATGTGAACTGCACACTTGTAATTTTTTTGTGATAATGTGGAGCAAACAACTTCCCTTATTTTGTTTGGCAGTTATGGATATATTTCATTCTATAACTCATGATGGAAACGACATTCAGAGGTAAATGTTGCGTTAATCTAGTAGGTAATTTAAAACTGAACAAGCTGCGCAAATTTCATGACGCGCCAGACCATCAGCGTTTGAGAGCTTTTTTTAATATTAGTTCCACACAGGAGGCCACGAGGAAATTTTTTTCTTGGGTCCTATGTAGTGATGCAACGAATACGAATATTCGTATTCGGCGAATATATATTTACGAATACGAATACTCGTATTCGGCGAATATATATTTACGAATACGAATACTATAAAAAAAACTTTTGAATTAATAAATTGTCACAGAAATGTCAAAATGTCTATGGATTTTGTGGCACTGTACTATGAACCTCGAAATTTTCATTTAATACTCGTTCTTTCTCTTGGTAGTTTCAGTATTTGACAGTCGATAGCACAGGTCAAGTGCAAGTATATTGTTATACAAGCCATGTACAGTCACCTCGGAGAGGCCCTTTTCAACGGCTGGCAACATCCAAAGATCCAAACTGAAGGAAGAAATCGCCTATCACCAGCGAATCTACAGATGTTATGTTTTCTGAATAAAAATTTGACAGTTGTAAATTTTAATTATTAGTTCCTATAATAAAACAAACAGAACAAGGTTAAATAAATAAGTGTTTTATTACTCTGCCAAGTTATTCGTATTCGTATTCGCTGGATAGTAGGTTTGATATTCGTATTCGTAAAAGTGGTATTCGTTGCATCACTGGTCCTATGACATCTTTGGGGTTGCTGTGTGGAGGGTCTCTTTTATGGAAATGAAGGTATGAGGGATGGGTAGGAATCTAGGATCAATGTATCCAGGAGTGACGGACGTATGAATTCCACTGCGGCGCAAGACGATGGGTCGAGAAAGTTCAAAAGGTATCCCTCAACCAGTCTCTCCTGATCCGGCCCGCCACGCAGTAAGAGGTAAACCAATCGTAGCGAACCACATGGGTTGACCTATGGAATGTGTGTTGGTTATCCAGTAAATGGCTCCCGGGGAGGCAGTACACATAGTCGCCTCCCAAATTGATTTATACAATCGGATTTCATTTTAATTCCTAAGCCTTGTCATATTTCCAATAATCACGACTTCTCTAAAATGGGGGGTGTCATAGACCCCTGGCTCCGAGAAAAGTTCGAGGTGTTTACACATATTGCGATAAGGAATAATATCTCGGAAAAATTGATTCTATTTTCCTCGCACACACACTGTACTGTACAACTATCTACTGTACTTATCTGTCCGATTTCGATTCCACGTAAAATTTAACCTGTATATTCGCATAATAATTTATATTTCGTGATGCAAATAAAAATAAGTCTTTTTAGATATGGGAAACGGCCATGATTTTAAAATCGCTGATAACGAGGTGGTTTGGAGCGAGTAGCGACAGGGCGACAGGGCGACGCGCGACGGTGGAGCAGCGATAGCCGGGCAAACAAACGGGCCGACCAACCAACATACTTTTGATTTAGTCAAAGTAAACTCCACTATCTGTTGTTCTGTCCGTTATTTTAATCTTATTGCTTTTCATTCGCTGGAGTGCGGAGTGCCTGCAGTTGCGTCTCTGAGAGTTTCCTTGTAACCTCTCTTCCTACCAACGCGGGGAACTAATGCGCTTTTTATTTAGTCAAAATCAACTCTACTAAATCTATTGTCAATTATTGAAGTGAAAACTTCTTTGGCACCTTTGTGCTTTGAAAAAGCGACACTAAAAAAGGACAAACACACATCTATCTATAGGATTTGGTCTGCGAGAGAATGGGATAGACTAATCGGTCTCCTCTTAGTGCGGTGCTTCGTAAACTCCCCACTCTTGTCTACTTTTAGTTTAGTTTTCTGAAGGTTTCACTTCTACCGTGTGTTGACTGCACTTGTATTGTTTTGTATACAATGCTAGAACGTCTTTTATCTTAATTTTAAATAAGTTTCCATTTTTTTACATCAACTCCACACAGGAAAATAATTTCCCTCAGGGCCTAGTTCATCTTTGAAGATGCTCTTTGGAGGGTCTTTTTAAGGAGAGGGAGGAGTGAACATGGGTTTTGAAGAGATTCATGTTGTAGGAGAAAGGAAACACAGAGGCCAGCAAGTCGTTCCACAGCCTAGCTGTTGAACTCAAGACTGAGTCGTAGAAGCGACCCGTTCTCTTGTGACAAATGTCAATTATGCACAAACGTTGAACGCATGTTTGGGCGTGTTTCTCGACTATGCATCGGTGCCGAGGGATCAATGAAGCTAGTTCCTCGGAGCATCTTCAATTGAAATACCCGTAGAACAAGGGCAACATTTTCACCCGACGCCTGTGCTCTAAAGATTGCAATTCGTTTATTAAGATTGGAGAATCTATCAATCAGACCGGCCGGCAGGTACTTTGGGGCTCCAAACCAGTGGTCACTGCCAAATTCAACCGTGGGGCGCACTTACGATTTGCACAAGGTTAGCAGTTGTGTACTATTAAAGGACTCCAGATACTAATATCTACAGCCTGTATGTCGGACGAATATCTACAGCTCATATGTTGGACTAATATCTACGAACTTCAGAGTGTGGACTAATATCTACAGAGCTCAGGTCGGACGAATATCTATGACGGTCCCAGTGGTGACTAATATCTATGGAGCGTAGGTTGGACTAATATCTACAGAGGGCAGCTGAGCAAGAGGTTGTACGGAAAAGCATAAATTACTTCAATTACGTAATTACTAATTACGTAAAGGCTTAAACGTTTAAAGTACGTACATGAAGTTTTTGCATAATATTACGTGCTTTGCTGTTTACGAGGACAATAATTTATTGAACAAACATGGAGGTCATAATACAAAGATATTTATTTATTTCGAAATACAGGGCACCACAACCTAACCTAACCTAACTGACATAGAAATGGTCATGGTAACAGACTAAATAATTTAGAAGCACTCAAAATAAAGAAAGCTGTTAAAACAAAAACCCATATCCTTAATAATCAGCTAAATGTGTCCAATAGTCCGATATTAGGGATTTTTACATACATACATACATAAATTAAGTTTTTTAAACTGCATACGCAATATTACGTTATTCCAATGTGCTATACATAATTGCAAATCCAACCTCTGCCAGTGCTGTAGATATTCGTCCACACTTTGGGTCTCATAGATATTAGTCAAAAATGTATATTATTTCCACACTGGAGGCTTTGAGGTTTCCTTCAGGACCTGTGTCATCTTTAGGGTTTCTGCGTGGAGTGTCTTTTCAAGGAAACGAAAGATGTGGTGTAGGAGGGAGGAAAAACAAGAACAACCGAGTTTAACACAAGAGCAAATTGTCTCTCAGCTGTGCATCGGTGAAGAAGGAATCAACAATTCGATGCAATTTCCACGGATATACCGATAAAATAAAACACAACATTCTCACCTGATAGCGGATTGCCCGTTTTTCACATAACTTTTTTTCAGGTATTTAGTATCTAGGTTATTTTATGTACAGTATGATAGCTCAGGCATTACCATTTCCTTCCTCTCAACACTTCCTTTCCCTGTTCACTGCATATCTCCGATTCACGAGAAACGATCCGCATCGATCAATAAATAATCTCTGTAACCAGATCGAATCCCACTTCCAGCTAACTGATTTCCAATTCGCATTAGATTTTAGAGTTAGCGTAAGGGAACGTACACATACTACGTGACACACTTTTTGCAATTTTTAACCCCCCCCCCCCCTCCTCGGTGACAACGTGTAGTATATTCCAAGACCCCCTCCCCTCCCCCTCAATTTGGGAGGCGGGAATGGGTACCGCCGGCCCGGGAACCTTTATTGGGTAACCAACACCTCTGCCATAGGTCACCCCGAGTGGTTCGCTACGTTTGGTGATTTAGCAGGGGTGCCCGGGTCTATGGGGTGAGGGTTGTCAAGGTTTTGGAGACGGATGACCAGGACACACTGAACCCCAGATTCCTACACATCCCTTAAACCCTTTTCCTTCCCAGAACTCTCCTCTCCTTCCTTTCTTTAAAAAAACCCTGCACACAGCATCCCCAAAGATGACATAGGCCCTGAGGGAAATTATTTTCCTCAGGCCCTCATGTGTGGAGCTCATGTAAACAAAATACTTAATTACAAGGGGAAAAATATTCTACGTGATAAAAACCTAAGCCCCCCGCCCCCCATTGCCCCCCAGATCCCCCCCTAAACGGGTCACGGAGTGTGGGTACGTTTCCTAAGGGGGCATACATTAATTACGTGAGCTCAAAAGGGGGGGGGGGGGGTCCAGCAAAATCTCACGTTACTTGAAAAAAATATAAGGAGTGGCCTAAATTTATCTCACCAAAGTCAATTAATTAAGCTCGCGTAATTAATGGCCCCCTAATGTATATTATAGAACTGACCTAGTGATACCTTATATTATTATTGTTTACCGATAACCTGTATTAATTGCTGACTGACAATGATGGCTGGTGCCGCGCCGGCTGAACTGGTCGGTATTCCGTGCCATTGTCAGCCATGCGGTCGGGCAGTATTATGTTTTATAATAGCCGCATAGACGACTAACCAGTAACCGTAGCTGATCATCGCAATAATATCTATATTCAGTTGGACCCATGCGAACTACATTACCCCGCGATGCGAAATGTGACGCCAAACTGTTTTTTGTTGTCTATTGTCGTTTTATTATTTTTTTGCTCTTATTATTATTTCGTCCTTGTATTCTTGTAATAAAATGCGAATGACATTATGTCTATTCTGTGAAAGTCGACAAAAACCGACTCTGAAAAGGCTGCAATAAAAATTATGATTTCTTGGGTAATACCGTCATAAAATAAATATAAACTTGCCTTCCAACAAATGAGTGGACAGTTACATCCCCACGCTTTTCAGTGCTAAACAATGTACATTCATTTAGCTGGGAGGATTGTCAGGACATAATGTCTTTTTGAGGGTCTTTAGAATATTTTTGTTTGATTTTTAATATGAAAGTTTTAACAACCACGAAAACTTATGAAATATTATTTTACTTTCTTGGTCCTTATGCCTGTGTCAGACCAAGCTATATGGGTGCTGTACTTTCATGGCTTGGTCTAATTCAGCTTGTCGCTCGCCATCCATCGGTCTAAATATTGGGAATAGGCCAAACTCAAAAACGCTTGCCACGTTTTAGCGTGGTCTCTCGGAGTAACTATTACTTGCACAATGTACCTATCTGGGGGCCGTCTTTTTCAACGCTCGCTAAAGTAAAACAAAACGCCGTTACTATAGTTAAATTTCAGCAAAATGCGTTTTTCAATCAATTTGACGGATTGTTTTAAGTTACTTTTAACTTTTGTACTTACTTTCCGAAAACCGATAGTTACTCTAGTACTCCGCCATATTGGCATATTTGACAGTTCTGGTCGAAGTAATGTACGGAAATGGGTGTTTCAACATTGATTACTAATATGCTAGGTAATCAGTAATCATGATAAATATTATGGAAGGGGATGATAATGACGATGAATTCCTCATCCAATATGTCTTGCAGCGAAAATCAAAACATTTTGTCCCCGCGTCAATAATATGGTTATCTGATGATCTCGAACTATTGGCGCGGCACCGCATGTCGAAAAAATCTTGCTGTTGAACAGAATCAATTTTGACATTCACATATTTTGCGTTACCTTTTAAAGAAAAGCTCGACAATATTTCAATCGCTCTCCTAATAAAGCAGTTGCTTGTGTTTAGGGAGGACAACTAAATACATATAAATTTATTTATATATATATATTTATATATATTATATTATCAGTATATAAATTTAAAATATTATTACAAAAACTAATAGTAGTTTTATAGAAAATACGATACATGTAACAAAATTATTGGTTAGTTAATAAATGATTCAAAGGATTGTTGAAGCAAAACATATTTCTAAACAATAATTAAAGTTATGAGGTGGTACTAGAGTATTTCAATTTAATTTTTTTTATGTGTCGTAGTTTTCATCCGATCGTATATCTAGGGGTAATTTATTGAATAATTTTAAACCCTTGAATGTATAGTGATGTGCTGTTGTACTTCGTACTAATGGTACGGTTAATCCTCCTACAGATATGATTCTTTTACTAATATTTAATTGTGGTATAGTATTTTTATTAAAGAAATCTTTATGTAACTAACTGTAGGAGTGCAATTTTGTCATAAATTTTTGTTAGTGGGGGAACCGGGAAATCTTGGAAAACATTTATTGTTGGGTAGTAGTAGGGTTTTTTTTAAGATGATTTTTATTAATATTTTTTTAATTGTTTCCAGTGGAAGTAGGGATGATTTATATGCACCCCCCCCCCCAAGCTATGATTCCATATTGTAGTACATAGTGCGCAAGTGCGTAATAAATATCGTTTAGTATTTTTAATGTTACAGTATTTTTAAGTCTAAAAAATATATAGATCAGTTTTCTCATTCTGTCTACTTTGGAATTTATTTGACTTTTCCATTTGATGTTATTATCGATAATTATTCCAAGATATTTTATTTCTTCTTTACTACTAATGTGTATACAGTTTGAGTTACATGGTGCGATCCTAAGAAGGCATTTTTTTCGTGAATTTTTATGTTTACCTTTATATTTGAGATATTCCCTGTTAGGCTATAAGGTATAAAATGGGTTTTTTCGACATTTAGTGTCAATAAGTTTTCGTCGAACCATAGTTTTACGATATTAATTGCATTGTTAGCTAATACTTCGACCTCATTCCAAGAATTTCCTTCAATAGTAATCACTGTATCATCTGCGTAAGATATAATGTTTCCAATGATTGGGAGTTCAAAAAGTTCATTTACATACAATATGAATAGTAAAGGTCCCAATACAGTTCCTTGTGGAATTCCAAAATCTATATTTTCTATTTCACTTCGTTCGTTGTTTACTTTTACCTGTTGAGTTCTTTGATGGAGATAACTTTTTAACCATGTTTTAGCTTTGCCAGTTATTCCTATATTATTAAGTTTATAAATTAATTTTGAATGTGAGACACTATCAAAAGCTTTACGGAGGTCAATGAAAATACTTAAGCATTTTTTACCTCTATCTAATGTTTTGTAAATAAGCTTAGTTAATTCTGCAATTGCGTCTTGTGTGCTAAGTTTATCTCTGAAACCGTACTGACTAGGGTTAATACATTTTTGGTTATCTATATAATCAACAATTTGTTTTTTTATTACTTTTTCGTATATTTTTGCAATATTGGATAATAAGGATATTTGGCGGTAATTGTTTACTTCTTTTGAATCTCCGGATTTATATACTGGGATTATAATGGCTTTTTTATAGTTTGACGGGAATATTCCACATTTAGTGCTTACATTTAATATATGCGTAATCGGTTTGGTTAGGAAATTGCAGTATTTTTTCAAAATTTCTGTAGTTATACCGTCGTATCCTGGCGCAGCACCATTTTTTAGTGATTGTATTATGTTTTCAATATTTTTTTCTGTAGTCGGTTTAAAAATTGAAAGGTTGTTATTTGTTATTTTATCTTCATGTATGTCATCTGGTTTGTAATTTTGGTCAATTTTATATGCAAGTTTTTGACCGACGGTTGCGAAAAAATTGTTGAAAATATTTGCACACATTTTTGGTTCACGGATAGCATTTAATTTAGTTCCATTATTGATTTTTTATTATGTTTATTCATAATTTCGTTTAAAGTGTTCCATGTTTTTTTAGGGTTTTCTTTTGTGAGGATTATTTTCTCCCTGTAATATTTTTCTTTCGTGTTTTTGATAATTCTAATGAGTGTGTTCCGGAATATTTTGTATTCGTTTTTGATATGACTATTAGTAGGGTTTTTTTTCGTTAGTATGAAGAGTTTTTCTTTATTACGGATGGATAAGAGTAATCCATGTTTTGATTTTCCTTAATATACTAATTAATATACTAATCAATATACTAATTGTATCACAAACATTACAAAAATACAACATGAGTAGTAGGTTAGACTCGTTTCGTATATCGACATTAGTGAGTGAAGCTACCTTTAAAAGACAAGCTCTATTAATATTGCTAGTATAGTTTGTACACTACTTACGTTTATTAGGCCGTCATTTATTTGTAAATATTCATACAAATACTTTTATCGAAACAATGCCATCAGATCCTACGACGCGAAACAAAATACAACCGGATATTTTGACAGTTTTTCTGATTTAGTTTACGGTGTTGCCGCATCAAAAAATATTTCAATGGATTTTTTCACGTAATTCCAAGGAATATTCTGCTTTTTAGACTGGCCACACTGACAACTATTACTTGAGCGAAAATATACTTGAAACAGCACGCGGTCCTATTTAACGTCCTCGTTACTATAACTGACAGTTAAAATTTAACTTTAGGACACGATTTAGCTTTCTGTTGAAACAGACGGCCCTAGGTATCCTGTACAACTCTACCTCATAGAATGTATGAAATAGAATAGTAAACAAATGTTGAATCAACTTCAACTTAGGGGACATACATTCATTAATTACGTGAGCAGTTATTCTTCTAATCTCGACCCCCCCCCCTTGGTTAGATAAATTTGGGCCATTTCATATATTCTTTTCAAGTACCTAACGTGAGGTTTTGCTGGACCCCCCCCCACCCCCCTTTTTTACATTAACTCCACACAGGAGGCCCCGAGGAAAATAATTTCCCTCAGGGCCTATGTCATCTGGGATGCTGTGCGGAGGGTCTTTTTGAGGAGAGGAAGGAATGAACATTGGTCTTGAAGAGACCCAAGAAGACGCGTTTTTCCTGACTATGCACCGGTGGCGAAGGCTAATGGCGAATGACGCTAGTTCCTCGGAGCGTCTTCCATTGTGATGTTGGACCGGTATGCAATTGACATGCGTTACGTGTTACCGAACGTTTGGAATAACTTAGTTAGGAATAACGAATTTACAACTAATTGACTGTTGAATGTTATGTATTAGCTCTACCAGCGCACCGGGGCGGCGAAATAAGTATTTGGCAGATCCACTGCTCACTATTGACACCTTTTTAATGGTTTTCGCTAGTTTTGCTCTATAAAAAACTTATTTGAAAATGAGTGGTAATGAAAACATTGCGATTAACGTCGATTTTTTCAAAAGTATCCGAATTTGTTTGAGAATAAATTGTTTTTAAAAAATAATGGCCCTTCAAAACCTTTGCTGAATATAATACAAGTTTGTAAGGTTAAGGAAAAAAACAGTGAATAGAGTTTTTAAAACAAAAATGTGATCGTTTAAACACATTTTGTGTAAACAATTTTCGTGGGTGATAAACCGTGGAGTGAAAGTTGTGTAATTGGTAATGATAATCCATTTTACTGAAAAAGTTAAAAAAATATTCGTACCTATCAACTTGATGTTGGTTTTCGCCAATCTGTGAATCAATCAATTATATTTTCCCGTATTAATGTTACCATTTTTTGTGAAATGCCCTGCTAGCAAATTTTGTTACGGGCCGCCTCTGATGATAACGACCTTCAGTCGTGTGGTGTAAAGTACAAGGCCTTTACGCACGCTTGACTTGGGGAGTAAGCTGGTGAATGCGTGACAAGCGTTATGAAAAGTGTGATCGGGCGAGGCGAACGGAAGTTTAGTTAAACTTCACTAACTTATATCTCCCTCTCAACTTCCGTTCGCCTCGCCCGATCACACTTTTCATAACGCTCTCGTCACGCATTCACCAGCTTACTCCCCAAGTCAAGCGTGCGTGAAGAAGTATCAGGCACACAAACAGCGATCATTGTTATTATGCGGAGTAAGTTCGGTTTAAGTTTGAAATTGAGATAGGATTTATTTTTCCGTTTCACCGCGATCTGCCATCGGCACAGACTCCAGACTTTCGACAGCTATTGGAAGTCTCCTGTAGATTTGCGACTAGCAGACAGCAGACTGGCTGTGTTTGCCTGGTTCCTCCGCCCCCACTGGCGAATTTCACCCGTTATCATTGTTTTCTGCTGGAACCGTTTATATTGGAACATTATGCTAAACGTTTCACTGCATCCAGTGAACCAATCCACTGCCACTGAGCACTGAGCCTTGTCGGCGGCACTCATCGAGTGC
The DNA here is from genome assembly GCA_929108145.2 of Limnephilus rhombicus. Classification (NCBI taxonomy): domain Eukaryota; kingdom Metazoa; phylum Arthropoda; class Insecta; order Trichoptera; family Limnephilidae; genus Limnephilus; species Limnephilus rhombicus. The sequence continues at coordinate 40,647,204 of OV815280.1, forward strand.
GGGGAAATAAATGTACGTATTACGCGTTCGCGTCAATAGGTTTTTGTGTGCAATGCAGCAGAGTACTGGGGTATTGTTTCTAATCGGAGAAGTAGGTAATAAATAACAAAACGGCAGGTGGGTATGTAGTGTGAAGTATACTTAACTGTATTCAACAAGAAGGAATCGAAATGCGAGTATGTTTAGTGTTGAAGTGAAGACTTCTTTAGCACCGTTGTGATTTGTGAAACGAAAACTAGCAAAAGAGAAAAAAAGAGATGAAGTAATCGGTCTCTTTGTGCGGTGCTTCGTAGACTCCCCACTCTTGTCTACTTTAGTTTTCTGAAGGTTTCACTTCTACCGCGTGTGAACTGCAAACTGTATTTTTGAAGTGAAACTTAATTAGCACCGTTATGATTTGAAACTCGATGTAATGAAAAAGCGACACTAAAAAGAGACGAACACATCTACAGAATTTAGCCTGCGAGAGAATGAGATAAAATAATCGGTCTATTTGTGCGGTGCTTCACAGCATCCCCATCCTTGTCTACTTTAGTTTTATTTTCTACCGCGTGTTAACTGCATTGTATTTTTAATTTTGGGGGTATTTCAACATCTTCTTGATTTTGATGATAGCTTGCTTATCCACAGGACGTATATGTTCGATTTATGATTTATTTATAAAGTCCGAGTTTACTATTCAGTACAATCGGTACTTGAACCTATGAACATTGGCTGTATTATATATCGGATAAGGGGTTGTTCAAGTATTACGTAACACGTAACAACGCGTTACGTAACATGTTTTTCTTTATTTAGATAAAAAAAGTAAGGAATTAAAATCTTCCAAGTTGGCAACCCCTTTCGTTCTCGAAATCTCTTTGTTTTATTTATTACCGCAAACGCGATTAAAACAAGAAAAAAGTTATTTAAGCGACTTTCCAGTACTTTGCGCAACTTAATTAATTGTGATTTTCATGTAATGGGGGGGGGGGGGGGTAAAGTAAACGTTACGGCGCGTTACAGGGGGGGTCAAAAATCTTCAAAAATTGCGTTACGTAATACTTGAACGCCCCCCAAGTTAATCGAGTTTTTTAATATTATCTCCACACAGGAGAGTCCCTGGCAAACAATTCCCTCAGGGCCTATGTCATCTATAGGATGCTGTATGGAGGGTCTTTTTAGGAAATAGAAAGAGATGAAGTTCTGTGGAAGGAAAAATGTATGAGGGTGGATAGGAATCTTTGAGTCAATTTGAGAGTTACGCACATATGAATCCATTCCTCCCACTGCGGTGCAAATCGAGGTCAAGAGTGTCCGGCTGGAGAGGACAAAATATCTTCTTCAACCAGTCTCCCGATCCGACCCGCCACGTGGGCAAAATAATTTGCCACCAAGACCTAGACAAACCTCAATCCATGAATCTGGGCACCCCTTTTTTTATACATTACCTCCACACAGGAGGCCTTGAGGAAAATAATTTCCCTCAGGGCTTTTGTCATCTTAGGGGATGCTGTATTGCGGGTCTTTTTAAGGAAGGGAAGACTAGGAATTTCTGGGATTGAGGTGTGGGTAGGAATATGATGGTTTGAGTCCAGGAGTGACGGACGTATGAATCCATCCCTCCAACTGCGGTGCAAGGCGATGGGTCAAGAGAGACCCGCTGGAAAGGCCTCCCCTCACCCAGTCTTTCTCGATCCGGCCCGACACGCAGTGGAGTTTATCCACCTCTTACTCGCCCTGGTATAAGTAACTGATGGTTACTCCTTCAAGGCTCTCGCAAGATTTTAATTTTTTTTTGTTAAATGAAGCTACATTTATTTATTTTGAACGAATCTAGACCTCCCGTGACCTTGCATACGTTGTTAGTAAGCAGTATGCAAGTTCTTAATAGGAAAAACAAAATGCAAAAAAATAGGTTAGTAAGACAAAGATAAATTAAACAGGGCAAAAGAAAAACTCATTTATGAGGCTCCATGAGGCGGCATTGCATCGGTAAAAACCTGTAAGCACCTGCAAAATAGAGAACTTAAGTAATACAATAAATCTCAAATCAATTGGCAAGTACCAACAAAAAATGTGAATGGCTTTCGGTCTGACCATAAACTACACTTAGCTTCCGTGTCCCTTAGCCAACCACTCAGTGAAGTCTCAAAGAATGTTAACTGAATATTTGGGGTAAAATACCCGAAGACTAAAAGAAAATTCAGCGTTGGGTAGTCAGAGGCAGGACAAAGGATAGTCAAGGTCGTCTGATCAAGCCTCAAGCTTGCACATGGCGTAGGGATCTGCAAAATTAGTAATGTAACTAAAGATGAAGCAGAGACGAGGTCCAGCACACCCCCATATGGGGATAGGGAAATAAAAAAAAATATATAAATAAAAAAACACGCAGCAGGTGGGCAGACGCATCCGCCGCGAATACCTGGACGAACCTCACCCCATGAACTCGGGCACCCCGAAGAAGTATTGTTTTTGTTTATTTATTAAGCCTTATACTATGGATAAGCCATCAAGCGGTTGGTGAAATACCCCCTTAGTTCGATTACCATCCATTTACCGGCCATCCCTAAAATGTGCCCTCGCGGTTTACACGTGAAAATGTTTAGTTTTACCTAAGTATTTTTTTTCTTCTATTATTCAATTTAAGAATACTCAAAAAACCAACAATGTGGCGTCTAGTCTTATCCTTTGACATTAAGTGCCTATTTCAAAACTACGTGGCTCATGATAGAAGTAACGTTGCTATCTCTAGTCTTATTCTTTGTCAGGTAACTGCCTATTTCAAAACTACATGATAGAAGTAACGTTGCTATCTCTAGTCTTATCCTTTGAGTCAACTGCTTATTTCAAAACTACGTGGCTCATGATAGAAGTAACGTTGCTATTTCTAGTCTTATCCTTTGACAGTCAACTGCCTATTTCAAAACTACGTGGCTCATGATAGAAGTAACGTTGCTATCTCTAGTCCTTATCCTTTGACAATCAACTGCCTATTTCAAAACTACGTGGCTCATGATAGAAGTAACGTTGCTATCTCTAGTCTTATCCTTTGAGAGTTAACTGCCCATTTCAAAACTACGTGGCTCATGATAGAAGTAACGTTGCTATTTCTAGTCTTATCCTTTGACAGTCAACTGCCTATTTCAAAACTACGTGGCTTATGATAGAAGTAACGTTGCTATCCCTAGTCTTATCATTTGACAGTTAACTGCCTATTTCAAAACTACGTGGCTCATGATAGAAGTAACGTTGCTATCTCTAGTCTTATCCTTTGACAGTCAATTGCCTATTTCAAAACTACGTGGCTCATGATAGAAGTAACGTTGCTATCTCTAGTCTTATCATTTGACAGTTAACTGCCTATTTCAAAACTACGTGGCTCATGATAGAAGTAACGTTGCTATCCTTACTAGTCTTTACTTTGACAGTTCTGCCTATTTCAAAACTACATGGCTCATGATAGAAGTAACGTTGCTATCTCCTGTCTTATCCTTTGACAGTTAACTGCCTGTTTCAAAACTACGTGGCTTATGATAGAAGTAACGTTGCTATCTCTAGTCTTATCCTTTGAGTCAACTGCTTATTTCAAAACTACGTGGCTCATGATAGAAGTAACGTTGCTATCTCTAGTCTTATCCTTTGACAGTCAACTGCCTATTTCAAAACTACATGGCTCATGATAGAAGTAACGTTGCTATCTCTACTGGTCTTATCCTTTGACAGTTCTGCCTATTTCAAAACTACATGGCTCATGATAGAAGTGACGTTGCTATCTCTAGTCTTATCCTTTACAGTCAACTGCCTATTTCAAAACTACGTGGCTCATGATAGAAGTAACGTTGCTATCTCTACTGGTCTTATCCTTTGACAGTTCTGCCTATTTCAAAACTACATGGCTCATGATAGAAGTAACGTTGCTATCTCCTGTCTTATCCTTTGACAGTTAACTGCCTGTTTCAAAACTACGTGGCTTATGATAGAAGTAACGTTGCTATCTCTAGTCTTATCCTTTGAGTCAACTGCTTATTTCAAAACTACGTGGCTCATGATAGAAGTAACGTTGCTATCTCTAGTCTTATCCTTTGACAGTCAACTGCCTATTTCAAAACTACATGGCTCATGATAGAAGTAACGTTGCTATCTCTACTGGTCTTATCCTTTGACAGTTCTGCCTATTTCAAAACTACATGGCTCATGATAGAAGTGACGTTGCTATCTCTAGTCTTATCCTTTACAGTCAACTGCCTATTTCAAAACTACGTGGCTCATGATAGAAGTAACGTTGCTATCTCTACTAGTCTTATCCTTTGACAGTTCTGCCTATTTCAAAACTACATGGCTCATGATAGAAGTGACGTTGCTATCTCTAGTCTTATCCTTTGAGTCAACTGCTTATTTCAAAACTACGTGGCTCATGATGGAAGTAACGTTGCTATCTCTAGTCTTATCCTTAGACAGTCAACTGCCTATTTCAAAACTCACATGGCTCATGATAGACGTAACGTTGCTATATCTAGTTCTTATCCTTTGACAATCAACTGCCTATTTCAAAACTACGTGGCTCATGATAGAAGTAACGTTGCTATCTCTAGTCTTATCCTTTGACAGTTAACTGCCTATTTCAAAACTACGTGGCTCATGATAGAAGTAACGTTGCTATCTCTAGTCTTATCCTTTGAAAGTCAACTGCCTATTTCAAAACTTCGTGGCTCATGATAGAAGTGACGTTGCTATCTCTAGTCTAATCCTATGACAGTCAACTGCCTATTTAAAAACTACGTGGCTCATGATAGAAGTAACGTTGCTATCTCTACTAGTCTTATCCTTTGACAGTTCTGCCTATTTCTAAACTACATGGCTCATGATAGAAGTGATGTTGCTATCTCTAGTCTTATCCTTTGAGTTAACTGCTTATTTCAAAACTACGTGGCTCATGATGGAAGTAACGTTGCTATATCTAGTCTTATCCTTTGACAGTCAACTGCCTATTTCAAAACTCACATGGCTCATGATAGATGTAACGTTGCTATATCTAGTCCTTATTCTTTGACAATCAACTGCCTATTTCAAAACTACGTGGCTCATGATCGAAGTAACGTTGCTATCTCTAGTCTTATCCTTTGACAGTTAACTGCCTATTTCAAAACTACATGGCTCATGATAGAAGTAACGTTGCTATCTCTACTAGTCTTATCCTTTGACAGTTAACTGCCTATTTCAAAACTACGTGGCTCATGATGGAAATAACGCTGCTATCCGAAAATAGTTAATCTGACCTAGAAATGGCAAACATAAAACGTACGTGCAAATATGGTGCCAGAGCTCACGGTTCGCAAGTTAAAGTTCTGCTTTATCGTAGTTATGAAGTATGTTGATCTATCGTGCGTAATTAAGCATGATGTTAGTAAACCAAAATGAATACGAACTAATGTCATTTCCCTTTATGTTAAATCTAATTCATTAGTTTTTATTATATGAGTATAACGAACACAAACAGGTGAGTGGCGCGAGGTGCAGTAACTTGAGCCGGCGCATCTCCATTCTATTGTGGCTTGAACCGTTCATTGTTTGTCTGTTTGCTGCGCCATATTGCATTACCTGGCCATATCCTCAGTTGTCATTGGTACTCCTACCAACCAACCAACCAACCAGCAGCCTGCCAACATCATACTTCAGTGTTCACTGGCTCGGCTCTGTGCTCTTGTCACGCTGGGCGCCCCGACTGACTCCCGGCTCCAAAGACACAAATACGGTTACTTTCTTTACACCGACTCGTCTCCGCATCTTTATTACGGAAATTAGATACTAGAACGACTATAAAGTCGCACTCCCGGCGCAACTACACTGTCGCCTCTCAAAATATAATATATTTTGAGTTTCATTATTATTTTTTAAGTTAGCTCCACACAGTAGGCCCCGAGGAAAATAATTTCCCATTGTCTTCTTAGGGGTGGATGTGGAGGGTCTTTTTAAGGAAAGGAAGGAGAGTAAGTTCTTGGAAGGAAAAAGGTTTGAGGGATGGGTAGGAATATGGGAGTCAGTATACAGGAGTGTCAGACATATTAATCCATCCCTCCAATTGCGGTGCAAGGCGATGTGTTGGAGAGTACGGCTGGAAAAGTCAAAAGGCTTCCCTCAACCAGTCTCTCTCTGTCTGGCCCACCACGCAGCAGGTGCCGCCAAGACCCGGGCACCCCTGCTAAGTCACCAAACGTAGCGAACCAGAGCCAGAGCAGAACCCTATGTACCCGTACCCCGTAGTTAAAAATGACCGAATTTGATATCGACACCTTGGCGCAGTGGTTAGCGCTTTTGCCCGGAAAGTGAGAGGTCCTGGGTTCGAGTCCCAAAGGTGCCAATATCTTTTTCTGATTTTTCTGTTTCCAGGTTTTCGATTGAGTTTCGCTTATATTGTCTTCATTTAACTAAATATTACAATTTGAGATTTTACTCACAAAGTTAAAATAAAAATTCAATTAAAATATTAAGGTGAATTAATTGTTTGCGCCCGTACACATTTCATATGAATATAAATAAATAGTTTTGTCCATAAACGAAGCCAATTATTTCAAGAAAGGCTGACAAATCCAATTTTGTATCGGTGACTCAATCCAATATTGTATTTGTCGTCCTTTCATGAAAGATTACGGACAAAAGTATTTATTTATATTCATATTAAATATGCACGGGCGCAAACAATTAATGCACCTTAATATTTTAAAGCATAACGTGCAAAAAGTATTAACCTATTGGCCACAAACCCCGGCAGTCTGCCGGGTGTGCAACTCAGGTACTTAACCACAAACCCCGGCATGCTGACGGGTCCCGTAGGTCCGCCAAAAACGGAAAATGAGCTTAACAATGACATTTTTGAATAAAATTTTAATTGCCGAACATTCTGTAGGTAATTAATAATTCATTTCGAAAATTCTTCGTTTTTTCCCTGATATTTGTGTTCCAAGTTTTGTATGCTGCCAGCCGCCATTTAATTTCTTCAAAATTGCGAGTGGTTCTAGGCTTTTGGTAGTGACCCTGAACGTCCCTGATTGCTTTGAGGACTATCATACCAAATTATTTTATTAGTTATGAGTATACTATACATGTATGTAAAAAACAAAAATTATTATTGTTCGATTTATGAATTCTATGTTTTTTTGTAATTTTTTGAATAAAAATGTGGAAAAAAACTTAAAAAAAGAGAACTTTATATTTGTATCCTCATTTACACATATTTTAATATATTTTTTAAATTTTATTTTAATGTTTTTCTTTACCTTAATCGATTGTGTAAATAAATTTAAATAAGTTAATTCATTTGAATATACAGTTTAAAAGTTACAATATATTTAGTACACCAATGCAGGTTTTCAATTTTGGTACAAAATTAATTCAGTGGCGAACGCCAATTTTTTTGCTCATTAATTCTGTGTCCAATGGGTTAAAAACCTAAAATAATTTAATTGGCGCCATCTATGAATGCTTAGATTATAACGTACGTTACGTTTATCCTTAAAGACTTTTCAAAGTGGCGTTGAGTTGACTTTATTCTCAGTTGGCATGTACCTAACCGTTTAGTAGAATTCAACATGCAACAAATACATCGAAAAATATAGTGAAAAGTATATTTTCAAAGGCACGATTATTATAGATACAAATCAAAAAACCCTATTTTTGACTTACGACACTGTACCTAATTGCTAAATAACTAACCATGACGCCGTCCCTCCGAAGGGGTAGGCAGAGAGGACGGACCGCCAAACAACTCGGTCTTGGCACACACTCCTTGCCTCGCTCACATTAATACATCGTCTCATACATCTCTTCTATTATTCTGACTCTTGACACAGTCCGACTCAAGTATCTGATTCATTTGGTCGTGCCATGTCTTCCTGGGGCGCCCCCGACTTATTTTATCATTCACGTTTGCGCATATATTCTCCTTACACTCCTTCCTTAGTTCATTCTCTCAACATGCCCAAATCATCTGAGGGTCCATATCCTAATCTTCCTCATACTTGCCTTGCATTCATTGCATATCTCCACGTTTCTCACATGTTTCGTACACTTGAGGTAATCCAACCGCATTCCCGCCCTGGTATAAGTAACAGATGGTTACTCCTTCGGGGCTCTCACAAGGACTCTTATTTTTTTAATAAACGAAGCTACACTTATGATGCACGAAGCTAAACCCTCAAATGTCCCTGTAAAACAGGAGTTAGTCTAAAAATGGATTTCGTACATGGCTTTACCACACATACGCTTCAGGGATCCCATTTCTACAGCATTCATTCTACTTTCATCCTTCCTCTGCCAGTTCCACGCCTCGCTGCCAGGGTAGGTATCAGGGTAGGTGCCCTCCCGCCTCGTTTATAACAACCTCGGTCTAATAAAGTCATATTTCTTTCAACAATTGAAAAAGGTCAACCAACTATTACAATAGAGCTCGGCTAATATAACTACGGCCATCGTTTTTTTTCTTTGCACTTCGGCTTCGGCCATTTCTTTGTTTTTGTCTAAGCTGGCCTAGGGGGCTTTCTACTTTCTACGTACTTTATACCTACCTAGGAGAATTTGTCTTGGGGTGCATGTTTTATCATCTTTCTGCAATATTTTCTAAATGCCGAAGAGAATAGACTATCTGACCCGAAAGTCGCATTAAATCCACTACCTGCGCTGAAAGCAATGGTAATATGTTTCGTCACCAACATTGTATATTTCTTTTTTTTCAAGCTGTATTATGTATAAATTATTTTATTATAAAATGGGGGCCTCAGCCGGGTAAACAACCCAGTGAGGCCAACGTTACTGGATTGTACTATGAAATTTTGTAAAATAATGTATCAACAATAAAAAAATATATATATTTGCAACAATCGGTACAATTTGGCGTACAGACGGTAATGCGAATGGTAGGTAAACAAATATTTTTGGGATCTTAGTAATCATTATCATCATTACATAGTATAAAATGAAGTCGCTCAAAATGTATGTGCGCATAGATCTTTTAAAGTACGCAACGGATTTTCATTCGGTTTTCACCAATAGATAGAGTGATTCAAGAGGAAGGTTTATATGTATAATACATGCTTATTACAGTAGAGAAAAGCCGAGAAATTCAAATATTCAATTCAGGCAGCTGGCAAGCGGGGGTGGTGTGGATTTTAAGGTTGGGTAATGGCCTTGTGTTTCGTTAGCCACAGCAACGTGTGGCCGGGTCTGCTAGTGTTATCATAAATGAACAGTCTTCTGCATATTTGGAACCTCTAGCTCTTTTAAAACCTAAAAGCATTATTTTTCCGAAAGGAAAGGAGAGATGGGAAGGCTGATAGAGATATTGAAAGACTAGTAAATATACCGTTGGCGCTAACAAAAAACTGTCTTAAGAAGCGAAGCTAGCAGTCCACAATGGAGTGCCGGTACCTACCCCGAGGGCAGTGAGGCATGAAACTGACAGAGGAAGGATGAAAGTAGACTGGATGCTGTAGAAATGAGATCCCTGAGGCGTGCGTATGGTAAAACCACGTAGCGTTTGAGAAATGTGGAATCTGCAAAGAATGCAAGGCTGATTGATGAGTAAGATTAAGAAAGGAGGGACCCTTAGATGGTTTGGGCATGTTGAGCGAATGAACGAAGAAAGGAGTGTAAGGAAAATATAATACGCAAATGGGAATGGTAAAAGAAGTCGGGGGTGGCCGAGAAAGACGCAGAAAGGGCACGATCAAGTGAATCAGATACTTTGTCGGCCCATGGGACGAATCAAAATAGTAATAGAATAGTACGTATGAGACGATGTAGGATGAATGTGAATGTGGCAAAGAGTGTCTGCCAAGACCAAGTTGTTTGGCAGTCCGTCCTCTCTTCCTACCCCTGCGAAAAACGGTGTGATGGTTAGTTAGTTACTTTAGTATTAGTATCAATTTGAAGAAGTATTTCTTTGCCTACCCTATGATGGTGAAGCCCGTTTAGTAGTTGTTTTAGACTTAAAAAACGAGCCTTGCTAGTGGTTATAATGTACGAGCCTCGATTCGCAGCTTACCCCTGCGGAGAAATGCTAGAATGTAAACAATCAACTAGACACTAGTCGGTTACGACTAGATCATACCTTGCCGCAATATCTTGTCAAATGGTTCTTTAATGAACAACATGCCCCGACTTTATGTAATTAACATTGTAAAAGAAAGTCGTCGTACGGTTTGCGCAACACTCGCAGGGGTCAAAATGAACTGAACTACCTGGATGGCGGTTGTAATTTAATTTGTTTCGTTGCTTACTGCGACTTAGTATCGTTGAAGGGGGAAATTATTGCAGTTCATTGACTTTTTTTGTACTATTTATTGGATAACCAACACCTCTACCATAGGTCACCACAAGTGGTTTGCTACGTTTGGTGACTTAGCAGAGGTTTCCGGGTTCATGGGGTGAGGTTTTTCCCAGTCTTGGCGGCGGATGCGTCTGCCCACCAGCTGCATGACAGGCCGGATCGAGAGAGAATGGTTGAGGGAGTCCCTTTGACTTCTCCAACCGCAATCTCTCTTAACATCGCCTTGCACCGCAGTGGGAGGGATTGATTCATGCGTCTGTCTCTCCTGAACACACTGACCCCCATATTCCTACCCACCCATTTCTACCCTACCATTCCTACATACCCTTTTCCTTCCCAGAACTTCCTTTCCTAAAAAGACCCTCTACACAGCATCCCTGAGGGGAATTATTTTCCTCAGGGCCTCCTTTGTGGAGCTAATGTAAAAAAAAATGGTATTAAGACTACAATATACCCTAAAATATATTCAGAATCTTAACGACGCGACGTAAGTAAAGAAGCCGTGTATACAAATTGCGACTCGCGACCCGTGTATTGGACGGACCTACTGTCGAATTTGCCTTATCAAAGAAAAGAAGAAGAAGAAAAATAATGTGGGAATCTTAACGACGTAAGTGAAGAAGCGTTTAAACAAATATACGCCGCGGCACGGCGTATTGTACGAACATATGGTCTAATTCACCCTAGCAGGCCTGGAGATTCGACCTTTCTGCCGCGTTCATTTTAATTAATTCTGAAGAACGTGTTACAAATATTTAAAATGTGTCCATGTTGTCCACCCGAAGTCATCGCATAGAAAAATAAAATCTGGTGCTTAGGTACCGCTAACTTTATAGTTGAAAAAAACAGGTTATAAAGTTTTAAAATCGTTGTACGTAAAATATATTAATGGTAAGGTACTGTTTTTAACAGGTACTGTTTTTAACTAAATATAAACAACTCGCATTCCTTGTGCGGCATGGAAATAAAAAAAGTTATTATAGTTACGAATTCGCCGGAAATTATTAAAATGTGAATTTTGAGCAAACAAAAATTATTAGGGTTGTGTACCGCCTTAAAAAAATAAACGCAAAAGTATTAATTTGATCGAAATGGATTGGCGAAACCCACAATCTATTATTTTTATGATGTTTGCAGGGGAAGTGTATAATTTTTTGCGCAGTGCAATTTATCTCTAAAGCCTAATTTAGCCATGGGAAATTATCATGCAGAATAATATTATTAAATCGCTCAATATGATGTACCTGCAATCTAAATGTATTTTCTATCGACTTTTCCTGCATAAAACCGCAAGATTCTGTTAATATACATAAAACATAATATTTACAAGAATTAAGTACCTACCTAGCTACCAATATAGCAACGCATTGGGTTTCTAGTTTCTATGTTATTTTAGTGATGGTAAAACTTGCGAATCGTCGTTATCTCGTTTTTTTTTTATAATTTAATGTAGCACTTCTCACTTAGCGACAGTGATCTTTAATCAATAATAAATTATCATTTTCTTCGAGCTTCACATTTTTGTGTGATAAACATTTAGGACAATCTTGTAAATATTCTATATTTTCCCCCTCGCAAAGCGCTTAGCTAAGCCATTACATTGGAAACAAACTGCGAGATTATACTTCCTTGAATGAAATAATTAATAATAAATTATTACCCCATTTAATAATAATAATAATTAATATTATGACATCATTTGACAAATAAATAACACGATATTATCGTATCTTATGTATTTCTGCCTTTGCGATAAAAGATAAGGCGTGAAAACAAATTATTGATAGATAGCCACACGGGAAACTTTGTCGAAACCCAACAGACATCGAACAGTAAAAGTGATTATTATTTTTTATTTCTACCATAAACTACCTAAGCTACAGGTAACAAGAAAATAACAATATTATTATGTACAGGCAAATTATTTTAAAGAGGAAACTGCTGCGTGTAACCTTGTGAATGTATTGTATTTGGGAACACCGATAGTATCGAAAGTTTCAAAAAAGTTTTTCTAACTAGTTTGGAACAACCGCCCGCAGTCCCCTTTACCCACCTGCCCCCTACTTGTAGAAGCCCAAAGATACTGGGTGGGGTGCTTAGGGAGCTTTATAAGTATTATGTTTATAAAATATGTAATCGGTATTTAAACTTTTCATTGAAGTAGGTACCTTCACCGTTTTAATTTAATGATCGTTATTTTTTATCATCCATACACCACTATACAAACAAACAAGGCTCTTTAATGATTTACCTGTACAGGTGTATTCGCCGTGTCAGTAACGTGCGTAGGTAACTATAATGTTACCGAAACGTTTAAAGTAATTATGACCAACACGGTGTTATCTTCGTAAATCCAGATTACGTATTTGTTTATCGGCCGGTTGCGAATAATGGTGTCGTTTCATTTATGTTCTTGCTGATGGTAGGTACTTACTTCTGTGGCGATGAATTTAGTAGTGCCGCCGGTCGCTGCACTAATAATAATATCAATAAATAGGTGCAATATTAATTCCCAATTCATTATCGAACCTTAATGTTTTAGTGCAGTTGATTCAAGTGTAGCCCGGTAGCTGTTTTCTTCCAACAACGCATGCTGAATTACATTATTTGTGAACACAGGTAGGTATATCTAGCTTGACCCTCATTAAGGTATTTGATTTCTCGCTTATTGCGTACCTATTTCATGTGCTCGGAGTTATTCACAAATAGTGTGCTAAATAAATATGTTGTTGTTTGTTTTCAATTTTAAATCAAATTACAGAAATTGCGGCGATTTTCGAGGTGAAAATAATTATTATTGTGAACGGTATGCGCAGAAAATTCCCAGGAGAGAAACCTGTCGTTCGTATCCGTGACCCCTCGCGGTAGATAATGTCGTGTTTCGGCGTTTATATGAATGGTATGTTTGGTTTTTTCTGTGAGTCTGTGTAAAGGTAATTATCGAGTGTGCGCCATTTCGCAGTCGAAAAACAGTTTGGATAAGAGAAGATCATCGCCATAATATCTAGATTAGAATTCGCATACAAATGGGGGCCTCTGGGTAGTGGGTACCCGCGCAGGGAGTACCGGAGTAGCAAGTAGCGAGCAGCGGCGTGTTTCCAGACAGCACAGCGATGGCGTTGGTCTAGCTTCACGGCGCGCTTAGGCCGGATCCGCTGTCGGCCAGTGGGAGCGCTGCAAGTTTAGCGCGCGCATGAAAAGTGATTTTGTCGGTCCGGGCGCGGAGCGGGGCGAGCCAACTGGTCGACCCTTTCCGAGCTGTGGCCCCACTTCCCTTTCCGCAGATTTGAATATTTGCCCGCCCGCGGCCCGTGCCTAGCGGTAGCTGCACATTTCACTCGCTCGGCTTGCCACGTAAAGTGGGATCGATATACAACAATCCTGAAACGTAGAATAGAATAGAGCGTTCCGCGCAGTGTACACAATATGTTACACGTTGACCGTTGTTGCTGAGCTGTGGCGACAATTTTTATCGCCATTTTGTTATCGAATTTTCTGTCCCGCGATTTGCCTTCCCTTCCACGAGAATATCCCCCAGTGTAGGTATTTTCGCAATATTCAAATGGTACATTTCTCTTTGTATGTTTGTTTCGATTGGGTGTCCGCGCCGCGCACTATATGTTGAACTTCTCCCGAATAGAAAACATCGCATCCTCGGGGAAAAACTCTGCAACCTATTGTTTTGACAGTTCGTAATTTTCTCTCATTCAGTGATAGGAGGACTCGCATATTCAGTTGAGTTCTAATTAATATAGGCTCCAGTGTCTGTGTGCCTCAATACAAGTGTTTTGATTTATCTGTGAGGTGTTCTGGGCTCTGAGTTCACCTTGGAATTGCAAACCCAGATTTTTGTAGCGACATAGAATTGTGTTGGCTCTTTTTGACACTTTGTGTTTGTGTTCTACTCATCCAAATTAAAGTTTTTTTTTTTCGATTCTATTTTTTTTTGGAAAGGTGTGATTTCGTACATAAAGTAAGGAAATTTTTAGGGAACAAAGGTTTTTGAATTTAAGTAATTTCTTTATATCATTATTTTCTCAATGACAAACTATTTTTGTTGTTGTATGATTCTTATTTTATTTATGGCGATATTTAGGTGAAATTTTTAATAAAATGATTATTGTGCTATTTTTGTTTTGGTTTTCTACTAAACTACCACTGCTTTTTAAAGTTATCCATAGCAGTTAGAAAATAAATTTTAGCGAAAAAAGTTGTTTTAGTTTCAAAATATAAAGAACGTATACAGCAGATCGGATATTTTTTTTAATATCTTTTGGTGCAATTCTGTCACAAACAGATGTTGACGTCCTTTCCACCTTGGTCCAAACGTCCTGTTACCCGTTTTCTACAAGGCTGTCTCCGTAGTTGGTGTCCTAATGAGGATTACGTGTTCTTGTTTCAGATTCTAATTAACCCGGCTTCATGAACTATGATGGAAGCTCTCCACAAACGATATCATATTTTCTAAAAAGCACATGATGACAAATGCCTTCCCACAATTCCTCTTTGAACTCCTTCATCGGCCATACAAAGCGTGCAAAATGGAATCTCCTGACCTGTTACCTGCCGTACAATGCAACAAAGGTGAGTAATGTGGAGAGTATGAGTGAGTGAGGGTAATGTGTGTCGTGTTGCTAACAGTGCATATAACAATATTACTTGTTGCAGGGTGCACAGTGAGTGAGACCGAGGGCTGGACTGGCGGCCCCCCGGTGTTGTCTGTGATATCGACCAGCTCAAGAAGTCACTCCACGCCTCTCCGCCGGAGCGACGCCCTCTCTACCACTACTGACATCGCCGCCAACTACTCAAATATTCTTAAGATAAATGATAATAAAAACAATATGCAATCTGTGAAAATTAGCCTAGTTTTAGATTTTACGAATAACTTCGAACATAAGGGTATTGCTAATAATTATTGTCTGATATCCAATATCTCTTTAATATTATGTGTTCCAAAATTGATGATTAGAAATAATAGTTATTCAGATATAAAAGTAAATATAATGAAGCTGAATGAAGGAGTCGGAGTCATTGAGACAAAGATGACGGACACAAACAAATTTGGTGCTTTTCCGCAATGGTGGGAAATTCAAAGTCAAAGTATAAGTAAAACTGTAGATAATAATTGTGATTTCGACGTATTTGTAAAATGTATCCTGATAAACCAAATTGTTGGCCGCGCGCCAATTGACAGCATTCCTGTAACGAAAAATGCCATAACTGTCCAGGGTATCAAGTACGGACACCCGCACTCAAATAGCTTTAATCCAAACTTTATGTATAGAGGAGATTCGCTCCCCACCAACAAGTCTGATTACGCTTTTATCCCCACAACTCGTATTATATCAAACCATTCTGTATTTCCATTCTGTGAGTCTGAACCAGTATCAACACAACACTTAGCTGTAGGGCAAGAAGAAACCGTCATAGTCGACAGCGACAACAACGACACCACCACCACTGTCAAACACACCACCTTCAAGAACGGAGACTACACGTTCGCCGCTCTCCTGGACATGGTGGCGGGGGCTGGCGCTAAGCTAGCCTCGCTGGCCGCACGAGGGCTCCCCTCTGCGCTGCGTCTGGCTGGGGGCGGGGAGAGCTCTCTCAACACTCCCAGCGGCTGGGGCAGCCCGCCCGGAGCCGGTAACAATGGTGAGTTGCCCTCCCTGACAACTCTGAATCTCTGATTATAACAACAGTAAATAGTTCATTTTACAAATTTCCCATATTATATGTACATATATGCAGAATACATTTATGTGAATCTTGATTGGTTGAGAAACCAAGTTTTCAATATGGGACAAAATGTGTCTTATCTCTGTGTTACCAAAAAAGGGTTTAGCGCTGTTGTTTCCCATTTTAAAAAGTCATATTGAAAGCTGTCCAAAATTTATCAGAGATGTAGTACCAAGAGTGGTAGTACCAATTTGAAAATTTTTATATTCCAATTTTTTTTTTTTACTCTTGTCAACTTTATCCAAAATACAGTCCTGTTAACTACATTTTAATGCTCCACATGTTTTCTTAGCTTAGTTGATGGTATTTGGTGTCTTGGCTGACGTATGTGTCCTCTGTGCAGGCAACTCTAACTGGGGCGGGAGCAGTGCGGCTGTGGGAGGGGCTGGAGCCCCCGGCCAGCAGCAGTGGGGCGCCACCCAGCGACCACCCGGAGTCCTACCGGACGGTACGTAAACAACCTCATATGGTCTTGTTTGTGCGATCTACAAATACATTTTGTATGGAATGAAAAATTGAATTGACCTGACAATTGATGATTGGTTTACGTTGGATACATGATTGGACTTTATTATCCACAATAAAAGGGCCCATGTGTGCATTTTCACATTATGCAAACGTATTCAATCCAGTGTATCTGTTCTTGGCTAGCAACTAAGGTTCAAGGCCAAAACTGGATGTTACCCTTTCTGTAATCTTTTTTTATTTATTTATTATTTTATTTTTTATTTTTTTATTATTTTATTATTTTTTTTAACTACAGAAAATATTTGTTTTACATCTGGTATGAAAGAGGGATCCTAAACCCAACAATTTTTATCTGGAATTTTTTTTTCTTTGATTCAACTCGAAGATATCTATGTTGATATTATTTCAAATCACGTGAGCAATCCTTTTCAGTTATGTATGTAATGAGGAGCAGAAAAATACAAAGAAAAAATGAGAAATGTGTCCATTTCAAGGTGCCAAAACTTACCAAAAATACAAGGGTTTAGAAAAAAAATGCAAGAAGGATGTTGAATTTGCAAATATAATTAAGATTTTATTACTTTTTCATTGATTTTTGTGTTTTATAATAGTTTTGCTAAAGATAATTTCAATAAAAGGAAACATTCAAGGATATAAGAAATTCCTTGGTTAGCATTAGGGAATGCAAATCTCGCGAGATTGGGGCTCAAGCGAGATCTCGCAAGTTTAGAATAACAATACTGCGAGATCTCGCCAATTTCGAGATCTCGCGAGATTGGCATTTTTGTTTTTTTTTTTTTTTGCAAATAATCACAATATTTGAATAAATTAGCAAAAAAATATAAAGAATTTTAAGTATTATAAGATAAATGTTTATTTTTCAATAGACTTTTATGCATCAAACATTGTTTGACGTATTTGTCTATAGTCTTCTCTTCTAATATCAAACAAAAATCTTCATTACATAGTATAAAATGAAGTCGCTCAAAATGTATGTGCGCGTTAATCTTTTAAACTACGCAACGAATTTTCATACGGTTTTCACGAATAGATAGAGTGCTTCACGAGGAATGTTTATATGTATAATACATGTAAATTATATTAGAGAAAAGCCGAGAAATTCAAAGAAAACATATTTTTGTGCAATTTAAAACGGCTGGCGGGCCGTACTATAGTCACTTTTGAAATTTGTTCTATGGAAGAAATTGGAAAATAGATGTCCTAGAGTAAGTAGGTATTTGATTTGAATTATTTTATTTGATGAAGTCGCTCAAAATGTATGTGCGCATAGATCTTTTAAACTACGCAATGGATACTCATGCGGTTTTCACCAATAGATAGAGTGATTCAAGAGGAAGGTTTGTATGTATAAAAACATGCTTATTATAGTAGAGAAAAGTCGAGAAATTCAAATATTCAATTCAGGCAGCGGGCAGCTGGCAAGCGGGTGATGTGGATTTTATAAAGGTTGGGTAATGGCGTTGTGTTTCGTTAGCCACAGCAACGTGTGGCCGGGTCTGCTAGTTTAGTAATAAAACAGTAAATTTCTTTTATAACAAACAAAATAACGAGAAGTAAAAAAAATTAAACTTAAGAATTTTTTTTGTATAAATAACCAAAAAAATACTCGGAATGAAATCAAACTCAATCACGTAACACGTTAGCTAACAACAACTATTAGTAAACAAAACAAATGCGCACTGATGACGCTGCACGCCGGCTCAATTTTCGACCAATCGCACGTAAGGCCAGCAATTTTCGACCAATCGCACGCAAGGCCAGCGTAGTCCATTGGTAAGGCTCTTGTCTCGCACTCCGAAGGTTGGGGGATTGAATCCCGGCGTGGCAAATAAATTTTATTTGATTAATTTGTGTTATTTCACAATTTATTCATTTAAAATAATATATAGTATATTTGCGCCACGTTCCAGAGTGGAAGATACTCGCAGTATCGCCCTGGTGTAAGACCACCATTCAGAATTGAAACGTTGCTTGAAATGGCTTCTGCCATGTTTAGTGACCAGATCTGAATAGCCAGGTACTTCCCCACCTTCCTCTTCCCTATCTCCTTCCCCACCCCACTACCTTCAGCCTCACAACATACCCCAATTGGGGATGTCATAGTCCCACTGGCTCCAGACGGGAGCAGTTGGGACTCTTGTGCGGTATTCATGTAAAAAAAAAAAGAACGCACGAATCTGAGACACCTCGTTGTGCGACCTGCCGCCTCACGCGCACCGAACGAAACTGACAGATCGCAACTCCGTCCGTGTCCGTATCGCGCTTCGAATAAGACGTTTTTATGCTCAAGTGCAATCTCGTTAAACTCGTGAGATCTCGCCCTTTTTTCGTCCGAGATCAATCTCGCTAAAAAAGGCCGAGATCTCGCGAAAACGAGATTGCATTCCCTAGTTTGCATGAAATAAAGCTGTCTCGAGCCTCCAATAAGTTATGGAAACTGAAGATTTAGAAATTTGTCTTTGTAATATTGAGCTAGCTTTTAGAAATACATTTTTATACATTTAGTTGTAAGGTGGGAAACGACCCCTTTAGGGAAAAAAATGTAATAGTTTCACTAATCATGTGAAAATGCAAAAAACACGTTGCATTTTTCCTGCATCTAGTGATAAACTTATGGAAGGCAATTTTAGTTTTATTTTGTATATTTTCTAGTAATTCAGCACATGTGTTTTATATTGCAGGTAACAGCAATAAGATAGGAGGTAACGGTGTTCCCGGCAACAATGGCATTGGCACCAATGTCAGCGGCAACGGAGGCGGCGGAGGCAGTGTGGGCGGCTGGGGGGGCTCCGTGCCCCCTCCCTCGCAGTCCTCGCAGCCCTCGGCACAGTCTCAGCCAAGTCAAGGTGAATACTAAATACTGACATCTGCCACAGAACTGGAATATGCCATCAATTTACTTGTCTGGGAATTCTTGGGTGTGATAGTTTCAAACGGCCTGCCTTGGTTGAGGGGAAAGACTCTCGACTCGAAATCTGAAGATCGTTGGTTCGAATCCTGGCATGCATGTTCACAATTAATTCATTTTAAATAATATATTGTATATTTGCGGCACGTTCCAGAGTGAGAAGTATCAATAATCCATAGACTAATAATATATCGCACAACCCGTAGAAGAGGGTCGTAAGTCAAAATTTTCTGTTTTATAAACTATTTTTTATCTCTGAAGAGTAAACTGATTGTGATTATATCTATGCCCCACGAAATCAGATGATCCACAATCAGTCTATCTCCGCGAGATGTCGCTAGTGTATCTTTTGATGGGACCGCTTGTTTCATCAATCATCATCATTTGTTTTTTCTCTTGGGTAAAATTAACTTTTTTGGCTTTACGACCCTTTTCTTCGAGACGTAAGATTTTTTTTTTACGACACTTTGACCTTGTGTTTTGACAAAAGCATGCTCAATATAAATAGTTAATTTAGATTTTTTAAATGCCGAATGAGCATTTGACAGGGACACATGCTTCCCATGCTATGACCATGTTTCGTCCTGGTAAATAAATAATGCAGAAGTTTTCTATGGCCAAGATAGGCATAAGAGGGGCATAAAGTGTCGCTTTGATAGGGTTAAAGTATTTCAAAACATTACCTCTAAAACTTTTTAGGTGGCAAAATAGAATCTCAGTGTGTAAGTATAATCTACCTCCAGATAATTTGAGTAGTGACGCTTGTGTAGTAATATGTTAGATATGTCCCCAGGTGGAGGTAGCGGCGGGGGCTCCCCGGGGGGAGGGGGCGGGCCGGGCCCCGCAGCCCCCTCCTTGCCCTCTGTCCAGCCCACGGCCAAGGCACAACTGGAGCAGCTCAACACCATGCGCGAAAGCCTCTTCAGTCTCGACGGATGGGGCGGAGTAAGTACAAAAGACGTCCTGTCCATCCTTTATGATTATTTCTTGGATCCAACTCCTGACAATTGCCTTGATGTCTTTTCAATTTTTATGAGCATTTATTTTGTGTTTTGTATTTATTGCATTTTTAGTTAACAGAAATTGAATGTTAATTGTCTTTTTCTTTTTTAGCAACATGTGAACCAAGACACCAACTGGGAAGTGCCGACTTCTCCAGAACCCGGGGGGGTGAAGATGGAGCAGCCGGGAGGAGCTCCGGTGTGGAAGCCGACCATCAATAATGGTTAATGTCAACTCTTCTTGACTTCACTTGAAAATTTTGAACTTAAAATAATGTTTATACAAAATTTAGAAAAATCGAAATTACTTGCAGGGACTGATCTTTGGGAAGCCAATTTGCGCAACGGGGGACAGCCACCCCCCCAACCTGTTGCCAAGACTCCCTGGGGCCATACCCCCACCAGCAACATCGGAGGCACCTGGGGAGAGGATGACGATACACCCGAGTCCAGCAACGTGTGGAATGGTCCTCCCCCACCGCAGCAGTGGGGCGGGCCTCCGCAGCAGCAGCCCCCACACTGGAACGCTCCTGCCAAGAAGGACGACTGGGGGGGCTGGGGAGAACCCCACCGACCAGACATGCATCGACCCGAGCTGCATCGCGCCCCCACCCAGGACCCCCGAGACATGCGCAACATCATGGGAGACATGCGAGGAGACCCTCGCGGAATCTCCGGGCGCCTCAATGGAAGCGCTGACATGTGGGGACAGCACCAGGGAATGCCCCACGCCATGCAGCCGCAGAAGGGGATGATGCCTTCCAACATGGGCAACGGAGTAAATCAGTGGGGGGCGCAGGGACCCAAAGACATGGGCATGACCAAAGGCAGTTCAGGATGGGAAGAACCCTCTCCGCCGGCTGCACGCCGCAACATGCCCAACTTCGACGACGGCACCTCGCTGTGGGGGCAGCAGCGTGGGGGGGGCAACGGAGGAGGAGGAGGGGGCATGGCTCCCTGGAAGGAGATGTCCTCCGGAATGGGCAGGGGAGCCATGCAGTGCCCTCCCGGCATGCCGCCCAATCGCATGCCCGGCGTAGTTCCCAACCCGATGAAGCCCGACGCCATGTGGGGACACCCGCACCGCAATGGCTCCTGGGAAGATGGCGCCGGTCATGCCGGCAACTGGGAGAAAGAGAACTGGAACGAAAGCCAAATGAACCAAGGCGGAACCTGGCCCGGCGGGCCCAAGAGCAAGCCTATGGGTGGCCCCGGAGGCTCCTGGGACTCTGACATGGGAGACTGGGGTGGACCTAAGCCGCCAGCCAAACTGCTCCCCAAAGACATGGTCTGGAATAGCAAGCAGTTCCGTCTCCTGGTTGACATGGGATATAAGAAGGACGATGTGGAGCTAGCACTCCGCAGCCGAGACATGAATGTAGAGGAAGCCATGGACCTCCTAGGCCAGATGAGAGGCGGAGGGGGAATGGACACCTGGAGGCGCCACGACGAACATCCTGGTGGACCTCCCTTCGACCAGCACCAGCAGTATCCGGTACCTCCGCGTCCACACCACTCCTTCCCTCCGCAGCAGCCGCCCAGTGTGCCCTTCCCTCAACCCTCACAGGGCCTGTCCTCCATTACCAACATCTCCCCGGCGCTGGTGCAGAAGATCCTCAACCAGCCCACTAGCCAGCCTCCTCCACCCTTCAACCAGCAGAACAAGTGAGAAACTATCCATTTAGTAGCTTCCAATACTTACTAGATCAAAATCTATTCTGTTAAATCAAATTTGCCATGATTATAAACTGGATCCAACTCCTGAGTATTCTTGATGTTAATAAGCAACGTTTATGAGCGAAAATCACAATAATTAAAAGCGTACAAAAAAAGTACATTTTGTAATACATATGTGAATTCTAACATATTGCTCGCTTGTTTGCAGTCCATCGGGAGGTGGTGGGCAGCCCAGCACAGCACAGCTCAGGATGCTGGTCCAACAGATCCAGATGGCCGTCTCTGCGGGATACCTCAACCATCAGATTCTCAACCAGCCCCTGGCTCCGCAGACCCTCGTTCTGCTCAATCAACTATTGCAACAGGTAATTAAAAGCACGCCACAATGCAGCATGCATTATTATCGGGGAAATTCATATCTGATCCTTCCCAGTCTTTAAAATGTACTAAAAGTAAATTTATCGTGTTCAAATACGGTTTCTTGGGATGAATAACCGTGCAGAACTGACAATTTTGCATTTTTTAATGTGAATACTGCACAATAGTCTGAACTCGTGTTGCGTACGCCACGAATTGTGGGTAATTTCTAAGAATTTATTGAAAAATAATGTATACAATTATTTATTTATTTTTATTTATTTATTTATAAAATACATGTTCCATATATTAGACATTTAAGTAGATTAGATTTATTAAATCACCATACTAGGCGGCTGCCTGTTTCATGGTGATCAATTAAAGATAGGTTACTTTAAGTGAAGTCTAGTGTAAACACATGGTAAAATTGGAAAAGTTATAATAAAAAATAAAAAAAGAGAAAAAGAAGTGCGTAAGGATAAGATTATGAAAATATACATAACAATATCAAAATTTTTATATTTATTTGTATGTGTGTGTTTTTATATGTGTGCTTGCGTACGTGCATGTATATACAGGTGCACACATCCATATACACATAAACACACACACACATATGCACCTACGTACATGAATACAAACATATATATATATATGTACAGGCATATACGCAATACCAACACGTACATATATATATACATCCCGCTATCATTGCTGCGTCTTCTAATGGTCCACTTTCATTCAATCCTGCGTCCGACCGTCATTCTGCGTCCGGTATACGGACGCAGGATTGAACACATGTAATTTCAAGTTTTCCCCACTCCTGTACCCTCATACAGTCCAAAAACGAAAATAAGCCAGACGCAGTTTTGGTACCTAAATCAACTGAAATATACTATTTTAGTTCAGTGCTTTGTCACCGAGCGGCGAGCTGCGGCGCTGCAGTAGACGAGCGTATATTTTTAGCAAAATATACGTTACATTGACTCGCAACTCCTACACTTGGCAACATCGCTTTTTAGCGTGTCTTCTGTTCTCTGCGAAAATAAAGCAATCATACTTAAATATCTCATATTGCTACGTAAGATTACATTGAAATTCAGCTACATTACCTATTCAAAATTGGCACCAAATACGATTCCAATAAAAATGGATCTTTGTCAAACGTGTGTAATTAATATTTCAATTTCACCAAGACAATGTTGCAACATTATCTTCGTTGTTTACGCGTTAAATAATAGTTTTTTTGCTGATATTGATATTTGCCAAAGCAGCATTTTTTTTAAAGCAATGATTTTACTTCTTACTCGCAAAGTGAATTGATATTCATTGTTAGCCGCTGGGAGGCCGGAGACACGCCGGCGCGCGCGTCATGCGCATGCGCGAGAAAATAATTCAAATATTTGAATAATACTTCCGACAAAAAACTTTTGGTCTACGATTTTGGCCCTTCTATGTACACAATTTGTATGAAGAACAGTGTCAGAATCGCTTGCGCTGTCATTACTCTCGGAGACGCTACAAGTTTCATTCACCTAGTCACCCTGGAATATTTTTAAAACGATTTCTTCTATGACAATCGGCTGTCAGAATTTGCCGCGAATTTAACGGTCGCAATTAATGGGTGTATCGCGAATAAAACGATCATAAAACATATTAATTTACGTAATAAATGCAAGTAATGTGGTTTTCGTAGATAGTTTATTGTGATGTGAACGTGTTTCAGTTAATAAAATATACAATAGCTCAAAATTTATCAACAAAACATTCAATTTAAAATTCAAAGTGGTGGTTTTTTAGTGTTTTTTTGCGAAGTTCCGCGAATTTCCGCTAAATGTCATGGCATTTGACCGGTTAAACTAATATTTTATCACGGCTTCCATGCTTATATCTAAAAATAAAGACGAAATTGCCTAAACCAATTTACTAGAAGTGGTATTTTTCTTTTAGTTTCGTTTAGTTCTTCTGACTTTTCAATTTCAATTTGAGAGGCAGATATGACAGACATGACATGGCAGACCTCGGCACCGGTGCATAGTCGGGAAACACGCCAAACACGCGCCCAACATTTGTACACGGTTGACATTAGTCACATGAGAACGGGTCGTTTCTATGACTCGTTCTTGAGTTCAACGGCTCGGCTGTCGAACGATTTTCCGGCCTCTGTGTTTCCTCCCTCCTATAACATGGGTCTTTTCAAGACCCGTGTTCACTCCTTCCTTTCCTCAGAAAGACCCTCCGCACAGCATCTTCAAAGATGACACAGGCCCTGAAGGAAGTTATTTTACTCACGGCCTCATGTGTGGAGTTAATGTAAAAAAAAAAAAATCGCAGGCATGCGCACGATAAATCTCCAAAGTATCATCGTAATCGTATGAATGCTTTAGGTACAGAAACATTTATTTTTAAATAAAGATTTTTTTTTTACATTAGCCAGGGGGGCGGGAGGTATTTCCACAAGAGACCCTGAGGAAGGTGTCCAGGAGTGACGAACGTATGAATCCAATCCTCCCACTGCGTCGCAAGGCGATGTGTCGAGAGTTTCTGGCTGGAGAGGATAAAAGACCTCCCTCAACCAGTCTCTCTTGATTATACCCTCCACGCAGCAGGTGGGCTGACGCTTAGGTCACCAAAACCTGGACAAACTTCACCCCATGAACCCGGTTACCCCTGCTAAGTCAACAAACGTAGCGAACCACTTGGGGTGACAGCATTTATATGATAAGCATTAATATAATTATAATTTAATTCTTCATTCATTATTAAAATAATTCCCCTCAGGGCCTATGCCATCTTTGACGATGCTATTTGGAGGAACTTTTTAGGTGAAGAAGGAGAGGAAGTTCTGGGAAGGAAAAGGATACCAAGGGTGGGTAGGAATCTGAGGGAGTGTGTCCAGAAGTGAGAGACGTATAAATCCATCCCTCCCACTGCGGTGCAAGGCGATGTTCCGAGAGAGTTCGGCTGGAGAATCAACCAACCAATCCCTCAACCATTTTCTTCCAATCCGGCCTGTTATGCAGCTGGTGGGTAGATGCACCCGCCGCCAAGAACCAGATAAACCTCACCACATGAGCATAGAATATTATAGGGCACTCCTGCTAAGTTACCGAACGTAGCGAACCACTTGGGGTGACCTATGGCAGAGGTGTTAATGGCAAGATTATACAAATGGGTTCCCGGGGCAGCGGTACCATACCCGCCTCCCAAATTGAATCTTTCGGAAGACCACGGTTTCTTTTTAAATAATAGGTTGTAAAATATATCTACTTATTATCGTGTTGTAGTAATAAAGTCCTTATATGGCAATCACTGTCGTGATGTGTCATCAAAATGGGGAGAAGAGGATGGAAAGGAAGGTCCCAGCAATACAGATCTAGTCACTAAAAATAGCTAATCACACTTCAAGCAACGTTTTAATTCGGAATGATAAGTCTCAAAAAAATCCCATACCAATTTAATAAATTTTACGTGCGCATTACCGCCGGGTTGACTAGAGTCCGCAACGTATGGGCCAGTCGTATTGGCACTTTCATATTCTATTAATAACTTTACAGTCGTCCAACCAAAAACTTCAATGAATATCCGGCAACATCGCAAGACGTCGGTTTGTCGTCAACATGAAAATGAATATATAATTGGACACTACATTGTGGACCAAATTGAAGAAAATATACGCAGGATGCCTCACTGCATTGAATATGAAAGGAGTTCGGATTGGTGGAACTTTAAAGGGCGTTTTTTTCGTTTTGTATATTTTTAAAATCATTATTTTCAAAAATATAAATACCTAGCTACAATCAAACACTTAAAAGCTAATATATACTTTAGTAAAAACTATGTAAAATTAAGTCCTTCAGATAGACGCAGTAATGTCGATCTGATGAAAGGACGCAGAAAAGATAGCGGGATGTATATATATATACATACATACATACATACATACTTGCACGCAAACACACATATATTCTTCTTCCTCTCACATGTAAACAATATATACACATATACATACGTACATACATACATACACGTGCATATACACGTGCATATACACATATATACGTACACATCCCTTATATGTCTTCTTCCTCACAGATGTAAACAATATATTTAGGTACACAGAATAAAAAACCTTAACTCTGCCAAATAATATCAGTTATCTTTTATTATGTTTATTAAATAACCAACCAAGCTGTGTGTATAGATACCTGATAAAAATAGAAAAACCACCCTCTCACAACAACATTGTGTAGCTATTGAATATTTATAATTATGTCCATCGAGTATACAAGTTATCAAATTTGATGGCAGAAACTAGCCGTCAGCAAATAGTGACAAAATCTAGAACATCTAAAGGAGGCTGGATACTACAGCATAATATATATACATACATATGCCTGTGTTATAAAGCTATAATATACGCATGCTGTGTTTGCACGTCTCGTTTTTAAATAAAATAGAATAAAGAGAATAAATAATAAATTTATATCACTATCTGAGTATGTGAAACAAGTTGTAAACACTGTCATAGTCACTCATAAGGTCAGCAAGCGCCGCTAGTGAGATATTTGGCTTTGGACTTTATTTAAATTGATAAGTTATTAAAAATTTAAGGTGCAAGAAAGTTAAATTGAGACTGTGCCATTGAAGTTTTTGTTGTTGGAATAACATAATTGGATTGGTTGGAATATCTTGTGTTATATTTTGAATCTATAATATATTTTTTTGTAAATTTAAATTTAAAATAAGAGGTAATATTTTTTACATATATGGATTTTATATTAAGAACTTTTGAAGTCTTTAAATAGGTTTTTCGTGGGGTGTATATAATGTACTTTGTAAATAGTCCGTATTATCAATTTTTGGGCTTTTATTAATGGATCTAATACAGTTTTAGAGCATCCTCTCCAGACAATTATACCGTACGATAAAATTGATTGACACAGGGAAAAGTATACTGTTCTCAGTGTATTTTTTTTAGTATATTGCGTAATGATCTGAAGATATATGCCAGTTTCCGTATACGGCTTGTGACATTAATTACATGATCTTCCCATCGAAGTTTATTGTCAATTATTACGCCTAAGTATCTAATGGAATCTACTCGTTACAATGGATTGCATAGACAGCTGGATATATCACTACAAGAATGTATAGTTAGTACATGAGGGTTGACTTGGATTGTTTGTACTGAATGTTAGGTATTTTGTTTTAGTTATATTTAGCGTGAGTAAATTATCATCCAGCCATTGTTTAATATTTTGCTAAATTAGTTCCGCTCTATGAAAAGTTTCAACCCATGTTTTACTTTTTATTACTACGGCAGTATCATCGGCAAAAGTGATTATGTTGCCATCAATTTGTAATCTACATAAATCATTAATGTATATGAGAAAAAGTATTGGACCGAGTACACTGCCCTGTGGTACACCAAAATTGATTCTGATAGGTTGAGACGATTTGTGTGATGGTAACTTAATAAATTGCTTTCTGTCTGTTAAGTACGATTTGCACCATTCAAATGCCTTATTCTTTATTCCGATTTTCTGTAGCTTAGCTAGAAGGATTGGACGATAGACTGTATCAAATGCCTTAGCCAAGTCCAGAAATATTGCCAAACATTTATCACCTTTGTTTAGGGCTTCTGTTATGTGTGATGTTAATTCTAGAATAGCTGAATCTGTGCTTAGCCCTTCTCTGAACCCATGCTGGTTTGGCGAGAGAATATTGTATTTTTTAAGATGGTCGGTAAGTCTTTTTTTTTACGATTTTTTCTATAATTTTGGAAAGTGATGATAAAATGGAGATAGGTCTATAGTTTAATATCTCAGTAGAAGTTCCAGACTTAAAAATTGGTTGAACCAAAGCAAGTTTGAGTTTGTTCGGAAATATACCTGTATTGAGACTGAGGTTAATGATATGTACAGTTTGGCAATTAAGTGTAGAAAATAAATGATGGCGCTGCGATCATTTTCTAGTTTTAAATGGCAACACCAAGATGGCTCATAAGACAATGAATGTATGTTTTAAAAAACACTTCTGCCAAAATGCATATTTCATAGCGTATTTGTATTTTCAAAAATTTTGCACAAATTAATAGAAGTAAAATAAAACAAAACAAGTTTTAAGTGGGCGTTTATTTCGATATAAAAACGTAGGTACTTAAAAATTTAAGTCTATTAATTCAACACCCGACATGTAATTATTGTCTTCGTTTTCGTGTGATTCTTCTTCTTCCGTATCTTTATCTTCATCTAAACGCAGTTCATCGATATCATCATCATCATATACTGCCCCGTTCATAATATTCTGCCTCAATTTTCATCACGTGTTTGCAACAATTTTTCCAATCATCAGCACTTACGCTATTACATATTTTTTTTTTTTTTTTTTTTAAGTATATTTATTCAGTTTTTTTTTTTAAATTTTACAATATTAATCTTTAAAATCTTACAAAACTGATCAATCAGTTTGATTGTAAGAAATCTCTCATTTGTCCTATTTAATTAATACTATTATACTTTTATGTTTTACATTGTAATAATAACTGTGTAAAATCTAAAATACTAATTATTATAAACTAATGTTTATGAATACAGTGTGTGATAGTAATTTCCAGGTATTTGATCAGATCTGGGTATTTGTATACAATATTATTTGCTTTCATGTTCTACGGAGATAGAATGATTTAATTTTTTTTTTGATATTTGAATAAGATGTCTCATTTTTAATATTTTCAGGTAATGCGTTAAATATTTTCGGAATTTTATGCCTCTTATCACCGTATACATTTTGAGATTTATTAATAATAAACATTTGTGCTTCTCTATGCCTAGTAGGGTAGTTGTGGTTTATAGGTTTTTTGAATTCTGTATTCCAGAATTCATCTAGCGTTAATTGATAATCTACCTTAGGGAACGTACCCATACTACGTGACACGTTTAGGGGGGGGGGGGTCTTCAAAATGTCACGCTCCATACAAATGAGCGGCGGGTTGCTTAGGTTTTTGGTCACCGGGGGGGGGGTTAAAAATTGCAAAAAATTGGTCACGTAGTATGGGTACGTTCCCTTACTGTGTATAGAGAGGACATTACACAAGGAGAAATTTTTTTTATAATCGCCCTATTATATTATTATGCCCATTTTCCGTTTTCCCGATGTTTCAAATTTTCCATCTGCCTTTTCCCCTTCCTTGACGATTCGTCTTCTTACCGTTGATTCAGATTTACCTGTGAAAAATCATAAAAAATATTATAGAAGGTAGTTTTAAAAACACACACTAGATAATATTCACTTGGAAAGAAAGAAAGAGAAAACGAGAAAAAAGTAACTTTTCTACGAGTTCAAAGAAGTTGCATATTATTATTTTTTTTATTGAGTTATTCCCCCTTTTCCCGTGGCCGTATATTAACTGTCAAATGGAAGTGTCAGATACGGATTTTTTTAACATAACCTCAAATCAGATTGTAATGGTTATTATCGCTCGAAAATTGGCATAAATCTTGTAATACTAATGAAATTTATTAAACAAACTATACTACGTACCAGTCATTTCTGCAGTTCGTTTGTAAACATCTTCTAAATTAAACAGAATCTTCTTCGCGTGACACTCGGCTAGGCAGCATTGAAAAACGCAGAATATAACCCCTCTTTCATCACTATATAATGGTTTATTCATTTTAATTAAATTCAGGCAAACAATGAATAAAAATATTATCAAATCAGCGATCTTCTACTCAGATTTAAGACAATAAATCAACCGTAACATGCGATAACATGACAGCCATAGGAAACGTCATATAATTCGGTGCTGCCATAGTAATGAACACGTTTAGTTCCAATTTATTTAATTTCTACACTTATTTGCCAAACTATACTAGTGGTTTATTTATAAAAGGTTCAATAATTTTGAGTATGTTTGAGGATATTTTATCATGATTACATGAATGGGAGGGCTTTAACCGGTCAAAGGCCATGCCATTTCGCGGAAATTCGCGGAACTTCGCAAAAAAACACTAAAAAACCACCACTTTGAATTTTGAATTGAATGTTTTGTTGATAAATTTTGAGCTATTGAACTGAAACACGTTCACAACACAATAAACTATCTACCAAAACCACATTACTTGCATTTATTACGTAAATTAATAGGTTTTATGATGTTTTATTCGCGATACACGCATTAATTGCGACAGTTAAATTCGCGGCAAATTCTGACAGCCGATTGTCATAGAAGAAATCGTTTTAAAAATATTCCAGGGTGACAAGGTGAATGAAACTTGTAGCGTCTCCGAGAGTAATGATGGCGCAAGCGATTCTGACACTGTTCTTCATACAAATTGTGTACATAGAAGGGCCAAAATCGTAGACCAAAAGTTTTTTGTCGGAAGTATTATTCAAATATTTGAATTATTTTCTCGCGCATGCGCATATGACGCGCGCCGGCGCGTCTCCGGCCTGTCACCGGTTAATTGTTTAATAGTTTGTGAAATTTCAGCAGAGTTGGTGGGGTTGAGTGTGAGTGAATTGTTTGTTTCACAAGCAGAGTTATTGATATTGTCGGCCAGAGTATTTTCATCGGCAGATGTTTTATTTAAAATTTGTGATGCTAAGTTTTTTCCGATATTACAAAAATATTCATTTAAGTGATTGGTCACAGTGTCAGGGTCGTCTTTTAGGGAGGTGTCTAGTCTGTTGATGTTTAATTTATTGATTGGTGGTATTGAATGGTCAGTGTCAGATATTTCTTTAATAATTTTCCAATTTTTTTTATTGTTATTACCAGCTAGCTCTAGATAATTTCTGTTTATAGTAGTTTTGTTTAGTGATTCTGATGAGATTGTTACATATATTTCTGTATTTTTTATAAAATATTTGGGCTTGTGTATTTGGATTACTAAGTAAGTTTTTGTGGAGTTTGTCCCGTTCTTTTCTGAGGAAAGTGCGGGGAATTGTTATTTTGTTCTGACCAGTTTGGGGATTTTGAACATCTACTGTGTGTATTTTAGAACATATGCATTGGCAACCCTGGTTGTGAGGTAAGAAGGTTGGAAAGCATTTGGCTATTCAGATCTGGTCACAGAACACAATTCTGAATTAGTGATCTTTCTCCAGTGCGATACTATGAGTGACTAACGCACATTTAACCCCTCCGAATTTTCGCCAATATGCACTTGAGATATCTCAAACAAAATGACATTTTACGAAAACTTTGTGTTATTACCGCTTCACAATTAAAGCTCTATAAATGAAACATTTCTGTACTTAGCCGAATAGTAAAAACTGTTGTAGAAAGGTTACAAAATAAGCTTTCGAATTATTATATTACAAATAAATATTAACATTTATAAATATTAAAATTTAGCATGCAAACATTAAAAATGGGTAAAAATGACTCACGTGATGTTTTTTTTAATGTGAAAACGGTACTAAAATCCCAGATTATGTAAACAACAATACTTATTCTATTGTATATATGTGTAATAAACACTTTTGTCACCTCACTTTTTTATAATTTATATAAAAATATTTAATAAAAATTTAAAATGTCGAGCGCGGACGAGCTGCTGGTAGTAAATTTGCGCGGGAAAATATTTTTGTCAACTACACGACTGACAGCTGATTCCTGTTATGTTTTTCAATAGACAACTTGATGGAGATGTACAGCTTGATCTACTATCGACCTTTTACTTTTTGGTTTAGGGATGTAACTAAAACAATAACGGAGTTAGAATGATTTCTATGGAAACACATGCGCTGACGTGTAAACACGCTTATTGTACTTGACTGCTGTCCTATTTCTAACACTTATATCTGCTTACGTTGTGGAGGGGTTAAGAGAATTTATTTTATTTTTGGTATAGGATGAGATTTGGTGAATGGAATGAACATAGTACATTTATTTTTTCAAATCAGTATTTGACATGAATATTTTTATTTTCAGATCAAAGTTTTGCAGCAACTTGCTAGTCAACAAAGTGTCATGCAGAACTCCCTCGGCAATAAGGGTAACTCTACTGCCATGGTCCATATCTCAGTACAAATGACTAAAACCAAACAACAGATCTCCAGCCTTCAGGTGAATATTGTCACACCAACTCACCCACCAATGCCATCATATTATTATATTTAAATAACATCGGTTTACTGCCTTGTCAGTCACACTAATTTCAAATTTGACTATGCAATTCTCTTTTTTAGTTTAGATATAGGTATTTTTTGAAAATTATGACAAACCTATCAAACATCTTCAATGTAACAGATTTGCATAATGTATGTACAGCCAGTAGATTTGGTGTCATATGTATTAAAGTTAACATTTCAATTATTAAAGTAATTGCATTTGGTTTTTTCTGTTGGAACTATTACACCTGCTATTATTGCAGGTTGAATTTAATCAAAGATATATTAGTACTTCTTGGGCATTAACCGCCCTACCTTTGGGTTATTGTTCAAAAAGTAGGTAAAAAAAACTTCAGGTTTTTTAAATGGTTGCATAAACCGCGCCACTTGCATAGAGAGTACCACTGACTAGTGGCGTGACTTGTATGGGAGAGACGAAAATACCCGACCACATACCCTTAGCTTCGCGATAGTTATTTTTTACTTGAACGTATGAGATACGGCTTGTTTCTTTTGGGCCATAATATAGCAGACGTATCATGTACGTTTGTATGTAAAGGGTGGTTTAACTATATAACAATTTTTAGACATTTTGTTTTGAAGAGTTTCACTTCACATGTACATTTGTTACTTAATTTTTATTTATCTGCTACCGGTTTCGACACATCCTTGTCATTCACTAGCAATCTTAAAACTAACTTAAAAATTAAAATGATTAGATGTTATTAGGGGAATTGGGTGGAGTGATTTTGGGGGAGGGGGAGAGTGGTGGGAGGAGTCGACATAACAGGGAACCTAATGGAGAACAGGGTCAATAATGGTGATTTGGTGAACAGGATGCTGTTATTTTGTTAGCAATTTTTATTTTTATTTTTTTTATTTGTAAGGTTTCTAAAGTGCACAAATTAAAGTATGTATTGATATTTACATGTTTAAACTAGTACTGTATTAAAATATAACTAGCCGTTGGAAACAATAGTTATATTATTTCAACGTCCAACGCTGTTGAAAATAATTAGCGCCAACAGTTGAAATATAATACCTACATGCGAATATTCAACTGCCTAATAAATAAAAAGGGTTAAGAGTTTGTACTTCGTGAACAAAATTACTCGATATTTTAAATGGTATTTTGGTTATGTACATACCTACTGCACGTTTTATTTTATTTTCCCATCCAATACGGCCGATACCCAGCGCCATGGAACAATCAAATATATCAACGACAAGCAAAAAAATAACCTATTGATAATTGTCTCTAACAGCTATGTTTTGTACCTATTGTTTTCAACGGCGTTGGAATGATTAAGTCAAAAGGGTCAAGAGATCACACTTCGTGAACGATATTATACCCAATTACACAAGGTCTTTTGGTAATGTACATACCTACTGCACGTTTTATTTTATTTTCCCGTCCAATACGGCCGATACGTAGCGCCAAGCAACAAGCGAATTTATCAGTGACAAACAAAATATATCTTCAACAGGATAATATTTTCAACACCGAAACCAACGTCTTCCAACAGTTTCAACTTTCAACGTTATTATAGGATTATTATTACGTGTGTAGGGCGTAGAGATAATAATAATTAATAATACATCAATGATTCGGGGAACCACCCGTTAAAAGGGATTCCTTAATACGATTTCGATATATTTTTTGTTAGTATCGTGTCGATCTCCTATTATAGTTGCGTCAATGTCGACGTTATTTTCAACAGCTATTTTCAACAGTTGAAAATTGCCAACGATAACGACGTTGGCGTTGGATAGAATTATCGTCAACGCCCAGTACTAGTTTAAACATGTTTTTTGTTGTTGTTGAAGTTATGGCCTGTCTCTATTAAATGATTAGGAAACTCAGAACAGTTATTATTTCATAAACAGAGTTCATGCTCCCTGATTCGAGTTTAAAAAATAATCATTTCTGTACTTGTAATTTTTAAGTTAGTTAGTTAGCTGGTGAATGACACAGATGTGTCAAGACTGTTAGCAGATAAATAAAAAATAAGTCACAAATGTACATGTGAAATAAAACTCCCAAAACAAAAAGATATATTAGATGCAATTATTCTGGTAATTTTATGATAGAGCCTGACTTAATACGCTGACCCAGTTTACCGATGTTTATATAAATATTCAAATGTTGATGATTATAACCTGGATCCAACTCCCGAAGAGTATTTGACGATAATAAGCATTTTGTATGATTTTATTCCAATACTAGTTTCTTTCTGTATTTAAATACAGTTGCAATAATTGCTTGCGTTGTTGTCATGCAGAACCAAATATCGGCCCAGCAAGCCATCTACGTGAAGCAGCAAGGCGGAGTGGGAGGTTCTTCCTCCTCCTCTGGAGGGGACTTCTTCAACAAGCAACACGATCCTCTCTCACAACTGCAGAACAACTTCTCCGACATCACACTGAACAAAGATCCACCCAGCGTAAGTCCCAACATAACCTAATCTGAACTTTATGCAGAAAATCTTTTCAAAAGCCCAGTTCTTCAAATAATGCCACCAATATGGTCAGACCTCCAAACTTGCCATGATTATAAACTGGATCCAACTCCTGAGTATTCTTGATGTTACTACGCAATGTTTATGAGCAATGAGGAAACGTACAAAGTTTTAAGATTATTTTAACCCCTCAGGCCCTCGGGCCTATTTTGTAGGAAGGGAAAAATATTTCCGCTTTGCATTATTAAAATCCAAATAAATGGAATATTTTTTAACGCATCTGAAAACTATAACAGTTTTGAAAGGTGATGAAATATGCTTTCAAATTTTCAAATTCAAAATGAACATACCGTCGGCAGAAAGGCTAATTGACGTAACCAGCAAATCCTCTACTTTCGGGAAATGCAGAAAAACCAAAAAAAAAATCAGAAAATAGTAATGGTAACCCCTATCTCGTTGATTTTTACAATGAACAACAGAATAATGTATATGTTTCTACCAATATAATTAGATCAAAGTAATTATTTGAAAAAATGATGATTTTAGTGGTTACATCCATTCTTTTTTGTGAAAATTTTACGATTGCTTGGCTGTAACCAACAATATCTAGTATGAGACGCTCGGTGTGCGATTAATTTACGGAAAGGCAAAAGGGCGTAACCCCTTTTGTGTTATTTGTAGCTCCTAAAACCATGGTGTAAGCCTCTTCGAAGGGAATCAGACTTAAAATTAGTTGGTGTAACCAAATTTAAATAAAAAAATTATTTTTGTAATGGGAGGTAAAGCGAAATATTCTTTTAACTAACGTTTTTTTTTTCATATCGAAGGCAAATAAGTTGACAGCTTGCAACTGACATTTTTTCAGAAATAGAGTTATGCACATAATTTAATAATTTTTTTTGTTTTTATAACCCCTCAGAAAATCACCAATATGCACTTTTAATGTCTTTAACGAAATGACATTTTACGAAAACTTTGTATTATTACTGCTTCACAATTAAAGCTCTATAAATGAAACATTTCTGAACGTAGCCGAATAGTAAAAACTGTTTTAGATAGGTTACAAAATAAACTTTCGAATTATTATATCTTCTATAATATAAAAATGAATCGCTAAATGTGTTGGTAAGCGCAAATCTCGAGATCAGCTGAACCGATTTCGCTAATTCTTTTTTTAGAATATTCTTTGAAGAACGAAGATGGTTCTTACGGAGAGAAAAATTAAGAAAATTGAATAATTTCAGAAAACCCGCACGTTTGACAGTTCGCGTGTTGGAGAGTGACATTTTGCAAAACAATAAAATTGTTTAATCAGGATTCTATTTTTGAAAATCAAGTTGATAAATTTATTTATAGTAGGTACTCCCGTAATAGTTTGAATGGAATCAAGAATTTTAGATATTTTAAATAGGTACCTATGTTAGGTACCAAATTTAATATACCTACATGAAAAATGGAAATTTAAATAAAAATTGTAAAAGGTGGCACGCGGACTGTTTAAAAACTGAATGTAATGGGATTGAATATATGGAACGCGGGAGGAGGGTTGGCGGGACGAGGGAGCGGGAAAGGGAAGAAGGAAGGCGGGGATGGTGGAAGGGGATTGCGGGAGGGGAAGGGGACGTATGAGGGGGGAGGGGAACTCGAAAGGGTGGTTAGCGGGAAGGGGGGGGGGAGTGGAGTGGGGAGTGGAGTGGGGAGTGGAGTGGAGTGGGGAGAGGGAAGGTGGAGGTGACAGGTGGGAACGCGAGAGGGGAAGAGGACGCAGGAGAAGAAGGGGAGGCGGAAGGGGAACGGGACGAATGGGAAAGGACACTCAGGGAGAAACAATTTCTTTATTAAATGGCATAGCAACGCATGCCGGGACCAGCTAGTTATAAATAAATATTAACATTTGTAAATATTAAAATTTTGAATGCAAACATTAAAAAAATGTGAAAATGACTCACGTGATGTTTTTATGTGAAAACGGTACTAAAATCACAGATTATGTAAACAACAATACGTATTCTATTGTATAAATGTGTAATAAACACTTTTGTCACCTCACTTTTTTATCATTTCATATAAAAATATTTAATAGAAATTAACAATGTCGGGCGCCCGTAGGAAATTCGGCGGTATAAATTATGTGTCAGACTGCGCGTCTGACAGAATGTTCTTTTTATGTATTTCTATGGACAACTTTAATAGAGATGTGCAGCATGATTCACTATCGACCTTTCACTTTTTATTTTACGGATGTAACTAAAACAATAACGGAGTTATAACGGTTTCTATGGAGACACACGCGCTGACGTGTAAACACGCTTATTGTACTTGACTGCTGTCGTATTTTTAACGCATATATCTGCTTACGTTGCTGACCGGTTAAAACCCTGTTATCAATGGCGCGCGATAATGTTAATGAACGTAAAACGATCAATCAGTGCCTTTATATACGTTGGACACATAACACGCTTCGACAGGAATAAAATAAACACGCAGTGACTCGCTTTCAACACCCGGCCGCATATTTACAAAACCTATACCGGTTCAATCGCGACGGCCAGCTGAAATGGGATAGGGTTTGTTGTGCAAAATCATCAACAAACCCTAAACAAACTGTTTTAGTCGCCCACGCGCTTCGTTGCTCTATCTGTTTCAGTTACACTGTTTTCTACAATAACATTCATGCATACAAGTCCATTCCTACTAGTACCTACATCCCAAAAACTACAATACCATCAGATAGTTTCACCGCTTGCATAGGAGATAGAATGACCGCCGAACAACTATTAAATATCTATAATATTAGTAAGATGTGTCTATTCTCATACGTATGAATGTGATTAAGCAAGCAATAGGACCGAGTTGTTTGGCGGTCTATCCTCTCTGTCTCCCTCTGCGGGGAAGTAGCCTGATGTTATTAGAGAAGCGGCCTGATGTTATTAGCCACCATGACTGAAATAGTTGGTATATAATAAAGACTAGTAAACAAGACGATGTATAAACGTGGTTAAAGCAAGCAGTGTGACCGAGTTATTTGGCGGTCCACCTTCTCTGCCCACCCCTGCGGTAAACTATCTGATGTTATTATAGTCTGTTGGGATGGCTGAACTGGTAGGTTTGGACTTGTATGTAAATTTAACGATATAGGAATGTTATTAAAGCAAGGAGTATGCAGTAAATGACAAAATATGTTTTGCTAGTTTTAATTATGTGTCCAAATGTACTGCAACTGCACTCATGCCCCAACATAGTTTGAGTTCACCCATGAGTTTCATACCTTTTGGGAATATAATGCCAGCTATGAATTGTACACGTTTTTATTTAATTTACGAAATAAATATATAACCATGTAAATGCACCAACACCAACAGAAGCTACTCTATAATTACAGTCCCCACAGTCTCTGAAACAGATAGATAGAGCAACGAATCGCGTTGGCGACTGAAATGGTATTAGGTTTGTTGATGATTTTGCACAATAAAACCTATCCTATTTCAGTCGCCGCCGTGACTGAACCAGTATAGGTTTTGTAAATACACCACCCGGCGCAGAAATAAAATGCAGACTTGGCGCGGGGACAAAGGCGACGCAGGAACAGAGTGGACAGGGGTTACGAGGCTCTCTTGTCGACACATGCATGCTCACTCGCTGACTCCAGAATGCACCGATGACACTGAGCAAGTTAGATCAATACACAGATAATCCTGTCAATTCTTGCAAGATTTCAAAAATCCGGTTATTTAACAAAACACGTTATAATTTAATACCTACATTTTTTTGTTTATTAACAGGCTTTTATTAACTTCACCTGTATTTACGAGTATGTGTGTATGAGAAATTTCACGTGATATCAGAAGATTTAAATTTAAAAAAAAAATTATTCAAATCAAACATTAAAATTTTCTTATTTTTATTTTTATTTTAACTTTATGAGTAAAACCTCAAATTAAATATTAAAATTTTCATTCATCCAATTTAATGTAGATCTGAATGTAATGGAATTTTTCAGTTCAATTTTCATTCACTTCCCGAACTATCGAATGAATTTTCGCAAACGTGATAAAAAGGATTACAGTACACAAATAACAAAAATGAACCAATATTAGAAAGATAATCTTATTTTTACCTACTTTAAAGATGTAATGAAGTTTAAAAGTAAATATTTCACATATTATCACAATTGCACAGTTTAAAGATAGTTGAATACTTAGTTTAGAGTTTTGTTCTTTAAATAAAACCAACATTATTATAAAAAATATAATGTAATTAAAAAACTAACAAAATTATGTAAACCTCTTACAAATCCACTACAAAATATTAGGACTTTTTTAAAATGAAAAATAATGTTTTATTTTATGTCTAAATTGTGTTTTAGTCGCGGAACACGCGTCAGCTGCGACGGTTAAAATCGCGGCAAATTTTGACTGGTGATTGTCATAGAAGAAATCGTTTTAAAAATATTCTGGTGTTGCAAGGTGAATGAAACTTCAAGGCGTAATAGAGTACTGTTGGCGCAAGCGATTCTGACACTGTTCTTCATACAAATTATGTACATAGAAGGGCCAAAATCGCAGACCAAAAGATTTTTGACGAAAATATTATTCAAATATTTTAATTGTTTTCTCGCACATGCGCATATCCGCGCGCCGGCGTGTCTCCGGCCTGTCACCGGTTAAAAGGCAAGCTCAATTAATGCTTATATAGTTTTTTTTTTGCCTACCATTTATATTTATGTAATGTAATACTGTTACAAATATATTTGAAAAACGCATTAAAATTTTAAATTTTGTAATGTTTTTGAAAGAATAAATAAATTGAATTGAATTTACAGAGTTTATAAAAAAAGTGTTTCAACATCTGCATCATTTAGCCATAATTTTAATTCTTTAACCGGTCACATGCCGTGACATTTAGCGGAAATTCGCGGAACTTCGCAAAAAAACACTAAAAAACCACCACTTTGAATTTTGAATTGAATGTTTTGTTGATAAATTTTGAGCTATTGTATATTTTATTAACTGAAACACGTTCACAACACAATAAGCTATCTACTAAAACCACATTACTTGCATTTATTACGTAAATTAATAGGTTTTATGATCGTTTTATTCGCGATACACCCATTAATTGCGACCGTTAAATTCGCGACAAATTCTGACAGCCGATTGTCATAGAAGAAATCGTTTTTAAAATATTCCAGGGTGACTAGGTGAATGAAACTTGTAGCGTCTCCGAGAGTAATGACAGCGCAAGCGATTCTGACACTGTTCTCCATACAAATTGTGTACATAGAAGGGCCAAAATCGTGGACCAAAAGTTTTTTGTCGGATGTATTATTCAAATATTTGAATTATTTTCTCGCGCATGCGCATATGACGCGCGCGCCGGCGCGTCTCCGGCGTCCCAGCGGTTAATGTAACTCTTTTTCCTTATGTTCACTAAATTATTAATATAAGTCAATGAAAACCTATTATTGGTTAAATAAATTACACATATTTTATCACACATTATAAATTATTGTAACTGTTGGTTTTCCAAATAAAATAAAAAAAATAAAGAAACCGAAGAAACAACTTGTGTGGGCGGAGTCTAGTACTCGGATGATGGGGATTTCTGGGTGTTGAATTTCGATACGGGCCATTCGATTTAATTAACCCCTCCAAATTTTCGAGAATATTAGCTTTTGGTGTCTTAAACGAAATGACATTTTACGAAAACTTTGTATTATTACCGCTTTACAATTAAAGCTCTATAAATGAAACATTTCTGAACGTAGCCGAATAGTAAAAACTGTTTTAGAAAGGTTACAAAATAATCTTTCGAATTATTATATTACAAATAAATATTAACATTTGTAAATATTAAAATTTAGAATGCAAACATTAAAAAAATGTGAAAATGACTCACGTGATGTTTTTATGTGAAAACTGTACTAAAATCACAGATTATGTTAACAACAATACTTATTCTATTGTATAAATGTGTAATAAACACTTTTGTCACCTCACTTTTTTATCATTTTATATAAAAATATTTAATAGAAATTAACAATGTCGGCCGCCCGTAGGAAATTTGGCGGCATAAATTATGTGTCAGACTGCGCGTCTGACAGAATGTTCTTTTTATGTATTTCTATGGACAACTTCAATAGAGATGTGCAGCATGATTCACTATCGACCTTTCACTTTTTATTTTACGGATGTAACTAAAACAATAATGGAATTATAACGGTTTCTATGGAGACACAAGCGGCTGACGTGTAAACACGCTTATTGTACTTGACTGCTGTCGTATTTTTAACGCATATATCTGCTTACGTTGCGGAGGGGTTAATAACATATCTCCAAATATTGAATATGAACTGCTTACTTCAAGTCGTCGATGATACTTACTTAACCCCTCCGAATTTTCGAGAATATTAGCTTTTGGTGTCTTAAACGAAATGACATTTTACGAAAACTTTGTATTTATTACCGCTTCACTATTAAAGCTCTATAAATGAAACATTTCTGAACGTAGCCGAATAGTAAAAACTGTTTTAGACAGGTTACAAAATAAGCTTTCGAATTATTATATTACAAATAAATATTAACATTTGTAAATATTAAAATTTAGAATGTAAACATTAAAAAATGTGAAAATGACTCACGTGATGTTTTTTATGTGAAAACGGTACTAAAATCACAGATTATGTAAACAACAATACTTATTCTATTGTATAAATGTGTAATAAACACTTTGTCACCTCACTTTTTTATCATTTCATATAAAAATATTTAATAGAAATTAACAATGTCGGGCGCCCGTAGGAAATTTGGCGGGATAAATTATGTGTCAGACTGCGCGTCTGACAGAATGTTCTTTTTATGTATTTCTATGGACAACTTGAATAGAGATGTGCAGCATGATTCACTATCGACATTTCACTTTTTATTTTACGGATGTAACTAAAACAATAACGGAATTATAACGGTTTCTATGGAGACACACGCGCTGACGTGTAAACACGCTTATTGTACTTGACTGCTGTCGTATTTTTAACGCATATATCTGCTTACGTTGCGGAGGGGTTAACTCCAAAGGAAGGATTTTGTGTTCGGTGAAGCAATAAAAGAGTTCTCCACGTTTTATAATTTATTTAGTCTTTGCCAGACACATTTACACTTTTAGAAATCGCGGGTAGAAATGGAAATGTGATTCTTAATTAATAATTTAGCCACGTGTTCCAGTTACGGGACCCGTCTCGAGAACACGTGGCTAAATTATTAATTAACCTCTGACAGGCCGGAGACGCGCCGGCGCGCGCGTCATATGCGCATGCGCGAGAAAATAATTCAAATATTTGAATAATACATCCGACAAAAAACTTTTGGTCC
The DNA here is from genome assembly GCA_929108145.2 of Limnephilus rhombicus. Taxonomy (NCBI): domain Eukaryota; kingdom Metazoa; phylum Arthropoda; class Insecta; order Trichoptera; family Limnephilidae; genus Limnephilus; species Limnephilus rhombicus. The sequence continues at coordinate 40,689,629 of OV815280.1, forward strand.
ACGATTTTGGCCCTTCTATGTACACAATTTGTATGGAGAACAGTGTCAGAATCGCTTGCGCTGTCATTACTCTCGGAGACGCTACAAGTTTCATTCACCTAGTCACCCTGGAATATTTTAAAAACGATTTCTTCTATGACAATCGGCTGTCAGAATTTGTCGCGAATTTAACGGTCGCAATTAATGGGTGTATCGCGAATAAAACGATCATAAAACCTATTAATTTACGTAATAAATGCAAGTAATGTGGTTTTAGTAGATAGCTTATTGTGTTGTGAACGTGTTTCAGTTAATAAAATATACAATAGCTCAAAATTTATCAACAAAACATTCAATTCAAAATTCAAAGTTGTGGTTTTTTAGTGTTTTTTTGCGAAGTTCCGCGAATTTCCGCTAAATGTCACGGCCTTTGACCGGTTAAGAATCACATTTCCATTTCTACCCGCGATTTCTAAAAGTGTAAATGTGTCTGGCAAAGACTAAATAAATTATAAAACGTGGAGAACTCTTTTATTGCTTCACCGAACACAAAATCCTTCCTTTGGAGTTAAGTAAGTATCATCGACGACTTGAAGTAAGGTTCCCCACAATAAAATAATAACAAGATAATTTTTTTTATTTTTAACCTATAATCCACCATGATTTTAGGTTCTATAATTTTTTTTTTTTAATAAATTTTTTATTTCCCGTGGAAAGGTTTTACATATTGACAATTGAGGATATTGAAGTAACAGATTGATGTTTGAATTGGCAGAGCTATGGCAGCGGTGGGGGCCAGCAGTCCCGCCTCAACCAGTGGAAGTTGCCGTCCCTGGACAAGGAAGGGGACGGCTCTGAGTTCAGCCGCGCTCCGGGCACCACCTCCAAACCCACCACCAGTCCCCAGCTCAACCCCCTCAACCTGCAGCCCGACAAGTGAGTACACAACCAACACCAACCCTTGCTCACCAATCTGTCATTCCTACCGACCGTAGAGTACCAACTGTCCCAAGATCGGTGATACCAAGTGTTTCTTCCACTCTACAAAATAATAAATAAAGAATGATACGAGTCCATGCAGCTATCCGTACTTGCTATGATTATAAACTGGATCCAACTCCTGAGTATTCTTGATGTTATTACGCAATGTTTATGAGCAATGAGGATATACATTCAACTCTGATATTTAACAGACTTATATTTTATGTACATACTTGATGACAAATGATCTCATTTAACCCCTCAAGGCCTCTGATGAACTCAAATTGTTTCCACTGGCCAATAAAATCCAAATAAATAGATATTTCTGAATCCGGAAACTAAAAACTGTTTTTGGAAAGTAATTAAATATGTTCTCCAATTTTATTATTAGAAATAAGAATATAATTTTTAAATATTAAAATTTAGAACGCAAACATAAAATATGGTTCACCATGAAAATCAAATGCCCAGAAATCTCCACCGCTCGAGTGGCTAAAGCCCCGTTCTGATTGAGCAAGTATTTTAGTCGAGTGGAGAGTATAGTAGTAACTAAACGCGTCCGAACACCGTAACTTTAGTAGAGTGGGTGAGTCAGGTCTTTTGTAGATTCAATCCATTTCGTTCTATTTTTCGAGCAGTCCCCCTCCATGCATCCCTGCGCACTGACAGGCGCGAACCGACCGTTTTAGCAGTGTTCATCTGTGAACACGCGGAATGTCGTGGTGATAGAGCGAAGATGCTACCCGAAATTTATTTATTTATGCTGCTATTTACCTCTTTTCGTGTCCATAGTTTATTTATTTTCATCTTACTAATTAATTCTTCCACCTCTTCTAAAATAAGCTTAACCTGTAATCGGCCGGAGACACGCGAGAGCGCGCGCAGCTTGTGGCGAAAAAAATATTTCGAAATAAATGTTTGTCTGCGATTTTGACCCTTCTATGTACAGAATTTGTATGAAGAACAAGGTCAGAATCGCTTGCACCAACATTACCCCATAAGATGGGTAAAAATTTCATTCACCTTGCAATCCCAGAATATTAAACGATTTTATCTGTGGCATGAAAATGTCAATTTTGCCGCGAATTTTATCTGTCAAAATCTGATTGTGTTCCTCAACTAAAACATCATAAAACCTATTAATTTACGTAATTAACGCAAGTAAAGTTGTTTTGGTACATAGTTTATTGTTCTAGGAATGTGTTTCGGTCAATAAAATATACGATAACTCAAAATTAATCCACAAAACATCCAATTCAAAATTCAAAGTCGTGCTTTGTTAGGGAATTTCCGTGTTTTTTACGACTTGGGCCAGGTTAATTAGCATATACTTTGGTTTGTAGCACCCGTCATCCGCCGTCATCTTGCAATGGGCGGCAGGCACAAATGTATTCTACTTGAAAGTAATGCAAATGGTCAATGTGAATGTACCTTAACCCCTCCGAATTTTCGAGAATATTCGTTTTGGTGTCTTTAACAAAATGACATTTTACGAAAACTTTTTGTTATTACCACTTCACAATTAAAGCTCTATAAATGAAACATTTCTGAACGTAGCCGAATAGTAAAAACTGTTTTAGAAAGGTCACAAAATAGGCTTCAAATTATTATATTACAAATAAATATTAGCATTTGTAAATATTAAAATTTAGAATGCAAACATTAAAAATAAGTAAAAATGACTCGCGTGATGTTTTTATGTGAAAACGGTACTAAAATCACAGATTATGTAAACAACAATACTTATTCTATTGTATATATGTGTAATAAACACTTTTGTCACCTCACTTTTTTATCATTTTATATAAAAATATTTAATAAAAAATTAAAATGTGGAGCGCGGTGGAGCTGCCGCTAGCAAATTTGCGCGGCTAAATATTTTTGTCAACTACACGACTGACAGCTGATTCCTGTTATGTATTTCCATAGACAACTTGATCTACTATCGACCTTTTACTTTTTGTTTTAGGGATGTAACTAAAACAATAACGGAGTTAGAACGATTTCTATGGAAACACACGCGCTGACGTATAAACACGCTTATTGTACTTGACTGCTGTCCTATTTTTAACGCTTATATCTGCTTACGTTCGGAGGGGTTAACAGACTAAATGCTAATGAAATTCACATATATTTTTTGTCTTTCAAAATAAATTTTTGGCGATATTGTTTATACAGTGTACAAGCTCCTAATTATTCCTAAACGATCCGGTTCCACGATTACTCAACGAAGTGGCCTTTCAACAGCCCTTTGAAAAGTTATGAATTTTCTTTTTTTTTTTTTCTTTTTTTTTTCTCTTTTTTTTTCCTTTATTCTTTTTAATGGCTTTTTAAAGGAGTTGTATATTGAGTTGTCTGGTCACCAAACAATTTCAGTCTGCCACACTTGAATCTTACAGTAATCTAACCTAGAAAAAAAGTGATGTGTATTAAGGATGTTGTTTTGGTTTCAGCACGTGGAGTACAGGGCGCAGCGTGAGCGACGGCTGGCCCAGCGACACATCGGATCTGCCCGACGGCAAGGAGGCCTGGCCCTCCAGTCAGCAGCACAGCAGTGCCTCCTCCACCTACACTGACCTGGTGCCCGAGTTCGAACCCGGGAAGCCCTGGAAGGTAACTAGCAACCGACTCACCTGATTATTCATACAGGCTCATTATTTTACATACATTACTATTATATACAGCTTCCTCTCTTCTATAAATATCGGAGAAAACTGGGCTGATGTGAGATAGAGCGATGATGCATTTAGAGAACAACATCTGTACAAATGAAATATTCATCCTTGCCATGATTATAAACTGGATCCAACTCCTGAGTATTCTTGATGTTACTAAGCAATGTTTATGAGCAATGAGGATTTATTTATTTTTATTTTTAAATGTACTTCAGACTTAATTTTTTTAATTTTACGAGCCTAAATTGATTTAAACTGATACTAATTTAAAAAAAAAAATTCTGTCAACCTTAAAACATTTGTTGTTTAGATGAAGAGCATGGATGACGACCCGGCGCTGACCCCTGGCTCCGTGGTGCGCTCCCCCCTGTCCCTGGCCGCCATCAAGGAGCCCGACCAGCTGGGGGCTGGCAAGTCCTCACCCACCACCCCCTCGGAGCGCTCCCTATCCTCCAGCACGTGGTCTTACCCGCCCCCGGCTGCCAGCACACCCTCCTCACTGGGGCTGGGTAAGGCGGAGCTGTGGGGCAACAAGCTGGGTGGGGCCCGCGTGCCCCCCGGCCTGCCTGGTTCCAAGGGGCCCGCCCCCACCTCCTGGGCGGCCCCCCAGCCCCCGCGCTCGCAGCCCTACCCACCACACCAGCAGTCTTGGCCCTCCACCTGGTTGCTGCTTAAGAATCTCACCGCGCAGGTTGGTTACTTCTGTTCTATATCACACATTCACACATTCAACAAGCTATGGGAAGACATGAAGTACTAACTGTTGTTGTGTTCCAGATTGATGGGTCAACACTGAAGACCCTTTGCATGCAGCACGGGCCGCTGCAGAGCTTCCACCTGTACCTGAACCAGGGCATCGCACTAGCTAAATACAGCACGCGCGAGGAGGCCAACAAGGTATGTTGATAGCATGAGCTAATGAGTAATGTGTGTGTTGTTGTATTGTGAATAAAGGTGTGATTCACTCGTTACAGGCCCAGACTGCGCTCAACAACTGCGTACTGGGCAATACAACCATCTTCGCCGAGTCGCCGGCCGAGTCGGACGTGAACATGATCCTACAACACCTGGGTCAGGGCGGTGGTGGTGGAGGGCAGTGGCGCGGGGGCGGAGGCAGCTCGGGAGCCCCCAAGGAGTCGTGGGCCTTCTCGTGGGCGGAGAACGATCAGCGCGCTACACCCTCGTCCCTCTCCTCGTTTCTCCCGCCAGACCTGCTGGGAGGAGAGTCTATGTGAGAGCGCAAGCTGTAGAGATATTCCTTGTAACCATAATGGACGATGGATGGTGACCAAATTTGAAAGCGGCCAATTTGATAGTACCTTTACTGATGATATAGACTATTGTTTCCTCGTTATAAGCTAAGCTAAGCCTTTTGAATATTGATAGTATATATTTTTAACTTTTAATTGGGTGATGTTATGGACGTATTATTTAGTTCCCCACGCTTTTATTAAACTAATAATGTTTTTCCAAATTGTTTCTCTATATTGTAAAAGACGTTTATTTTTTTGTTTTCCGGTGATATTATAATTAGTGAAGAATGTCAATGATGTCGGGGAGTTAAGCTGTAGGAGTTGAGTTAAGCTGTAGTTGTTAAAGGAGTGGTCGGTGTGGTGTTAGTGTTAGTGTATATTGTTTGTATTACTTAGGCATTTGTCTGTGTATCTGAGCTGAGAGTAAAGTAAGAAGGAGGTGTCTGTTGTTTGTGATAGTTATATATATATTATATATTACTATTTGCCCTAGTCAAGGTGCAGGGGGGCTCGGAACCCGTGCCCCCTACACCACACTCTTTCCAATGTATTTATTGAGCGCGCGCGGACGGATCAAATGACTGCAAGAATTATTTTATCAATAAATAGGTATTATCCCATAGTCACTCTGATTTGTTTTGCTCATGGACAATTGTTAAATAATGTGATTATATCAATATATAGAATATACTGTAAGAATAAGTGATGCGAGGCTCACAACATTTTATACGGAAGATTTTATTTTATTTTTAAAATAATGAGGGTTATTCTATTCTTGTAGTCGTTTGGACCAGGTGTCTTCAGATGGCGTAGGAGTAGGAAGTGGTATTTTCTGATTCCATTCATTGCAATGTGCGTTGAAATAATTACATATATTTTTGTAGACAATGACAATGATATTAGAAAAGGTGATACATTAAGCAGTTAACAAAGGAGGATTTCAATTAAGTGCCATCAATAACGACTGAAGTTGTATGTCTATTATTGATTCCCGTTATCTCGACAAGTTCATAGGCTACCTGTGATCTTCCCAATGACTCCCCTAACTTAACTTATTAACTCCCGGCGCGTAGAATTAATATCAATTTAGTCGAGTCAACGCAATATAGACAAATAAAAGATCTTAAATTGTACAAAAATGCCTTTGAGTAAAGTGAATCTTCCAAAGTGTAAGGATTTGGTGGTGGCTGGCTGGCTGGCTGTAGTGCCAGAGCTGGTGCTAGTGCTGGTGCTAGCGCTAGTGCTAGCCCTAGCCCTGGCGGCAGTTAGTCTGCTAGGCTATAGGCAGCAGCAGCTGGCGAGGCGGTGTGCTCTGACGGGCTGACGGGCTGTAGGACAGCTGACACCACAATCACTATTAGACTGCACCAACAATATTTATTACGCAATGTTATACTTAAATTAAGATAGCTAAAGTATTGTGCATATTAATATATGGTTTAGTTGTTTACCCTTGTGTTACGTTGTGGAGGTAGGGAGGGAGGAACAGGAGCGTTGGTCACCAGTGCCGAGTGCGAGAGTAGCTAGAGAGGTTGGCTAAGCTAGGCTAAGCTAGGCTAGGTAGGCGAGGTGTCGAGGCGGAGCGGCGCGTTGCATTTACCCCGCAGACTCTCCTCTGTCCCTGATTGTTTACAAGACTGAATTAATATTAAATGGTTGACATTATTATATGATTATTATTATTGTACGATGTTCTGTTGGATGTTAATGGAGTGCAATCAATCACAAATGTTGTATTACGCTGTTAAGGTATGTGTGTGTGTGTGTTGTGAGGCGGAAGTGGGGTGGTGGGGCATCGGGTGGGGCAATACTGGTGGTATTCCACTCGACGTGGTCTTCTGTGGAGCCCCCCCCACTCGGCCAACCCCTCCGATCGGCTGAGCCCTCATACACAGTGTTTAACTCTTTGTATTCATGTACAACAAACTGTGCTGTGACATACGAGTGGCTTTTTATTTGTATAATACCACAAAAATATAAAACTAATTTAATTTGTGTCTCTCGAGACCCCTTTGGTAAACATATTTAGATTTATGGCTATATCATTAAACAAAGCTCTAAGCAGCTTTTCTATGGTGCAAACAGTCGCTCTGCTTGTAGTTGTAAAGTTAACTCCTTTTATCCTGAGCGTTTTCTTTGTGATAGCGGACTAATAATGTATGTTAATTTGAACTGTGCAAACATATCACCTCCGTTGATGCTTGGTCTGAGTTGTTATTCTCTGTTGTACAAACCCACCCACGCAATCACTAATACTAATCACTAGGTAATGAATAATGAATAATCAATCCGTACAAACACACCCTGAGCAGAGTGACCTCAAACAAACAAACGTGGTTCCATTTCTAAAGTATCTCTAGTTTTGTATTGATTGAAGAACAGATATGATTGAAATGCCAATTTTAGCGTGTAGGGATAAGATAGATATTTTTGTTAGACTTAGGATTATTTCTTAGCAAAATTTAATTACTTCACTTGTTGTAATAACTGCATAGCGCAGCTCTATTAGAAACCTTTGTGGATCTCTGCACAATAGATTTAATCGTGTTTTGTGCTTAATATTTTAAAATTCTAAGTTGTCTATTTTTTAATCATTTTGAAAACCAAATGTAAGGTAAAATGTTTTGTTTGATTTGATTGAAGAGAGGATGGTTGGTCCCAGGCCGCGCCCGTGAGCCGTCTCGCCGTGCACTGCGTTGCGTTGTGTTCATTATGTATGCATATTGTAGTCCTATGCTCATTCCTTATTATTTATATTCTATGACACGGCGTGATATTTATCTTGAGCAATAACGGATGAGTGCGTGCCCGTGCCGTGCGTTGCATTTGTTAGTGGGTAGTGGAATGAGGTGCGTAGCGAGGGGGGGGGGGGGGGGGGCTGGTGTGGTGGAATGACAGAATATTATATACCTCGGTGACCTGTGGTCTTGTGATTACTTTCTTGCTTAATGAACTATGAATGGGAGAGTCACACAACGAAGACAAGACGCACTCACTCACTCACTCACTCGAGTTTACTTACCAATAGTATTTCCTTAAGTTTTCCAGTATTTGTGATTCAAGTGCCACTTTATGTTTAACAATATTAAATATTAATAAAAGAGAAACAATTATCTAGTAATAATTAAATCTAAGGGTAATCTAGAAAAAATATTAATAAAATACAATGTTTTTATCATTTTAAGACATATAAATCACAAAAATTGTATTAATATAAATTTATTATCAATATACTTTTATTTAATAAATATGAAGTCTAAGAATAAATGAATAATTTAATTTTAGCCATATCAATCGGTTATTAAATGTATAATTGTAAGAATATACTTGTTGTCTAGGATATGTTGAAAGAAACCAATACTTAGTGGGAGTAGTTGGTTGTTTTTAGAGTGGTTCACTAATAAGTATGTAATGTATTAACATGTAATAACTAACAAGCAACCAATGTCCATTCGACTGTATGACTGTACTGTACTGTCTCACTACTGCATATTACTAAACTAAACTAAACTAACTACATTATAATTATGTAATATAATATACCCTGTTTGTCTCTGGTCTGGCCTGGCCTGGCCTGTTCAGGGTGGTTCTAGGACTAGGTTCAAGGACTCTCTGCCTGAATCTCTGGATTGCATAAAGTAATTAAGTCATTGTCTGGTCCACTTAGATTTAACTAACTAACAAACACTTGCTTTAGAAAGACATGAGCGCCGTGCAGCAACGGTGGTTGTGGCGAGCATTTTACTTTTTCACAAAAAAGAGAAATTCAATGTACCTTTGAAAAATAATTGTATTTTAGTCAGAAGCGGCGTTCCAACTATTTTTCCCACTAATGTAGTAGACATAATGAGTGTTATGTTAGATAATAAAGTTATGCCTTCCGATTAAAGTTAAGTGTATATGTAATATAACGTAAACTAATGTAATGTAATGTAATAAACATGTCAACTAGAAGTATTGATTGCTATTTTCCAATAAAGTGGTTTTGGTATTTGTGATTAAAGTGTTAGTAGCTCCCTATATTTGTATGTGTATATTGTATTATGACTAAACATGATTATTTACAAAGAACGTAGTGTGTATGGTTGTTTTGGTACACTTAGGGCAGATGCAGATGTAATGTTACATATTATATACAATAGTGTTCACACTGGATGTTAGCTTAAGTTATCCTAGGAAAGAAGGCTCCACATTACATACAAGTAAATATGTAAATGTGTCCTTCCACATTTCATGTCATTAACGTTGTTGTGTGCTGTACCTTGTATTTTATATTATACTATACTTACATATTTACGCTTTACGCTTTCAATTCAAGCAAGTTGAAATTATCTGTGAATTCTTGTCATAACACAATACATATATATATTTAACTATCTAATACAAGTCTTAAAAGTTAAAAATCAAAAATGAAACCAATGATTGTGCCTCTAATTAATTGTGGTACGTTACCTAAAATGCAGCAGTTTCACGTATTCTTTTTAAATGTAAGTTTTGTTTTAAGAAATATCTATTTCAATTTTTATATAAAATCCTCTTAATTTATGAACAAAGTAGATAGATAAATTCTAATCGTATATATTGTTTTAATATTTTTATTGTAGTCAAAAATATATATCAGGACTGTGAAACAGATTGAATCGAATAAATGATAATTAGTAGTGAGGCCTTGTGAGCGCCAGTCTAAGACCGGTGCTCCGATATGAGCTTAATGGATTTGGCAACAAACTGCTGTGTCTCGTATCCTGTATCTCGTATCTCCCATACTTTCTCTCTTCCTGTGACTTGGTGACTTTGTGTTCTAAATGTGTTTTAATGCTATGCATGGAAATGATACTCATTTATTGCCAAAAAATGATAAATAAATTCTTACTAGATTATTATCAATTGTTTTTTGGGCATATTTTACTTTTAGCATTATATAATATTATATATTTATATATACATTTAGATTATTTAGGATATAAATCAATTAGGTGAGTTTAATTATGTATCTACAATCGTAAGATACTTCACTTTATATTATTAATGGGATAAAAAGGAATATGGATGGTTTGATAAAATGTATCATATAATAATTATTGTAAAACAACCAAAAAAAAACAATAAAAATAGTGTAACCCCAACTTTTCTTTATTTCCTCAATCGCTATCCAAATCCACAAGTATTTTTTCGCAGTTGCCTCTGACATGGCACGCATCGGAACATTTGGTCCATGGAATGTCTAATGGTGGCTCTTTCCCCTTGCTTGTTGGTTCATCGAATTGAGAACTCTCCCTGGGATGGATTTACTTTGGTTTTTGGGAGCCTAAATGAAAACTGCAGAAAGGATAGGGTAACAGAATAACAACTTTAGTACACAGGCATGGCCTGTAGGGAGATTTCTCCCCTTAGCTTCCTATAAAACACCTAAAGAGCCATTCGCACTGGGCAAGTAGTTTAGTCGAGTAGCGAGTATATTAGTAACTAAATGTGTCCGAACGCCACAGTTTTAGTAGAGTACTTTAGTCAGCTCTTTAGTAGAGTCAATCCATTTCGTTCTATTTTTTTTGGTGTGAGTAGCGCCCCCACCATGCGCCGTTTTAGTGAATAAAAAATAAAATTCTTTATTTTTGCTGCTATTAATCTCTTTTTGTGTCCATAGTTTAGTCTTATTCATTCTTTCACCTATTCTAAAATAAGCAAAACCATCAGCTTAATTGGCATATTTACTTTGTTGCGTAGCAGCCTGTCATCTTGCATCATGCCGCTAACTAATGTACTCTATTCGACCATAATGCAAACGCTTTTCAGCCAGTCAAATAGTGAGTTACTCGCTACTTGACTTAACTACTTGCCCCATGTGAACAAGACATAAGTGCCAGAATTCCCAGGATAAATGAGTATAATAATAACATGCTTGTTCTGTTTGTAACCACCCTGTCATTGATGTATAATGGTGGAGTGTATAAATAGCCCTAACAAAGGCCGACTTTATACTCTAAGAAATATAACAAATAATTATACATAATATATGTGGCGTTCTAACCCTAAAAATTATGGTCAAGAATCAATGATATACATTTCATCTAGACTCACTATTGTCCTCACAAACTCAAGATGGAAGGTGGCAAGTAAGAAATACTTATGTTTTCAGTAAATTCTTAATTCAAAATTTATTCACGTATGGGGTCGTCCATTGATCACATGAGGCTCCAAAGGGGGAGAGGGGTTCGGAAAAAAATCACAAAATATCACAAGGAGGGGGCGGGGATATAATGAGATATCACGTGTATTTATGAATGCACAATTTCTAAACCAAACAGTGGCACGTGGCCTTGACTCACCATTCCTCGCGCGTTGCGACAACCGCTCGGCTCACCAGTCGCCAGTAAAAAAAATAAAGTATGACTGATTTTGACGCCGAATACATGCGTAAATCGTTACCGCGTATGTTTTGCCTTAAAATAATGGAACAATGTCTAAACTAGGAGATCTGTATAAGGAAATATTTGCAGAGTATAAAAAGTAGTCCAGTCAGTGAGGGGGCGTTCATGTATTACGTAACGCAATTTTTGAAGATTTTTGACCCCCTCCCCCCCATGTAACGCGCCGTAACGTTTTTCTGTACCTCCCCTCCCCCCCCACCTTAGCGCTACGTAACACCCAAGTAACAATTTTTACCTAAAAGTTGCAATTAAGTTACGCAAAGTACTGGAAAGTCGCTAAAATACCTTTTTCTTGTTTTAACAACAAATAAAACAAGAGATTTCTAACTCGCAATACATGCGTATATTGATTATTTTATTTATTCATATTGTTATTTATAAAAAAATTGGAAAATATTATTAATTTTATTGGCCTTGTATTCCTTCCGGATCTTCATAATTTAACAGTCTTACATATAATATACCTGACAGCCGGCATAGTCCAGCGGTAAGGCTCTTGACTAGCAAACCGAAGGAAAGGAAGGATTGAATCCCGGCGTGGCAAATAAATTTTATTTGATTAATTTGTGTTATTTCACAATTTATTCATTTAAAATAATATATAGTATATTTGCGGCACGTTCCAGAGTGGAAGATACTCCCAGTATAGCCCTGGTGCAAGACCACCGTTCAGAATTGAAACGATGCTTGAAATGGCTTTAGCCGTGTTTGGTGACCAGATCTGAATAGCCAGATACTTCCCTACCTTCTTCTTCCCTATCTCCTTCCCCTCCCCACTACCTTCAGCCTCACAACATACCCCAATTGGGGATGCCATAGTCTCACTGGCTCCAGACGGGAGCAGTTGGGACTCTTGTGCGGTATTCATGTAAAAAAAAAAAACCTACATGGTTTTACAACACATACTTTTTTTACATTAGCTCCACTGAGGAGACCCTGAGGAAAGTAATTTTCCTAAGGTTTCTCTGTAGAGCAACACTTTACTACACTATGATTAACAAGCTGACTCATAGTGGAGTAAAACCTTTTTCATGTTCCGAATGCAATCATTTTTCAAGTTCTCAAAAGGAAAATCCACAGTATGATTCACAGAAGAGAAAAACCCTTTTCATGTCCTGACTGCATCTATTCGTGTCTTCTAAAGGGATATCTTAGAAGTCACTTGCTGACTCATAGTGGAGTTTTTCATGTTGCAACTATTCATGTACTATGAAGAGAAATCTAAAAATCTCTGGTTTACCCACAGTAGAGTTGGGTAAGTTCTGCATTTTTCCGGAGGCCTCCGAGACCTGCTTCCTTTTAAAAGTATTTGAGTTCTTGGAGCAGGTCCCGGGAGCCACTCCCGATCCGTGAATGGCCCGAATGCGCAAAAGAATTCGAACGCGCAACCTACTTCCTACTCGCAAATGGGTCGAACCGAGACGCTCGGGTTCCACCCTAGCCGAACCTCGGAGCCGGAGCTCGCAAAAGAACTCGAACGCACGACCTACTCCCGAATGGCTCGAATCGAGATGCTCGGGTTCCACCCTAGCCGGACCTCGCAGCCGGAGTCCGCACGCAAAAGAACTCGAATGCGCGACCTACTCCGACTCGCACATGTGGCTCGGACCGTGACGCACGGGTTTGACGAGTGCGAACTGCCACCGTGCCGCGCCGCGCCGCCGCCCGACTGGCTCGGCCCGCCGAGTTCCGGCTACAAGTACTGTACCGGGTTCTTTGGGAGTAGTCGGTTTGAAAAGGGAGTAGGAGTAGGAGCCGCTTCGCGCGAAAAACTCGAGTTTAAGAGCCCACTCCAGCTGAACCTACACATCACTAACCCACAGTGGACAAAAACCTTTTTCATGTCCTGACTGCAACTATTCCTCTTCTCGAAAAAATAACTAAAACGGCACTTGCTAACTCACAGTGATGAAAAACCTTTTTCTTGTCCCGAATGTGACTATTCATGCGCTACACGACGGTATCTAAAAATTCACATGTTTACCCACACTGGACAAAAACCTTTTTCATGTCCCGACTGCAATTATTCATGTTGTACGAAGGAACTTCTTTGAAATCATTTGCTGACTCACAGTGACATAAAACCTTTTACAACTGTGACTATTCATGTTCTACAAAGAGGCGCCAAAAAATCACATGTTTACGCACAGCAGACAAAAACCATTTTCCTGTCCGGAATGTAGTTATACAAGTTCTCAAAAGGACAATTTAGGACAGTATGATTCAGAAAAGAGAAAAACCCTTTTCATGTCCTGACTGCAACTATTCGTGTTCTAAGGGATATCTAAGAAGTCACTTGCTCACTGATATCTGAGAAGTCACTGTCTCTCAACTCAGTGTAGAAAAATCTTTTTCATGTTCCGACTGCAACTATTCATGTACTACGAAGAGAAATCCAAAAATCACATGTTTACCCACAGTGGAGATAAACCCATTTCATGTCCTGACTGCAACTATTCTTCTTCCCGAAAAAAAAAACTAAAACGGCATTGCTAACTCACAGTGATGAAAAACCTTTTTCTTGTCCCGACTGCGACTGACTATTCAGGTGCTACAAAACGGTATCTAAAAATTCACATGTTTACCCACAATGGACCAAAACCTTTTTCATGTCCCGACTCAATTTTTCATGTTGTACAAAGGAACTTCTTAGAAATCATTTGCGGACTCACAATGATACAAAACCTCTTACATGTTTTTACTGCGACTATTCATGTTCTACAAAGAGGCACCAAAAAATCATATGTTTACCCACAGGAGTCAAAACCATTTTCATGTCCCGAATGCAGTTATTCAAGTTCTATAACTATGCATGTACTACGAAACCTATCTATATGTAATATTATTATATTTTAACAGTAAACTAACCTGTGTGTAATAACTAAAAAGCGTTGTTGCTTTCTTCTTTGTGGCCGTCACCTTGAACTCTCGTAAAACATCATTCATATGTTCCATAAATTTTTCATTATTTTTTGTTTTTTCTTTTGCTGTTTTCCAAATTTAGTTGACATTCTTTTGGCTGCGCTGCGCTGGCAAGACAGCATGAGAGCCTTTATAGTCCAATAACAGCTGATGATGTAAATCTCCCGCTTTTGAGGATATTATAGTACCGGTTGCGAAATAACGAAGTTATCAAACAATACAAGTTTCAAATCAGGCGGTAGTTTACTTTTGTTTGCAAATACCTATTTATTTCGTCATACATCGGTGTCGGTTCGCCGGGCCGCGCCGGGTGGCATTTCAACAAGTTTCATTTGCAGATAATTGACTGATATACACGTTTTTATTTTTTTTCTCAAGTGAAAAGAGTATAAATATAAAGGTCAAGGGGATTCCTCTGACTGATAAAGTCGTCATATTTTTCGTTTTCTGTGTCTTAAAAAACTATTAATCATAAATAGATACTTTTAAAATTTTTTTATTTATTAATTTTATTCTTTATTTTATATATATTTTTATATTAATATATAAGACAATTTGTCTATTGTTTGTACTTCTTTATTGGTATTATTTATGACAAAACAAATCATGTGTTGCTCTGTTAACAAAGAAACTACATTTGAAGTTTATTTGTCGATCTTAAAAAACATTATAACACTTTAACACTTATTTTTCTGATATCTTGATTAATTGAATCTCTGCTACATAGCTCGTCAAAAACAATAATAATGTGTTTGTATGTCACCATGACAACACTTCAATGAATCACATTTGAAAAGTAATTCATTATTTGAATACGAAGGAATCCCTATGCATACCTAGGTAGGTATTCCTTTACATCTCCCACCTAGGGTTAGAAAATTTTCCTAGAGATTTTCGCTTCTTTCAATACCTTTTTCTTTTTTTAAACTTCATTTTCTTCTGGTACGGGGGCAGGAATAAGTTTTGTAATATGGAAAAAATTTGACTCCATCTTTCTATGCCCTGCATTAATCTTGTATATTGATTGTGATAGTTTATCTTCGATTTTAAATCCTTAACTCATCTAATTTTCTTCTATTTAGTTTGTGACCATTTTCAACATATACCATATCGCCTATTTTAAAATTATGTATTGTTCTTTTTTTATCAATTAACATTTTATTATATTCATGTGATTTAATTGTTCTTTCTAATGCTAATTTTCTGTCTCTAATCCAGTCATCTGTTTCTTTTTTAAATTTAAGTTCATTTGGTACGAATGAAACATCAGTACCATCCAATAGGTATCTCGGTGCAAAGCCTGTTATTGAGTGTTCTGTGTTATTATATCTATCAACACAATTATGAGCAATAGTCGTCCATGCTTTAGTTTTTAGATTTTCATTTATCTTGCACCTTATTTTATTAACGAGTGTTTGGTCTAGCCTTTCGTTCAGTCCATTAGAAAACGGTGAATTTACTGCAGTGAAAATGAGTGTGATTGATCTTTCATTTAAAAAAGTTTTAAACTCTTTTGAGTTAATTCCAGGATATTGGTCGGTGAGAACCATGCCAATTTCATTACAATTTGGTACAATATTTATAAGTTTTACAAAGTCCTTTGCACTCTGTGTCTTTGAGGTTAATATATAAGCATATCGAGTAAAATGGTCGACTAAAAGGTGCAAATATTTTTTGGTTGATCGAGAGCCACCAAATCCCCCAATTGTGTCTATTGAGACAATTTCAAGTGGTTTTTTGGCAGGGCCTAAGTGCGACATTAAACCATATTTAGCCTGTCCTCTTGTCTTATTTTTATACATATTTCACATTGTTTGCATAAATCGGTGATATTTCTAGTTAAGTTCTTTGCTGCATAAAGTTTTCCTATTTTCATTTGCATTTGTTTTATACCTATATGACACATATTTTCATATATTAGTTTTATAAATTTTATACTGAGTTCCTCTGACAGTAGTATTTTTTCTTGCTTTCTTACCCTCTTATAATATATATTGTGTTTATATATTAACTTGTTCTTGTATTTTTTTATATCCTCATTTTTCTCTTGATCTGTTAATATATGATTCAATGTTACTAAGTTTATTATTTTTAATTGTTCATGTACATCTTTATTAGCTTCTAATACTGGGTTTCTGCTCAAGCAATCTGCCTCTAAATTATTCTTTCCTGGTGTATATTTTATTTTGAAATCATATTGTGATAGATAATAGGATAAATCTCCTAACTCTTCGTCCGTTCTAGATTTAATGTTTAAATTTTCCAATGGTTTGTGGTCGGAATATACTGTAAAAGGTTTGCCTATTAGCCAGTACTGCCAGTATCTTATGGCCTCTTTAATAGCTAAGCATTCTAAATATATAGCCTTTTTTTTCTTTTGGGCTTCATTTAATTTTTTAGAGAAATATGCTACAGGTTTTTCCTTTCCGTCTGGTTGAGTTTGCTTTAGCACTGCTCCGATACCTTTCAATGACGCATCTGTATATATGTTTGTTGATAAGTCTTTATAAAAAATTTCCAAGATTGGTTGTGAACACAATAGTTGTTTAATCTTCTCGAAAGCTTCTTCGCATTCTATTGACCATATGAATTTTTGGTGCTTTCTTAGTAAATTATGTAGTGGTTCTAAAATTATTGAACTGTTAGGAATGTACTCGTGGTAGAAATTGATTTTTCCTAGAAGTTGTCTAATATTTTTCTGATTCTTTAGTGTAGGGAAATCTCTTATTGAAATTAAGTTATCTCTCACTGGTGTTACTGTATTATCTTGTATTATATGTCCGAGGTATTTTACCGAATTTGTTGCAAATCGACATTTTGTGAGTTTAAGTCGAAAACCTTCTTTTTCTATCGCCTTTAAAAGCTGTGATAAATGATTTATGTGCTCGGTATAGGTTTCTGAAAATATTAAAATGTCGTCAATGAAATTTACAGCAAATTCTGTTAACTTGTACTTTCTCAGTATGTTGCTTAGTATTCTTTGAAATATGGCTGGAGAAGTTTTTAAACCGAAGGGTAAACATGTCCATTGGTAGTGGCCTTCCTGGGTTACAAAAGCAGTTTTCTTTCTATCTTCAATTCGCAGGGGAATAGACCAGAACGCAGAATTTACATCCAATGTTGAAAAGTACTTACAGTTTCTGGTTTTTGTTACTAAGTCCTCAATCAAAGGAAATGGTTGAGCCCGAGGTACCACTATTTTATTAATTTCTCTAAAATCGATACACAATCTTGTTTTTCTATTGTCTTATTTTTTGAAAGCTAATGTTACTGGTGCTGCAAAAGGGCTGTATGATTCCTCTATAAGATTTCTTTCAAGCAATTTTCTTATTTGTTCTTCTATCTCTAACTTATCCTCTATTGAACATCTGTAGGGTCTTTTACTGCAGTATTTGTCCACAAGTAGATCAATGCGTGCTTCACAATCCTTTACTGTTCCAATATCATATTTATCCTTTGCAAAGCTTGATTTATATTTATCAATAAGTTTATTTATTTCAGATTTTTGTTGACTATTTAAATGACTCAGATCCACTGTAAATTCTTTTTCTTTTGTATGTTCCTTAAAGTTTATAAAGTTCAAGTTCTTTTTATCTTCATTTTCATTAGGATTGTTTTTAAAATGTATTTCCTCTTTTTTCAAGCTTTCTTCAGATTTCTGATCAATTTCCAAATTTTCATTCTGAATCAAATTAAACTTTTTTATAGTATCAAGTCCAATTAGAAAATTGTATTTGAAATCTCTTCCATCTACAATATAAACATCAATTTTCTTCTCTATATTAAATATCTTAATTTTTATTGTTGTTAAGCCTTTTGTCTTTTTTACACCATTAATTGTTAGTAAGTTTGTATTGTTGTGTATATTTTTTCCTTCATCATTTATTCTTAATAATTTAGAATTTATTAAGGAAACATTAGATCCGGAATCATATATACCAAATATGTCTAATTTTCCTTCTAATATTAGTTTTACTTTAATTAATGGTGTATTTATTCGTTTTTTGACTCATTATCACTCAATTCAACATCTAATACAGTATTGTTTACATTCTTATTATAGTTTCTCTTGTTCTCATAGTCATCAGTTTGTTTAACTCAGCAGTTTTCTTCAGAGTGAAAACGGCTACCTTTATTTAATTTTTCACAATTTTTGCAAGGCTTCATTTTATCAATTCTTACTCTATTATCAAATGTATTTCTCTTGAATTTATTACGATTATTTTTATTGTTTGTTTGTTCATGTTTACCAATTTCATTGAATAGATTTGCAGTCGATTTTATTGATTCCTTATCCATTTTGTACATTATGTAATCTGGTAGACCCATAACAATAAGATGAATTAATGTCTGAAAGTCAATATTTTTATTTATCTCTAATAACAATCTTTCTTTTTTGTAGCATATTCTCGTAATGAACCTCCTTGAAATTTAAATGCAAATGCATATTTAACTTGTGACCAACCTTTGTTTCCGTATGTTTCACAATTTTTTTTTTTCCATATTGCCCATCCTGCGCTTAATGTACATTTTATTAACATACTAGTGTACCAATCTAGGCACTGTTTTTCAAGTAAATACTTTAAAGTCTCAATTTTTTCCGTCTCCTTTAATATCTCGAAACAGTCATTGATCCATTGGTTAACATTTGATGTTTTTCCTGAAAACTTCTCGAGTAAAAATCTTTCTGCTATTTTTCCTAGATTTTTATTTTCAGTGCCTTTACTGATATTATTGTGAGAAAGTTTCGTTTCATATGTAATTTCTTCCAGGTATTGGTCACCAAATTGTAAATTCTCACCTTCATCTAAATAAATTTTCCTCAAATCTTCTGTTAAGGGAATCCATATTTTACGTGTTTGGTATCTTTTCTTTAGACAATTCTTTATTTTGGCATAAACATCCGTGGTCGTTATGGCGGTGTGTTTGCTTGCACGTTTGAAATCGTCGGGAATATCAAATATGCGTCCATCAGGTGTCTCGATTGAGGTTATGCAAATTATATTGGTTTTACCATCCGATGCTGCTGACACTGTAAATGTGAATTGTAACTTTTCCATTTCTAACGTCATTGTTTCTCTTCACTAAAAATGTAGTTTTATAAGACAATTTGTCTATTGATTGTACTTCTTTATTGGTATTATTTATGACAAAACAAATCATGTGTTGCTCTGTTAACAAAGAAACTAAATTTGAAGTTTATTTGTCGATCTTAAAAAACATTATAACACTTTAACACTTATTTTTCTGATATCTTGATTAATTGAATCTCTGCTACATAGCTCGTCAAAAACAATTTATTTTTTATTTTTATTGTTTATTTGGCTTTCACCCATTAAGGGTGATCTTGGCCATTTATTAAAGTAAGTTACATATTTTTAAAATTATTTACATTTCCAGTTTTTTTATAAATTAGTTACATTTTCAATTTTTAAAAAATTATTTACATTTTCAGATTTTTTTAAATTAGGTACATTATCAGTTTTTTAAAATTAGTTACATTTTCATATTTTTTTAAAATTAGTTACTATTTCAGTTTTTTACATGGAATAGATAAATTATATTAGCAAATACTTATAGACAATGGGCCAAGACAAATATTCATAAGATTATACAAGTTGTACTAACATACAGAGTTGGTATTAGTAGTAATTACAAAATTGTAGAGTAGGAAGATGTACAGGTTCCCAAAAATAGGAACCTATACAACTGTGCACACAGAGTAACACACAGAGTTGGCATTAATAATAATTACAAAATTGAAGAGTAGGAAGATGTACAGGTTCCCAAAAATAGTAACCTGTACATATTCCATACTTCCATTTTCATACAGAGTAACACACAGAGTTGGTATTAATAGTCATTACAAAATTGTAGAGTAGGAAGATGTACAGATTCCCAAAAAAAGGAACCTGTACAACTGTACATAATAACACAGTTAGAAACAAATGTATACGCATGGAAGAGAGAGAAATCTGATTGATGCTTAAATGTTGAGGCCATTTTTGTAAATAAATTTTGCTAACAAATAGTGAATTTCAGGAGAGTTGAGACTAAGAAGGCAGGGTACACTGGTAGGGAATTCAATTTTAAGTTTTAACAATTCAGGTATGAAGTTTGGAAATTGGTCATTGATAGGACACTCAAAAAAATTATGGTGTAAAGTATCCTCTGAACCACAATCACAATAAGGCGAATTGACTATGTGGAATCTGGCGAGATGGCTAAGACAACAAGTATGACCTAAACGCATTCGAATAATGGAAGAGATGTATTTTTTAGGCATGGAAGTGTATTTGTGAAACCAGGGCTTGACAGGAATAGAAGGTTGAATTAAAGAGTACTGGTGACCTTTTAACAGAGAGGATGATTTCCATTCAGAGGACCATTGGCGTAGTAACTTATTTTTTAAAATAGGAAAATAGTCTCTAACAGGAATAGGAATGCTATTTAATGGACCATGAACAGTGGATTCCTTAGCAATAGAATCAGCCATTTCATTTCCAACAATACCGAGGTGTCCTGGGATCCAGGCCAAGACCACTGACACGTGAGCCAGCGACAAGGAATGCAGGAGGTCTCTGATAGAGCAGGTAAGAGAGTCACTAATGGAATTGAGAGGGGATGCGCTTATTTTTTGTAATGAGCTAAGTGAGTCTGAAAGGATGAGGGCATTTCTAATGTTGAGAGATTTGACGAGATGTAAAGCTTCTATGATAGCTATGCATTCAGCAGAGAAAATGGAACATTCTTTGGGAAGTCTGTGTGGGAAACACAATTTCCTGTGAGGAGCATAGACACTGGCCCCACAATGGGAGTCCGAACTGAGTTTGGAACCATCTGTGAAAATTTTTATATAATTTGGCCAGTTATTTTCAATAATTTTGTTGAATTCTGCATTATTGGATTGAACTGAGTTTTTAATATTTTTTTTACATATTCCTATAAATTAACCTAACCTAACCTAACCTTTGGATAGAAAGTAAGACTTTTATAGGGATAAGAGTATAAGGGGAGAGATTCATTGCGATAGGAGTTTGTGGAAACATCCAGGAAAGTGTTGAAGCAATTATAGAAAAGGGGAGGGGAATGTTTTTTTCCAAAATGGATTCAAATTAACCTCATACTTTAACAATTGAAGTTTGGGAATCAGGGGATGAGAAATTATTGAGCATGTTTTGAAAATATATTTTTCTGCTAGGCATCGCCTTCTTATATTTAAGGGAGGTTCGGAGCATTCAACTTGCATTGCGTTGATTGGGGAAGATTTCATGGCTCCTAAGATAAGGCGAAGAGATTTAGACTGAATTTTATCTAATTTAAGCGAATTTGAAGTGGACATTGGATCAAACAGACAAGATCCGTAATCAAGATGGCTTCGGATGAGAGCATTGTACAGAAGTTTTAAAGATGATGGGTGTGATCCCCACCACACTCCGGACAGAAATCTAAGGGGATTGATGTTGCTTTCGCATTTCATGATGACATGATTTATGTGAGAATTCCAAGTAAGCTTTGAGTCTAAAAACATTCCCAGGAACTTAACTTCTTTAGAGATAGGGATGATTTCATCGCCAAATCTCACCTGAATTTCTGGGAGCTTTCGATGACGAGTGAAGATGACAACTTTGCTTTTGGAGGGGGAAAGTTCAAGGCCATTAATATTTAACCACGCCAAAAGTTTTCTAAGAGCATTGTTGATTGCTGATGCTGCGATAAAAATATTACGGGATATTTTGTAGAAAGTCAAGTCATCGGCATATTGGAGTATGTTGCACAAGAATTGAATAGATTTTTCTAGATCATATGTGTAAATATTGTACAGGATCGGGCTTAAGACTGACCCTTGCGGGAGACCTTTGAAAATGTGTCTAATGTGGGGAGGGGATTCAGACCCATCTACAAAAATAGTTCTCTGGGAGAGCAAATTGACAATGAATTTTACTAATTTGGGCGGAATACCTATTGCCAGTAACTTTTCTTTCAGGATGGGAATATGAACATTGTCATATGCTCCACAGATGTCTAGAAACACTGCAATGCAATATTCATTTTTAGATAATGCTAATTTGATATCTGTAACAAGAGAGGAAAGGTTGTCAAGGGTACTTTTACCCTTTCTAAATCCAAACTGGGAAGGGGAAAGAATTTGATTTTTTTCTACGAACCAGTCCAATCTATTCTTAATCATTCTTTCAGATACTTTGCAAAGAGTAGAAGAGAGGGCGATAGGTCTGTAGCTCGAACCTATGCTTGGATCTTTGCCACTTTTGAAAATGGGAATGATATTTTGAATTTTCCAGTCTGGGGGAATAATGCCAGAATCCAGAAAGACATTGATGAGAGAGAGAAAGTAGGTAAGAGAACTGTCATCAGAATGACGGATGAATATATTCAGGATTTCATCCTTGCCCGGAGCTGAGTCATTGAGGATTTCAATGGCTCTTTTTAACTCATCAAAGGAAAATGGAGCATCTAACCATGAAGAAGATTTTAAAGTGAAAGGCAAAGAAGGAAGTTCATCAAAATTAGGGACATAAGGGGGAGCTATTTTATTAACAAAGTCATCAATCCAAATAGCAGAATTACGAGATGGCTTTGGCAGGGAAAAGGAAGATCTAAACCTGCGAATCATGGACCAAACCTCCCCCGCTGGAGTAGCAGGGGATATATTGGTACAGAAATTACGCCAGCTGTTTTTTTTTTTGAAACGGAATGTGCGTTTAGCAACAGCTTGGGCATTCTTGGCTGAGATGTAATTATTCATAGTCATCTGTTGGCAGTATGTCTTATTGGCCGCTTTCCTCTCCTTCAGCACTCTAAGGCATTCCTCATCCCACCAAGGGGGAGGGCGAGCCTTCGAGCCTACAGGAGATGATTTGGGGATAGACTTGTCAGCCTATTTTAGAATGGAATCAGTCCAAGATTTATAAGAGGAGGTGCAATTATCAGAAGAAGGGGAAGGCAGGGAGAGGGAAAGATCCTGGATAGAGTCTCTGAAACGGGACCAATCCGCTTTTTTGTAATAAATTTGGGCTTACTTTTAAAGTGATTGGTATCCAACCGTTGAGCCAAATTCAAAATAATGGGATAGTGGTCACTGCCGTAGGGATCTGAAGAAATTCGCCAGGAGATTAGAGGATAGATACTCGGGGAACAGAGGGATATGTCCACCGCACTAGGATTCTGTCCAGGGTGACTAAACCTTGTTGAGGATCCGTCATTTAGGAGACATATGTTCAAGGAGTCCAAAAGTTCAATTAATTTGATACCTGAGGGATCCGAGGAAGAAGAACCCCAGAGTGGGGAGTGGGCATTGAAATCACCCAAAATGACCAAGGGAGAAGAAATTTTGCTAAGCATGTGAACCCACAGTGGAAGGTCAAATGGGGTAGAAGGAGGAATATAGAGAGATACAAATGTAATATTGGAGACAGTGGCTGCCACTAATTGGAAGGATGAATTTGGGGGTTTAATGGAAATAGGGGAGAAGGGGAGAGAGTTTTTGATGAAAAGGGCTGCACCACCCTTCCCATCAATGCGGTCGTCCCGCAGACATTGATAGCCACTCACCTTGAAGAGTTGAGATGGCTTGAACCAAGTCTCAGAGACGGCAGCAATCGATATGGAGTGTAAATGTAGAAGGCGGACGAGGTCATCCTTATTGGAGGTGGCGCTTCTACAATTCCACTGCAGAATTGCTGCTGTTGGGGCAGCCATTGGGAAGAAGAGAATACAAAGAGGAGAGTAACGAGGCAGCGTTGGACGGTAGAGAATTATTATTGTTAATAACAGAGATAAGTAGCATGAGAAGAGTTTGAATAAAAGAAGAATTGTCATTAGAAGTATTGTTGTTTATGGAATTTGCATTTAGATCAGGATTGAAAGCACTGCTGTTAGTTGAATTTGAGTTAGAAAAGACGGGGTTTTGAGGAAAAAGAGAGCTGATGTTACCATTTGGGAACAAGAGCTGGGAGTTATGGCCAAATTGATTATATCCAGGGGTTTTAATTGGACGAGAAGCTTGTTTTGTCATTACAGTTTTCTTGTAAGACAAGTTTGAAGGAGCACTAATTTGGGGTTGAGAGGCAACTTCAGCAAAAGATTTTTTAGAAGGAGCTATTAATTTGGAGGCATAGAAGTATGAAACGCTATTGGAGGCCATATAACTTTTTATGTTTTTTTGGCGAGAAAGTTCGGGGCAGGATGGATGAGTGGCTGTGTGCGAGCCTGAAAAATTGACGCAAGTGGGGGAATTGGAAGGGGAGGAGCACTGGTCTGCTAAATGATTTTCTGCGCATTTAAAGCAGCGGGGAGAGGAGCGGCATGATTGCTTAGAATGGCCAAACCGACAACAATTAAAGCATTGGATTGTTGGGTACGAATAAATTTCCACCGGGAGAGAGTTGTGAAATAAATAAACGTGAGAGGGAAGAGACTGTCCTTCAAATGTCAGAACTACAGTTTGAGAGGGTTTCCAAACTACAGACTCAGATGATCGATCTTTGAAATTAAGACGCCTAGTCTTAATAACTTTTCCCGAAGATGCTGGAATAATGAGTTCCGAGATAAGCTCTTCTTCAGATAGGTCTACAGGAATACCTCTAACGAGACCCAAGCGAGAGATATTGAAAGAAGGGATATAGGCTTTAAATTTTTTTGCAGAGAGGGAGTCGATGGAATTTATGAATTTATTGGCATTCAACGCGGATGTGAACTCAACACAAATGCGAAATCTGCCCTCTGATCGGATACCACCTGGGGAAATGCCAAGTGGTTTTTTTCCAATGAATTTACCAAATTCAAGGGGATGTAAAGAGTGGCCAGGAGAGTTTTTTTGAACATAAACTATGAAGGGAGCTTTTGCTGAAGTCGGATACAAAGAAAGAGGAGAAGCTACAGGAACTGAGACCTGCGAAGAATCAGTTTTTGGAAGGTCGCAAACTTTCCTCTTTTTTGGAGTAGAGGATGGAACTTGAAGGTCTGTTATTTCTACCTCACTACCAATGTCAAAATTTGAAGGGTCAGGGGGAGCGGGATCAGGGGGTTTCTTCCCCATGGCAAAGGCCATTGGGGCAAAAGGATGTAAAACAAAAATAAAATAACACTTACTGGACTTGGTTAGCAATAAACGAACTCAAAAGAGGACAAAAAACTAAAAATAAAACTGACTAAATGCCAAAAATTCGATTTTTCGTATTAAAACGAAAAAAAACGCAACAGTGTTTTTTAACTGTCAAAATTCGAATGTCAAAAACAATAATTATGTGTTTGTATGTCACCATGACAACACATCAATGAATCACATTTGAAAAGTAATTCATTATTTGAATACGAAGGAATCCCTATGCATACCTAGGTAGGTGTAATGTCTATGTGAATTGTATGAGTGCAAGCGAGATAGCATGCTTGCGCGAATCTATATAAGGCGATGCATGCTAGATTCGTCCTCTTTTTGCTTTAGGCAGCTCCCCAATAAATACTAGTACAGTACCGTTACTCTCTCTTCATTTGAGTACTACCCACCATAATTCGTTAACACTTTGAATGTAAGTCCGCTGGACATTACAACTGACTCAGCCTGTAGTAGCTGATATCACAACTGGAGCAGCCGATAGTAGCCGACTTCACAACTGGCTAAGAACCTGAAGACGAAATTGATAAAACAGAAGAGAGGAGATTGTTGTTGCGACAATATAATAAAAATTGTTGCATGAAGACGCCATCACGTATATCAAGAAGACGTGCATTAGAGCCTGCATCCATATTGCAGTATTGAGGGAGCAAATTTGGCGTGGCATGCTAGCATTGCATGCAGGAAGAAGAAGACGGTGACAAGAGGACCATCTACGGAAGAAGCCGGAATCTGGGGCAAGGGCTCAGATTCTGTCGCTGCAGCTGTACAAGCGAGACCGGACAAAGGGCTGGATTCCGTAGCTGCAGGGAGACGGACACGGGCAATCAGCGGTCGAAAGAGACGGCTGGTGACGGAGATCCGGAAGCTGTGTGGGGAGACGCTTTGGAGCGAGGTTCTGGAGCGGATTCACCCGGAAGCGCTGAGATAAGTTTTTTAATCAAAATTTGTTTCAGCTCTTATTCCCGATGGATGCGATTTGTAAAAGTCTGGGGGCATTCTGTCACAAGACAGGAGTGTGGTCCCTGTTCAAGGAGAGACTGGACCAAGCTCTCATATTATATGATGAGAAAATTTTGTCGCCAGAACGTAAAAGAGCGTTCCTCTTAAATAATCTCACCGAAGATACCTTTTCATTGTTAAGCGATTTGTGTTTTCCAAAAAAAGTGTCGGAAACCTCATTTGAGGATTTGTGTAAATTTCTAGTTTCCCATTGTAAGCCTATTCACAATATTTTTGAATCACGGGAAATGTTCTATAAATGTAAACAATCGGCTAATGAATCTATTAAAGAGTTTGCCGCGAAGCTTAAAAATATTAGTTTGTCATGTAACTTTGAAGCAAGATTAGAATCGTGTTTGAAAGACATATTTATTATTGGTGTGTTCAATGAGAAAATGAAGCACAAACTTTTTTATGGAAGGTTTAAATAAGTCATTTCTAGAATGCATTAATATAGCTTCCACTTGGGAACATGTATTGAGTATGGAGAATGCAAATTTGAATTTAAATGCAGTTCATAACTTCGATAAATCTAGGCAGGTAAGCCGTTATAGGGATTTCAAAGTGCGTAGTAAATCACCCCATAATATAAATAATAATATTGTTAGGGTCATTTGAATAGCCAATAGTTGGCTATTTATTAAAGGGATTTAATTATGGTGAGTGGTCGAAATGGCTTTGCCGGTTAGCACCGGACGCGCCAGGATCTGATCCCGAGGAATCCTCAGAATCAGACCCGCCAAATCGACCAGCACAGCGGTAGAGCAGAGTTCCCCCCCTCCCAGAGCGGGGAATTATGTTCTAAGATATCAGGCATAGGCAGGAATTACCAGGTTTTGTAAATAAAATAAGGTTAATTATAAATGGACTAACCGTATAGGTTTATTTCAAATATTGCATGTAATAGTACAGATAGGAAAGAACTTACCCCCACAGACCATAACCGAAAACTAAAGCTAAAGTAATCTGACTATTAACGCGGTCGTTTAGACGATGAGGGATCCACCCGGTGACTAAGGTTGGTGCAACGGCCCACGTCCCACGGTGATGCGAGCTGACTATATTGGTGGCAGGAATCCTCTGGCATCTGCAGCATGAGCGAATACTCTGGCGCGAGCAAATAAGGCCTCTCCACGACCCACGGTGAAGAAAGCTGGCGCTGATTGCAAATGATGTCCTCTGCAGCATGAGCAAATACTCTGGCGCGAGCAAATAAGGCCACTCCACGACCCACGGTGAAGTAAGCTGGCGCTGATTGCAAATGATGTCCTCTGCAGCATGAGCAAATACTCTGGCGCGAGCAAATAAGGCTACTCCACGTCCCACAGTGAAGTAAGCTGGCGCTGATTGCAAATAGACAGAGTCACGCACGTGTATGGTGAATTGATACACCAGGAGATTTCCTGGCGGAGATCGGGTAGAACATTATATTGGCCGGAAATCATACTAGCCCACGGTGTTTCTGGGACTAAAGGCAGGGGCGTTTACTGTCCAGATTGAAATTTCCTATTCCTAAACAAAATACAATTCGGCCATGTGTGAACACAACATTTTTTTCCGGAGCGCGACTCGCGGGGTCAAAACCATAACGGGAACTCAAATAAACTTGTAACGGCACTATAATAACCGCCCGAACTTTACGGGAACTTCTCGAATCTATGATTTGGCACCGATGCACTTCATATTCCCCGATTATCTCGAATGCCCGACTCGACCTCCGGCGGGCCTTTCGCCCGCCGGGGAAGTGCCACCATCCCATTTCCGCTCCTCTCTGGTGTTGCCAGGATGAAAAACAATAGACAATGCTATCGTGCCGCCTCATAGACTCCAGTTCTAACTTAAAACGACAATTAACCTATGTTTTATACATAACAATATGTCATATTTTATTTGTGGTAGGATTAATCATGTGCAAAAAGATTGATGGCACAAGAAGTTGCAATGTTATATTTGTAAGAAGGTAGGGCACAATAGCTCGACTTGTAAAAATAAATCAAGTAGTAAATATTCACGCTCGCCTAGTACGAAACGCGAAGGTAGTACGATAAATACGGTGTCGCTAGATAATAATAATGATCCTATGTTTTTAAATTTATGCGTAGATAATATTATTTTGCAGGTTATGGTCGATACGGGAGCCAGCATAAATGCGATTCCATACGAAATTTTTAATAGATATTTTAGTGAAAAGAAATTAATGTTGTGCGATATTAAGTTATTCGGGTATGATAATAAATCATTAAAAGTTTTGGGTAAAGTTATATGTAACGTGGAATTTAAAAATAAATGCGTGCCGACCGAATTTATAATAATCAATAATGGTAGTTCATGTATTGTGGGTAGGAAGTTTCTCAAGTGTTTCGATATTACATTACACGGAATTAATCTGGTGAATAAGAGTGTTGCAGATAATAATATACGCGAGATGTTAAAATTAAAATACCCTAACGTGTTTTCGGATAAACCGGGTAGATTGAAAAATTACGAAGCTAATATTGAGGTTATGTCGGATTTTAAACCAAGGTTCGTTAACCCGAGACCCATTCCGTATTGTTTGCGGGTGCAAGTGGAAAATGAATTGCTAAAAATGGTGAACGACGACATTATTGAGAAAGTTGAAATTAGCGAAATGGCAAGTCCTATTGTTATTGTTAAAAAAAAAGATGGCACGATTAGGATATGTAAAGATTTCAAAAACACTTTGAATCCAATGTTGGCACCTTTAAAATTTCCGTTGCCTAGATTAGAAGATTTAATTTCTTCGTTAAATGGCGCGAAACATTTCGCAAAAATTGATTTAAAAAATGCTTTTTCTCAGATTGCTTTGAATGAAAGTTAAAAAAAACTATAATAATATTTAATAATATTTGGCTGATTTATAAAGCGCCGTTTTCATGAAAAATCATCTCAAGGGCGCGTGTTATTTCAACCCACATAGGTCTATTTGCGTATAAAGTATTGCCGTTTGGGCTTACGACGAGTCCGGCGATTTTTATGCAAGTCGTAGCAACTATCGTCGGTGATTTAAAAAATGTGCGTGTATTTTTAGACGATATATTATTATTTGGTAATTCGAAAGAAGAATTAAATTCGGTATGTGACGCGGTAATTAAGAAATTAAATGATCATGGTCTGACCGTAAATGACCAAAAATGTTATTTTTTTGTTCCAAAAATGAATAATGACAAGTGTAGTGATTTTAAAAAAATTGATAAAGTAAAAAATAAAATGGTAGCTAGTCAAAACAGTCAAAAAAATATTACCGGGGAAGAAAATTTAAAAAATTCTTTGATTTGCGATCAAAAGTTTTGACCAAAGATTTTAGAAATAAAAAGAATAATTGGATTTTGGGTACAATTATCAAAAGATTAGGGAGTAGAACCTATATGGTTAAGATACATTCAACAGGCCAGGTTTGGAAAAGACACCACGATCAGCTTTCTGATAGAAAGGTTAGGTGGGGGGAGAGTGTCTATTCTGAAATGTGTTGGACTTTGGTCCACACTCAGAAGTGGACAGGACCAATACTAATTCCCCTGTTCTTTGCAGATCGCAGCCACCATGGGAGGGGGGACTGCGTTCCAGGCCTCAACCACGCCCACGCTACCCAAAGTGAAATATAAAAAAAAAAACTGTTAAATAATTACATGTTAAAAAAAAAGAAATATGTATATGTATATAAAGAATAAAATAATGAAATATGTAGAAATTTAAAATTGTATAAGTTAGGCTGAAATATATATATATATATCACGTAATTATTGTTTAAGTGTGGGGGTGTAATGTCTGTGTGAATTGTATGAGTGCAAGCGAGATAGCATGCTTGCGCGAATCTATATAAGGCGATGCATGCTAGATTCGTCCTCTTTTTGCTTTAGGCAGCTCCCCAATAAATACTAGTACAGTACCGTTACTCTCTCTTCATTTGAGTACTACCCACCATAATTCGTCAACACTTTGAATGTAAGAATGGTTTATCGCTCCCAAAATGTATAATGCTCTGAGTGCCGATATAAAATCACAGAATAATTCCAAATCTCTCTTTAAAGCCCGTATCAAACATTGGATATTTGAAAAGGGAAGAGATTTCTTCAAACAACACATGAGAGCTTAATATTACAATAAAAACAAATATATTAATTAATTAACTTAACTTAACATTACATTAAAAAAAATTACAAACAAAAAAATTTACTTTCTCTAACACTCTTTCCAACTTCTTTCAGAGAAAGAATATCAAAAGCGAATACAAACATGTACTCTCGTGCAGAAGAATACTTACCAATTTTTATTTCTATTTTTATCTCAATAATAAAAATACTTACCAGAGTTTATTTCAATCTTCTTAAAATTATCTTTTTATTCTTTATTTCTTAACTTACTTTTAATTGTTATATCTTTATTTTTATCTGTTTTAGTTTTATTTATCCCTAAATATGTTATTTTTTCTTTCCTCTTCTCATATTTTTTTTATCTGTGTATTTAAAATAATATGTCATGTATGACTACCACAACACGGGCAATAGCCTAGTGTGGTAGTCAAAAAATACCAACAATGTACCTATCATGTAAACATTTATTAAATAATAAAAAATAAAAATAAAATAAAAAAATAAGTCCGCTGGACATTACAACTGACTCAGCCTGTAGTAGCTGATATCACAGTAGGTATTCCTTAACATATATACATATATATATTTTAATTATTTTATTTTAAATAAAACATGTCGTCAGAATCGGAGGGCGAGGACAGCCGACTACAAGAAGAACAACTACGCACTCTGTTGAGAAAATGCAAGGGTAAGGGAAAGTCGACTGGCTCACCCAGAAAAAAGCATTCGAAAATTTAATCTCAACTATCGACCCTCCTCCCCTACTAGAACGTCCAACTTCACCCTACACTAGCATACATAGCAATATGCTTTTGGAGGCAGTTTCAGAAGCAGAGGCTGAATCAACCAGCGATGCCACCCACCAACCAGCTCGACAACCCGAACGCCTTCAGGTAAGTAATATGGGGAAACACATACATTACGTACTTAAACGACTTACAAATAATACAGAACAAAGTTATTAAAAATTCTTCAACTATAACCCAGACACTCCCACAAAAAAACTATACCAGGAAATGAACCTTTTGAAAATAAGAACATTGTACGAATATAACATATGTCTTTTAATGTACAAAATACAAAATGGACTTATACACACAAACACAACATTTATAAAAACATCACAATTACACGAACATTATACTAGACAACACAATAAATTGTACACAAATACTGTCAAGACTGAAAGTGGCAAGAGAAGTATTGGTCACGAGGGAGTTCATATATATAATCTCCTTCCAGATAGCCTAAAAACGGAAAATAACATAAAAACCTTTAAAAAAAAACTATTTAAACTCAAAATGTTGGAACAAAATTAAAAATATTATTCTTATTACTGTACTATATATATATGCTCTGTATTTAAGTTAAGAAAGCGAAATACTATGTTTCTTTTAACTTAATAATAAAAAATAAAAATTGTATAGGAAAAAAAAAAGTACCAAAACCAGAACCTCCCCAAATCAAGCTAATAGAAAGAGACAGCGTGGTGAGGACTCTTTTCCGAGTGGAGATGACTGTAGCTTCGACATTGACACTCTGACACCCGTACTGACGAACATTAACAAAATAACCGATATTGTGGTTGAGGGGAAAAACAAAATTAACAAGGAAAACAGGAGATCGATCCTCAACCAGCTTGAAGACATTAAATTTTTTTTTGTGACTGTCGCCATCTCCAATGCAGCCGCAATCGCTCGTGCGCAAGCTTTTGCAGAGGTAATTAATGCTCAGAAAGGCTTAGCCTCCAAAATTGATCTCCTCATCAACAGGCCTCAGCCAGCAGTTATCCCTCAGCCAATCATTGGAGGAAATAAAACTTACGCCAGCGTAGCGTCGGAAGCCCCTGCATCCCAGACACTAGTGGTAAACGGACAGGAGAGAAAGGTCCCTCCGCTTCAACCTACCATACTGTTCTACCCAACTGTGCCAGAGGGAAAAACTTCTGAGGAAACTCAGAAAAGCCTTATGAAAGTGTACGAACCAGGAAAATTAAAGGGGCTGGCGTATTAGTACAGACCTCCAGCACGAGTGGGTTAGAAAATATAAAAAAGGCGGCCGCGAAAATCGAGGCAAGTGGTTTTAAGATGGTCCACCCCCAAGGGAACCTCCCCAGAATTGTCATATATGATGTGCCCAAAACCGAGGCAACTGCAGACCAGGCCCTCTTTGAGGAAATTTTCACAAACAATATTCTGGGAAAGACCAACATAACCGAGGATGACCACCTTAGAACCATGCGTCGAGTCTCGCTGTTTGGCAAACGAGACGGTAGCACGATGAACATGATCGTTACCTGTCATCCGGAGAGCAGAAAAATTCTTATAGACAGCGGACTCTGCTTCCTTGGTTGGAATGCCTGCCGTGTTCGCGACTTTTTAGGAGCCATCAGGTGATTTAAGTGTCATCTTTACGGACACGTGAGTAAATTCTGTACCATGACCACCACCACGTGCCGCCACTGTGCTGAAAACGGTCACGAGATGGATAATTGCCCAAGGAAAGCAGAGTCCGCTGTCTGTGCGACCTGCAAGCGCTTTGGAAAACCATCGGCTCATTCCACTGGTGATAGATCATGCCCCGCCCACCAAGCAGCCATTGAAGCACAGATGAGACGCACCGACTATGGAAACTAATAACTTTATTACCATAGGTCAGATAAACTTTCAGAGATCCCGACTGGCCACGATCGAGGCGCTGCAGGCCCTGAATGACCTACATATTGACATCCTGCTAATCCAGGAGCAATACACCCGGCAAGGTAAAACGCATACTACTAGTCCTGGAGCGATAATCGAAGTAGGTAACTCCCCGGGAGCGGGTGTTCTGGTCAACACTTCGTCGATCAGCCCCCTCCTCCTCGAGGGGTTATCGAATGAGTACCAAACCTGCGTTTCGTTTAATTTTGGCATAACCGAGATTATTATAATCTCGGTATACTTTAAGTGCGGGAATCCTGTCGGACCACATATCTTGAGCCTGACGCGCGCCCTGAACGCGCTTAAAGGTCGTAACATAGTTATAGGGGGAGACTTTAACGCTCGCTCGCCTTTGTGGTATGATAATAGAGGAAATCGGACGGAACGCTCAGACGCTGTCGAAGATCTTATTGCAGCGCAGGGTCTATTTTTACTAAACGAGCCAGGTAGCTTATCTACATTCTCTGGCTCCCAAGGCGAGAGCAACATCGATCTAACTCTTTGCTTTGGATCCGTTGCGGCCAAGATATCTGAATGGAAAGTTCACGACCGTGCGATCGCCTCAGATCACAGATTAATTACATTTAAAGTGGGTGTCAAAAAGACCGAAATACCAAGATCCTCCTGGAATTTCAAAACCACTCAGGCGAACTGGGATAACTTTGGGGAAACACTACGGGATACTTTAAGGGGATTTCATGACGTAGCTGCTAGAGATCCGGACAATTTGGGGAACTTTTTTAACGCGGCCCTGGTATCAGCTGCTGATCGATCTTTGGGAAGATCAAACCCAAAGAAGATCATAAGGACGCCGTGGTGGTCGAGTGAGCTGACTTCGCTTAAGGGGGCCTATAAGAGGGCCTACAGGGCTCTGAGTCAATCCATGCAGGGAGTTTGCACGACGGAGGAGACATCTGCACTCCTGGGCCGCCTCAGACTGGCCCGTACAGCCTTCAAATCGGCCGTACTTACAGCGAAACGAGCCCTATGGCATAATTGGGTTAAAGACTATAAGAAAAAATATTATTATGCAATAGTGAATATGTAACCTAATTACGAATACTAGTCGAACTCTGCGCGGCTCAATTCGAAATCTACCATCGCTGGAATATTTGTGGAATAGACTTACTGACTAAACATTGTCGGAAGATCCCTATAGGCTGTAAGAGAGGTGTTTGAGATTTGGAGTCTGCTGCAAAAGAGGTGGGTTTGCAAATCAATGAGAATAAAACTAAAATCATTATGCAAACCAGAACCCCACACCAGATAAAGTGAAATATAAAGACACTTTGTTGCCAGTGTTCAAATCCCGAATCGCCCATAGGAAAACCAAAATAACCCTATATAAAATAATTATTAGAACAGTCTTGGCTTATATATGTGAGGCGGGAACATTGACAGCAACGTCTGTGGAACAGTTCGATACGCGAGGAGCAGTGCAAGAGGGAGAGGCATGGAGAATCACCGTATATAATAATATTTACGAAGCTCCCAGACTCTATACCCTTTTAAGGCTCCAAAGACTAAGATGGGCCGGACATGTGCACCGAATGCCAAGCACACAAGTACCGAAGAAGCTTCTAACAGGACACCCGGAAGGTAAACGAAAGGCGGGCAGACCTAGGCTTAGGTGAGAGGATGATGTCAGGAAGGATGCAAGAGGACTACTCCATATTGCAGATTGGAAGACGACGGCCGAGGACAGAGGGCGGTGGAGGCTTATGTTAAAGAAGGCCAAGGCTCGAAATGGGCCGAAGCGCCATTGAAGAAGACCTACTGGGGATACCACAATAAAAAATGTGCCATTTTCTCTACCTCATGGTGGTGTGGAAATGAGTTTACAAAATTATTGTAATTACGTTATGAAAAGTCCGAAAAAATAATAAAAATTGGGAATTTCACCATTTTTTAGAAAAATATTCATATTTCCGCCACTGTAACTCGTTACCTATTAGTAAGGGTCGACCGAGACAGGTTTTTCGTTCTCGGTCGAGACCGAGAATAGATAAACTGAGGAAAAAAAATGTAAATGCGCTATTTTTGCATAATATAGTATACTAGCTTTTTCCCGCGGCTTCGCTCGCATGGTATTAGGGGATTTCCACTCAGCCTCCACCACATTCCCTCTCCCCACTCCACTCCCCCCATCAACCCCCTCCCCATCTACCCACCCCTCCCCCCACTCCATTCCCTCATCAACCCCCCTCCACCCACCCCTTCCCCCACCCCACTCCTCCCCCTCCACCTTCCCTCTCCCAACACCACAAATCCATCAACCCCCCTCTCCCTCCCCCTCCTCCATTCTCCCCCACCCCACACCCTCCCCACTCCACATTCCCCCACCTTCCTCCACCCCTCCCCCTTCCCTTCCTTCCCTCCCCCCTCTTCCACCCCACTCTGCCTCCTCCACCTTCCCATTCTCCACTCCACTCCCCCCATAAACTCCCTCCCCCTCTCCCTCCACCCACCACTCCCCTCACCTCCTACCCATCCACATTCCCTTTCCCCACACCACTCCCCCCCATTAACCTTATTCCCCTCACCCCCTACCCCTCCCCACATCGTCCTCCATCCTTCCCCTTTCCCCTTCCTTCCCTCCCCCCTCCCCTTACCCTAACTCCCCCCCTCCTCCCCCTACCCTTCCCTCCTCCACCAACACCCTCACAACACCCCCTCCCCCCCTCCCCCCCTCCCCCCCTCCCCCCCGCCCCACTCCCTTCACTCACCTCTCGCATTCCACACATTCATTCCCGATACATTCAGTTTTCAAAGTGCTCACATTTATTTATATTTTATTAACGCCCTAGTGGGCTTTTACAAGAAAAGAAGCAAATATAATAATTAACAATATTAATTACATGTATTACATAAACAATAAAACAGAATAAATATGAATGCAATCGACTCGTTAGGTAAAGAATATTACAACATAAAAAAGAAATGAAATGAAATAGTACAAGTTGTACTTATAAAAAAACTAAAACAATTCAGCTTTAAATATTTATACATATTATTAACAATAATAATAAGACCTGACATAGAACAAAGTGTAAATAGAGCTGCAAAAATATTATAAAGTAAGTATACATTTTACTGGTGAGGTTTAGATGAGAAAATATTTTATGAGAAAAACAAAAAAAAAATAATAAAAGTTAATTATTAGCAGATAGAATCGAGATTAGTTGATTTTTGAAACATTCAAAACTGTCAATACTAAATATATCAATAGATTCGCAGTATTTATTCGCAAGGTTATGGATTCTTGGTATTGGTGAGTATATAGAGTAATTAGTGTTGAGTTTATTGTTGCATTTAAAAATACCTTTACTACGAGTTTGTCTAGCGGGAATGCTAATGCAAATTAGTTCCAACAAATTAGGGCTGTCAATTAAAGATTTTATAATTTTGTATAAAAATAATAAATCAATTAACACTCTTGTATCTGATAATTTAAAAAGTCTGGTTTCAGCGCGTATTATAAATTCGATTGGAATTTTCATTTTAAAATTGATGTACCGAAGAAATTTGTTTTGTACCTTTTCCAATGATTGAGAATGAACATTGTAGTATGGTGACCAGGCCTCCTACTATAATTTTCTAAAAATATTCCGTATTAACGATTAAGCGGTTTAATGCACAAATAATATAATTTATTATACAAATTTCATAATGCCAGAACTCAACGGCAGTTTTATACAAAAAACTAACAAAAAAAAGAATTATCCAATTTGGTTCAGTCGTTCGGGTTTAGGGGTAAAGTTCGGATTATGGGCGAAATTCCTAAAAAATAAAACTAGTTATCTTTATACTAACTTTGGGCCGGGGAATCCGAATCTGAAAGAATTAGGTTGGGGCAAGCAAATATAAACTGAATTACACGACTTAAAAATTTTCGATACACAAACAATCTGCAATAAATTAATGACACATCTTTTTTATGGGCGATACTCCGAAAGAAGAAATTTAATTATCTTTATACTAACTTTGGGCTGAGAAATCCGAATCTAAAAGAATTAGGTTACACTCGGCAATATTAACTGAGTTAAACGACTGTACAATTTTGAATTCACACACAATATAACAGGCCATTTTGGACGCTTTCTGACAATAAATATCATAGAAAAAAAGAAAGATATTACATATTACCACATAAAATTAAGTGTTGCCATTAACCAATAATATCAATAACGTAAAAAAAACATGTTTATAATTTCAGTAATTATTTTTTATAAATTTTATTCACTTTTGTATCACAAACTATGTTACACAAACCTAGCTTAGCCGCTAAACTACTTGAAAACTGGGATTTTTTCTTGCCCGCGTCAAGGCACTACGAAGGGGGCACTTTCTTTTGTATCACAAACCATGTTACACAAACCTAACGTAGCCGCTAAACTGCTTGAAAGCTGGGATGTTTTCTTGCCTTGACGCGAGTAGGCGCTACGAAGGGGGCACTTTCTTTTGTATCACAAACCATGTTACACAAACCTAGCGTAGCCGCTAAACTACTTGAAAGCTGGGATATTGTCTTGCCTTGATGCGAGTAGGCGCTACGAAGGGGGCACTTTCTTTTGTATCATAAACCATGTTACACAAACCTAGCGTAGCCGCTAAACTACTTGAAAACTGGGATTTTTCTTGCCTTGACGCGAGTAGGCGCTACGAAGGGGGCACTTTCTTTTGTATCACAAACCATGTTACACAAACCTAGCGTAGCCGCTAAACTACTTGATTGGTGGTTATTGTGCCTATGCTTACTGAAAATTCATATGTATGTTGATTGTTTAGTTGGAATTTATATACTGCAGCGTCGACAAGCAATTATTTGTTAATAATGCCTAATAGTCATAATTCATCAGGTTAATGTGAGTTATGTGATGAATTATCATGTGAGGAAGTATCGTGTCTGAAAGTTTTACGTTATTGGTATTATTGCTTATGGCATCACTTAATTTTCTGTGGTTGAACATAAAATATCTTTGGTTTTTTCTATGGCATTGTTGAGAGCGTCAAAAACGTCAAAATTACCTGTAAACTGTGTATGAATTCAAAATTTTGCAGTCGTGTAATTCAGTTTATATTTGCTTGCCCCAACCTAATTCTTTCAGATTCGGATTTCCCGGCCCAAAGTTAGTATAAAGATAACTAGTTTTATTTTTTAGGAATTTCGCCCATAATCCGAACGTTTTCCCAATAATTGTTGTGTGATGTCAAAATTTGAGAATGACATTTTTGCAAAACAATAATAAATATTCTATTTTAGAAAATATTTAAATCAGCGAATTTATTTGAAGTACCTACTTCCCTAATAATTTGAATCGATTAAAGAATTATTGATATCTTACTAATCGTGCCACCTATTGCGATTTTTCATACAAATTTCGTAATGCCAGAGCTCTGAGCTACAGCCTATATTCCTATATACACGGTGTCCGAAAACTCGTAGTACAAGCGGAAAACTGGTGAACCTGCATCACAAAGAGAACCCAAATAAACATAAAGATATTCAATTTAAGCATTTTTACATTTAAAATTAAAAAAAAAAAAAAAATTTCGGCTATAGGAGGGTTAAAGTTTTTTTCCGATACACGGAAATCTCATGATTTTAGAGCGAAGATGCTCTCTAAAACTCTCTCGCTAGGTACTTTACTTAGTACTGGATCAATTCGAACAACGAACAAGCCTTGTGAGAAAAATTACTAGCATAGGTGTGTTCTAAACTTACATTATGTTGTAACGTTCCTTAATCCAAAAACACTAGGTAGGTAGTACATCACAAAAAACACAACATGTCATTGGTACATCACAAAAAACGCATTAACATGCGTTGGTATATTCCATTATAATCCACAATATTCTCAATATGAAAATACCCCAAAAGTTTGTTAAAAACCAGCGAAATTAATTACTGTTATTCACAAATATTCACTTTTCAAGTTTGAAAACACAAAGGGGTGTTAACGATATCAAGACCCATACTAAACTGCGTAAAAACATGAAAAAATATTTACCCAGATAAGGGAGTTCCCGTGTCCCATTGACTTGCTATGGTCAGTCGAATCGTGTTCCCCATGCAGTAGTGTTTAATTTGCGCTGAACACTGGGAATATTATTTTTAATTTATTTAACATTCCAAATTTGCAGTTTTGAACTCACTTACGACATTTATGATTGAGTATTGTTTTATTTTCTTAATTCACTTATTTTTTTATTAGTTTATTTACTTATTTTTTCACTTTTAATCAAAACAATAACATTCAACAATAATATGAAATTAGAAACCAACTTTCTAGTTTAAATACGGTACGACTTAATTTTGTCCTATAACTTATCACTTAGAATTAATCGGCCTTTGTATTCCTAGGTAAAATTTACGGCTTATTTGCATTTTTGTTAAGTTACTCACGAGTGCATTTACATACAAAAATAATGCTCATGTTGTTCGGGAGTTTAACTTAGGGGGCATTAATTACGTGACCTCAAAATGGGGGGGGGGGGAGTTTGAACAGTTTTTAAGCGTATTGTCGCGATCATATTTACCTCAACGGGGGGGGGGGGGCGTAATGGGATAGCATGGGGCGGGATGGGATAGTCTGGAACCCCAGATACACCACTGATCTCACATGATTGTTGCAGAGTTAATTAGTTAATTATTGCGGACATCAAACAAAAAGAGGTATACCTACCAAGGGTATGAGGGGTTGGTAGGAATCTGAGAGTCCGTGTATCCAGGAGTGACGGACGCATGAATTCATTCCTCCCATGGAGGTGGAATATAATTAATAGTCCAGTCAGCCTATGTCGTAGAACACCAGTTGAATCACCATCGACTACTATTATTTAGACAAGTGTTTAGCCAGAAGTCCCCGCCTCTACCCCCCTTGCTTCCCCGCCTACGCCCCCCTCCCCAAAACATGAAAAGTGTAAGGGTTTCGTAAATCGCGTCTATCTCGATTACTAAACAACATATCGGGTTGCAATTTTTTATTTTCTTTATTGTAATATTGTCTACAATTAATGTCCAGTTAACTTTCGTCGTAACTTTTACCGTTTGTTTGTAATTCGTATGAAAAGGTAAAAATTTGTATATTTTTTGGAATGTAATTTTACATTTTGTCACAGAACTTTTTAGGCCGACATTTTATGAAAAAATGTTTCCTACAAAGATTGTAGCCCTTTCTATGAGCTGTAAAATTATATATTTTAATGTGTACTTTATGGCTAGAAAACGCCAGATATCAACCGTGAATGCTTGGTTCACCATCTCTGCATCGCTCTGCGGCAGCCGATTCATTAACGCACTACTCATGTATGATGTTTAACTCATTAATTGTATTTTTTGTCAATTGTTTTAAATTTTGGTTTTACTGAAGAAGTGAGATTATGCTTACTGGTATCAGTTCAAGTTGCCATAGTATTTCAGTTTAAAATCTATAACTTTATTTATTGAATGGAAGTATAAAATAGCTCCATTATGAATAACCCCCACTAACACGAGTATTTCACGTTCACGATTTCCACATAGCTTTAGTGCACTAAAACAAACGAAATAATGACAAGACTAGAAGAAGTGTGTGAAGATTTGGTTAAAACTAGTAGAAATTCAAAACTGTGGCTACAAGAGTTCAAATTGGTGAATTTGGTTCTAGACTTTATTCTGGCGGAGAGAATCGGCGATTGGAATTTGCACATTAATACAGTCAAGCAAATGATACCTTTTTTGCATGCTGCTGGTCATTTGCTCTACGCCAAATCCGCACAAATACACTTAAAACAAATGTTGAGCGTACAAACAAAGATGTCAAATGTAGACTTCGAAAGGTTCGTCAATAATTTCCGATATTTAAAAAAGGAGACAAAAATGAGGTGAACAATTACAGACCGATCTGCCTTTTATCAACTATTGTAGGAGCTAAAACTTTTGTAGGAAATATTTTTTCATAAAATGTCGGCGTAAAAAGTTCTGTGACAAAAAGTAAAATTACGTGCCAAAAAAAATTATCTTTTCATACGAATTACAAACAAACGGTAAAAGTTACGACGGAAGTTAACTGGACATTAATTGTAGACAATGTTACAGCAATGAGAATATAAAAAATTGCAATCCAATATGTTGTTTAGTAATCGAGATGGACGTGATTTACAAAA
Source organism: Limnephilus rhombicus (assembly GCA_929108145.2). NCBI lineage: Eukaryota > Metazoa > Arthropoda > Insecta > Trichoptera > Limnephilidae > Limnephilus > Limnephilus rhombicus. The sequence goes on from OV815280.1 coordinate 40,730,962, forward strand.
CCCTTACACTCTTCATGTTTGTGGGGGCACAGGGGGGGAAGCAAGGAGGGGTAGGGGCGGGGATTTTTGGCTAAGCACTTGTCTAAATGGTAGTAGTCGATGGAGAAAAAATTAGCTTTATACTATTTTTTCAATCTAATTATTACATTATTAAAAAAAATGATAATAACCTTGTTCACATTCGTTTCGAACACTACTGTACCATGCGACCATCTTTGTTGGCGACCATGTTTGTTTGTGTACCCGAGGATGATACGAATGCAAGTCCAAAATTTGAAGAAATGAGTTTTTGATGCAGACTTGAAGTAAAATATCATGTTTATCAGTGGCAGAAAGAGTCCTATCATGAAGAAAAATAGGATTTTCAAAATTGCATATGGATGCAATTACCATTATGCAACAACTATCTTAGAAGCAGAAGGATGTACCATGGACTTTATTCCTTTTATAATACACCACATGTCATAACAAAATAGTCCACTTCAATTAGAGGCAGTAGGACTCAAGTCCATGTTTTTGTTTGACTCAAGTCAGCGTTTTTTTTTTTAAACAACTATTTTTAAAGGCTTTACTATAAAATATTTCGATTCTTTTGCTCGTTTTTAAAACAAAACTAATTGATTTAATAATTACTTTTTTGTTATCTATCAGCACGGATATCCGAAGAAGTTTTTTTTTTTTTTACATTAACTCCACACAGGAGGCCCTGAGGAAAATAATTTCCCTCAGGGCCAAATGTCAACTGTGTACAAATGTTGGGCACGCGTTTGGCGTGTTTCCCGACTATGCACCGGGGCCGAAGGGATCAATGATGCTAGTTCCTCGGAGCATCTTCCATTGTAATACCGGTAGAACAAGGATAGCATTCCCACCCGACGCCTGTGCTCTAAAGATTGCAATCCGTCTGTTAAGATGGGAGAATCTATCAAACGGACCGCCCGTTTCTGCACAGAGTCGAGGATATTTTTCAGGTATTTTGGAGCTCCAGACCAGAGGTGGCTGCCAAATTCAACCGTGGGGCGCACTTGCGATTTGTACAGGGTTAGCAGTTATGAGACCATAGTTACAGAAAAAATACTTTTTTGGCTCTCCTGAACATTTACCTTTTTGGACTTGCATCCGTAAGCTTCTCGGGTAAAGAATTTGGTTCGTGAGCTCACAGTTAAAGGTCAAGTCATTTTTTGAAAAATGTAGCTTACCTCTTCTAATTGTGTTCATCGAACTGGGCGCAGAAAGGGACAGCAAATTTCGCATTACACTCTGACGAGCGCGAAAATAATATTAGGCCAGCTGTTTTTAACCGTGAAATGACCGAAAAACACGGAATAAAATTATGGATAATTTCGAAATAATGCTTTAAATCCGGATTTCTTCGTTTGCTTTCTTTTAAATAGTTTTTTTTAGTTAGGTACTATGATCGTCAGTAATAATTTATAAGAATTTGACGAAAAAAAATCAACTTCTGACTCGATTTACTCGAAAACGAAAGCTCAAATAAAAAAAAATTATACTACAAAATCGACTCCAAATGTGATGAGGATTCACCAGTTTTCCGCTTGTACTACGAGTTTTCGGACACCTTGTATATATATATATATATATATATATATTTATGTCATACCACATTTTGTGGCTCATCTTAGAAGAACCCACTTTAGTAGCTCATTCTTTCGCATGTATTATATAATTACGTAGATGAAGTACCAACATGCTGTCTTTTAAATTTTGTTTAAAATATGGTCAGCTATTATATGTAATCAAAAATTATGTTTATTTATTAAAAAAAAAGGTAAATATCGGTTCGGACTGGCCACGCTTATTACGAATAATTTTTAGAAAAAAACTTTAGATTCGCCTTAATTACTATTAAAGGAAACTTTTTGGCTTTGGGGCGGCGGAAAATAATGCATTTTAATTTTCAATTGCATAAAACCAAAATTCACTTCGCGAGCCGACCCAGCGAAATTCCGCGGCCGTAAATGTCACTGTTATGTTGGTATCCTTGATAAATTAGCAAGAGCTCATACGACTGTAGCCGACTTCGTGGGATAAGGCGCGTAATTATGTAATTTGTCTAGCGGGCTTGTTTGTGTAACATGGTTTGTGATACAAAAGAATGTGCCCCTTTATAACGCCTACTCGCGTCAAGGCAATAAAAACATCCCAGTTTTCAATTAGTTCAGCGGCTACGCTAGGTTTGTGTAACATGGTTTGTGATTCGCGGTATTTCATGTAGGTATCCCATGAAGTCGGCTACAGTCCATAACAGTGACAGCTACGGCCGCGGATTTTCGCTGCGTCGGTTCGCGAAGTGAATTTTGGTTTTATGCAATTGAAAATTAAAATGCATTATTTTCCGCCGCCCCAAAGCCAAAAAGTTTCCTTTTATAGTAATTAAAGCGAATCTAAAGTTTTTTTCTAAAAATTATTCGTAATAAGCGTGGCCAGTCCGAACCGATAATTACCAAAAAAATATCTTTAAATAACGTGCATTCGTTGATCTATTTTAAGAACACACTTACCGCATCACGCTACGTTGCCAAGTTTAATGCTACATATATAGTCACATATGTAGGTAGGTTGACGGAATGGCAGCATTGAGAATGGAAATGTTTCCGCCACTTGCTTAACTTGTTCCAAGGTTTTAAAAGGAAGCATGGTTGCTACTACAAACTTTTTATTTATATTTTTATAATATAGACAATATATGTGGTTTTCTAGTGCGCCTACTTTAATGAAGTTTTCTGTGACAATCTATGGTCAAATAATGGGTGCGCACTAGAAAACCTCATATTATATTGTCTCACTGTCCTGTATTTCTTTATTGTTCACAGATGAATGTCCCCTCACTTACTACACAAACTGATGATGGCCCTAAGAAAAATTCCTTAAAAATGACATTATTCAGTTAATAATAGATACTATTATATTCCACTCAAATTCAAGATTTTTTTACACAGTACTTATCAGTATCTATGATTTTTTTTATTCCACAAGTTGATGGCCATTATTAAATAATAAAGTTGTTTAAAAATTCAATAATTGTTTTAATAGAAGGTTAGTTAGTTTTTACTCTCGTTTGACCCGAGAAACCATTTTGCATTTTAAATGCATTTTGAAAATAGGTATTTTGCATTTGAAATGCTTTTTTAAAAACCATTTTGCATTTTCAAATGGAAAAGTTTTGACCCATTTCCATTTTGCATTTCAAATGGTTTTGGGTACCCATTTTGCACATCTCTGGTGATCTTCAAGAGGAAGGTCAGTGTATACATTTGATTTTGAAAACTCTGTAAAGCCCGGGCATCGCCGGGGACTTCAGCTAATTATTATTATCATTATTAAGAATTGACACTATATCATGAATACAAAAAGGAAGGAGGTAGTAACCCGGTACTTAAAATACAAAAGAATTGCTTTTTTAATTTGCTAAACAAATAATTTTTAATAGAATTATTGATTTTGTGACAGTTACCCCCCCCCCCCCCCATTTATAAGTGTGCGGCCCGCGGTGATACCTCACATTGTCCTATATGGCCCTTGACTGGAAAAGTGTGACGACCGCTGAGATAGAGGGTACACTTTTACATATACAGTAGGGCTTCGCTAATCCGGATAGGGAAAAACAAGACCCCTTCCGAATTATCGAGGCGTCCGGGTTATAGTATGCATTTTTTAAATAGGAATAAAAAACATTTTTAACTTGGGTTTCATTTATTAAAGTAAAAATTTAAAGTCAATTTAGACAAGAATATGTACATACGTACAAATGTACTTATACAAAATTCAAACATGTAAGAAATTTGGGCACTTAACATGAAAAAAAAACTAATAGTTAAGAGGACATAACCAGAGAAAACCAGAAATATGTCATTTTTAAATCAGGTTTTAGATGTATTGACTCATTTCCACAAAAAATTATAAATTGATTTCGAAAGATTGTTCTTTTACCTAGCATTCGCGTGTTTTAAATTTTGAGAAAAAATGTTTACTTTTAGTATAATAAGGTTATTCCACAGGTCGTTGGCAGATTTGTTAAATTTTCAAAAAAGATTTTGTATCATACCACACCCATTTCAAATCATATAATCATGCAGTAAAATAAATCAATACTTTATCTAGGTATCGCATGTTTCAGAATTTTAATTTTAGTTTAAATAAAATCATTAAAAAATAAATACGTACACGTGTTTCTTGACGAAAATTGGTCCGTTTGTGTATTTATTTGCGCACTTACAAACTAATATACTTATCTCAGATTATTTACATACTTATTTTGCTAAGACATTATTGACAAATCATAAATAATTTTGATTGAAAAATAATTTTAGTAAGTATTTAATATTAATTAATTTACAGCTTCGCATTTCAACACTTTTTCTGATAGCAAGAAACACAAAATTCAGAGTTCAGATTCAGAGCTCATTCGGCCCGCACAGGCCCGCAACCATGGAACTATAATTCTATCCATACTCTTAGCCCGCAACCGTGGCCTGGACAAGTCGTTTCCGCGACGCTCTGGATCATCACATTTTGAAATGACAAATTGAAAACGAAACTTTAAAAATAAATACGATTTCCTTGTTTCACGTGTGTAAAAATCTACAGGTTGCCTGAATGCAAAAATTTTATGTTCATTGAATATTTTTGTGCTAAAATTTTTATAATTTTGAAAATTTTTTTATTGTAAATTATTGTTATGTGAATACCGCACAAGAGTCCCAACTGCTTTAATTTTTTTTTTAAGTAAAACTTCTTTACGCACGCTCGACTTGGGGGGTAAGCTGGTGAATGCGTTACAAAAAATGGTGATTGTTACAAAAAGTGGTGATTGTTAGGAAAAGTGTGATGCGAAGGGTGAACGATGGCGAGGCGAATGGTCGGGCCTTTACGCACGCTTGTTATTCGTGTTATTGTTATAGGACTACTTGTCCGTAAATAAATAAATTATATACAGCGGGTACCCGGCATGCGTTGCAAGTCCACTGTAATCTCGGGGTAAACTAAACTGTAATGGTTCCATCCCAAGTCCCGGGAAACTACATTATAATGCAAGCGCCTGCACTGTATAACATTATATTTAACGGGTACCCGGCCTGCGTTGCAAGGCCACTGTAATCTTTGGGTAAACTAAACTGTAATGGTTCCATCCCAAGTCCCGGGAAACTACATTATAATGCAAGTGCTTGCACTATATAACACTATATACAACGGGTAACCGGCATGCGTTGCAAGGCCACTTTAACCTCGTGGTCAATTAAACTGTAATGGTTCCATCACAAGTCCCGGGAAACTACATTATAGTGCAAGCGCCTGCACTATATAACATTATATTCAATGGGTACCCGGCCTGCGTTGCAAGGCCACTGTAATCTTTGGGTAAACTAAACTGTAACGGTTCCATCCCAAGTCCCGGGAAACTGCATTATAATGCATGCGCCTGGACTATATGACATTATATACAACGGGTACCCGGCATGCGTTGCAAGGCCACTTTAACCTCGGTGTCAATTAAGCTGTAATGGTTCCGTCCCAAGTCCCAGGAAACTACATTATAATGCGAGCTCCTGCACTATTTAACATTATATACAACGGGTACCCGGCATGCGTTGCAAGGCAATTGTAACCTCGCGGTCAACTAAAATGTAATGGTTCCATCCCAAGTTCCGGGAAACTATATTATAATGGAGTTATAAATACATAATGGAGGCTCTAAAGCGGATATAACTAACTATCATCCAATAACATTACTAAATTCACTATGCAAAGTCTTTGAAAAAGCAATTAGCTTTCAATTAGTCGAATACCTTGAAAAAAATAATATATTATCCCACAACCAATTAGGAATAAATGGGATTGAACTTAGTATTGTTCGAAATTACCTTTCAAACCGTAAACAAAGTGTAAAAATCAACAACTGCCTCAGCAATCATCTGCCAATTAGTTTTGGCGTGCCTCAAGGAAGCGTTCTGGGTCCCACTTTATTCCTAATTTACATAAATGAACTGTGTAATCTGCCTATTGATGCCAAAATCATTAGTTTCGCTGATGATACGATTCTCCTTTTCAAATCAAGTAACTGGTATGATGTTTACATAAAATCAAACAGGGGCATAGCTATTGTTAAAAGATGGTTAGATAATATTATACTAACAATGAATGTGTCAAAAACCAAATACATTGAGTTTAGTATTAATACGTCCCTAAGTAACCCAGAAAATAATATTCAAATATGTGCTTGCCCCCTGTTAGTCTAAGATCCCGATATAAAACGACCTTCACTGAGATGTTTATTTGATTAAACGTATTTTATATTTAATTTAATGTCAATAAATATATTGCATATGGGTTGCCTAACAAATTTTAGTCCAGGGTATGATTAATTAATAATTTAAAACTTTTTTTTTTTAAACATTTCACCGGTTTGAGTGAATGTGTGAGACTGAGAGGTCCCAACCAACCATCCCATGCGATAGAAGAGGACACAGCATAGCAGCTGTTTGAAGTCCGTCCATTTAAAGAGAGTGCGCATGCTATTTGTTCTTGAAAATGAAAAGGATAACGATAGACTCGTATACGCTGTGCATCATTTTGGAGTAGTTTATTATTAAAATAGAGGAATAGTTATTAAATTATTATTTTTTAATCAATTAATTATTTATGAGTGTATATTTTGATACCACCGTGTTCATAATGAAATAATCTTTAATTTCATTTAATTTTAATTCAATAATCAGACCGGTGCAAAATGCTAGTATCGATTTACTTGTTTATACCTGCTACCCGAGAGTTGTGACCGGAAAAGAATAGGCAACCTATCGTTTGCATATTCTGTGGGCTTCATACTTTCGATTGGTATAGAATTTGTCTAATAATCAAACCGTTGAAATGTTTAAAAAAAATAATTTTTTAAATTATTAATTAATCATACCCTGGACTAAAATTTGTTAGGCAACCCATATGCAATATATTTATTGACATATTCAATTAAATATAAAATACGTTTCATCAAATAAACATCTCGGTGAAGGTCGTTTTATATCGGGATCATATACTATGTCAAAAGCTAATATATGTGATTGCCCCTATCTAGAACGTGTTACAAAAATCAAATACTTGGGTATTATTTTTGACAGTAATTTAAAGTGGAAAGAACATATTATCACTACAGTAAACAAACGAAAATCTATATACCTTTTTAGACAAACTCGCAACTTTCTTAACTTGAATCAACTCAAAACAATTTACTATGCACTATGTCAATCTCTAATCGAGTATGGTATCATAGCCTGGGGAGGAGAAAACGCTGCCGCCATTGATCCGATCTCTAAGGCCAAGAAACTAATTATAAAGATTATTCTAAAACTACCGATCACAAGCAGTTCGGATGAAATCTTTAGGAGAATCGGTGTTTTGGACATTAGGCAACTTTATGCCAAAAATATACTAACTTATCTTTTCAAACATAGAACTGTTTTTGACAATATCCAAACTGTTCGTGATACGAGAACCAAAGGGCAAAATCCTTTACTTATCCCTTTCGCCAAAACAACATTTGGTCAAAGAAACTTCAGGTACTTTGCAACAAAACTTTATAATACACTTCCACTGACCATTAGACAGCACACTAATCACATAAAATACAAAACAGATACCAAGTTTTGGATCACTACCAAACAACAATATTTTTAGAACCTCCTAATACATGCTAACCCATTGGTATGATGCTGATTGTCCTTGTACTTTTACTTTAAATGTAAATAACATTGTTGTTAACCTTTATAAACTATTTTTAAACTATTTATGTTAAAATGCGCCTGCAATCAACACAGAAACTCCTAATGAGACAGGCACAGCACAATTAACTATGTAACATAAAAAATAAAGATTATAATAAAAAAAATGCAAGCACCTGCACTATATAACATTATATACAGCGGGTACCCGGCATCAGTTAGTGAAGTTTTACTTCAATGGTGTGGTCTAAAGCAAACTCGTTCAAAAAAAAAAATATTGTTATTGCTATGTTAATGACTGCACAAGAGTCACAACTGCTCAAAAAAAAGTTTAAAAAATTATTTTGAATTATTGTTGTGCGAATACCGCACAAGAGTCCAACAGATCCCAAGGGAGGGACGTTGAAGAAGAGTTGGGATGGGGTAATGGGGTGATGGGGGTGGCTGAGGGAGGGGGGGGGGGGGGGGGGGTTGGAGGGGGGAGGGGTGAGATGGGTTGGGAGGGTAGGCCTTTTTTATATCCATTTTTCTTATAATAAAAATAACAAACACGAGAATCGGGTATGGGTACCACCGCCCCGGGAACCATTTATTAGATAACCAACATGTCTGCCATAGGTCATCCAAAGTGGTTCGCAAACATTTGGTGACTAGCAGGGGTGCCAGGGTTCATGGGGTGAGGTTTGTTCAGGTCTTGGCGGCGGATGCGTCTGCCCACCAGCTGCATCGCAGGTCGGATCTGGAGAAAGTGGTTGAGGGAGTCCCTTTGACTTCTCCAGACTTACTCTCTCGGAAAATCGCCTTGCACCGCAGTGGGAGGGATAGATTCATACATCCGCTCTCCTCGACACGTTGACCTCCAGATTTCTACCACCCCTATTACCCAGTTCCTCTCCTCCCTTTCCCTAAAATGACCCTCCACACAGCATCCCCAAAGAAGAGATAGGAAGTATGTTGAGCGATTGAAAAAAAAAGGTCTCTCCCGATCCGGCCTTCCACGTAGTTGGTGGGCAGACGCAACTGCCGCCGAGATCCTGACAAACCTCGCCCCATGAACATGGGTTCCTCTGCTAAGTCACTTGAGGTGACTTGTGGCAGAGGTGTTGATAATCCAATACATGATTCCCGGGGCGGCGGTACCCATATCCGCCTTCCAAATTACTGCTACTACCTATTGACGGATGGCGCGGTTAAGGGGTAAGGATCTTGACTCGCAATCCGAAGGTCGTGGGATCGATCCCGGCGTGGGCAAATAAATTTTATTTGACTGATTTGGGTTATTTCATTTAAAAAGAATATTTTTGCGTCACGTTCCAGAGTGGAAGATACTCTCAGTATCGCTCTGTTGTAAGACCACCATTCAGAAATGAAACGTTGCTAGAAATGGCTTTGACCGTGCTTGGTGACCAGATCTGAATAGCCAGGTAATTCCTTGCCTTCCTTTTCCCCATCTCCTTCCCCTCCCCACCACCTTCAGCGTCACAATATACCCCATAGTCATGTCATAGTCTCACCGGCTCCAGACGGGAGCATTTGGGTCACTTGTGCGGTATGCACATAAATATAACACAAAAAATTTTGCACACGAATAAATATTTCAAAATGAGACATTTTTTACAATCCATCTGAATATTACTCGTTTTTTTTCATGAATACCGCGAATAACTGCTCCCGTCTGGAGCCAGTGGGACTATGGCATCCTCAATTGGGGTATGTTGTGAGGCTGAGGTTATTGGGGAGGGGAAGGAGATAGGGAAGAGGAAGGTGGGGAGGTACCTGGCTATTTAAATCTGGTCACTAAACACGGCTAAAGCCATTTCAAGCAATGTTTCAATTCTGAATGGTGGTCTTACACCAGGGCAATACTGAGTATCTTCCACTCTAATGGCCGTAAAATACAATTAAAAAACAAAAAAGCAAAATATTAAAAAAAATAAAACAAATTGTTTATTCATATATGTAGGTACCTACTTTATACCTACCGTGTTTACGCATTTCAGTTGTATCTATTTATGTTTATGCACTTCGATATACAAATTACAAATAACTACTACTAATTAAAATTCTGGAAGCGAGAATTCAACATTGATGAAGATGAAGTCTGAACTATATGCAGCCCTAGCTCCGCGTAAGCTAGTAGGTACACGAAACCCGGCTTGCAGCGGAACGAAATCTAGTTCCAAAAACGTCCGCTCGCGAGCGCTGATGTGTGAGCGCTAGAGTCGGAATCGGAATTTGGATTTGCTAGTAATACGCTCTTAACGAGTGACGGCAAATGATTCAATATTGACACGTTTTGACCCACACGCACCCGTCCGGATTACAGCGTGCACCGAAGTAACGGGGGTTTGGATTAGCGAGGCTCTACTGTAACTGCATATTCAACTCAAATTTCGATTTTTCGGAGATGTCTGACTAATCAATTGGACCATCGAAGTGTATCGGAGGAGTGATGTTCCATTTTCCAGTCATAAAAAAATATCATAATCATTCAACAAAAATAAATACTTTTCTTGTAAAAACATTATCATTTATTGTTCATTTCTTGTGTATATAATACAGTCATCATTGTATTTTCTTTGATACAGTTTAAAATGTAAAATGGATACAAACGTGATGTATGTGTAATTTTTTTCAGTGGACAAAACTATTACCGAGTAAGAAGGCGGGAATCGAGATGTAATATTTACTTGTAATGGCTGCTTGTATAATTCCCATGGCAACGACATCTCAATTCTTTAATACGAGTGAGGGAGATACAAGAAAATGATTACATTTTTCCTTTAGAGGAAGCAGACATATATATGTACATCATTTGTCTCACTATTATTTAGTGTGTTAGAAAGAGATGCAGCATTATTGGGATAAAGAATATTCGTTTTATGCTTTTGTGCCGTAACAGTGAGAATTACAAAAGCGCACAATCAAGGCGAGCTTTTGATACATTACCATTAGCTTTTGATACATTACCATTAGCTTTTGATACATTACCATTAGCTTTTGATACATTACCATTAGCTTTTGATACATTACCATTAGCTTTTGATACATTACCATTAGCTTTTGATACATTACCATAAGCTTTTGATACATTACCATTAGCTTTTGATACATTACCATTAGCTTTTGATACATTACCATAAGATTTTGATACATTACCATTAGCTTTTGATACATTACCATTGGCTTTTGATACATTACCATAAGCTTTTGATACATTACCATTAGCTTTTGATACATTACCATTAGCTTTTGATACATTACCATTAGCTTTTGATACATTACCATAAGCTTTTGATACATTACCATTAGCTTTTGATACATTACCATTAGCTTTTGATACATTACCATTAGCTTTTGATACATTACCATAAGCTTTTGATACATTACCATTAGCTTTTGATACATTACCATTAGCTTTTGATACATTACCATAAGCTTTTGATACATTACCATTAGCTTTTGATACATTACCATTAGCTTTTGATACATTACCATTAGCTTTTGATACATTACCATTAGCTTTTGATACATTACCATTAGCTTTTGATACATTACCATTAGCTTTTGATACATTACCATTAGCTTTTGATACATTACCATTAGCTTTTGATACATTACCATAAGCTTTTGATACATTACCATTAGCTTTTGATACATTACCATTAGCTTTTGATACATTACCATAAGCTTTTGATACATTACCATTAGCTTTTGATACATCAAAAATCCTTTTGAAATTTCTACCCTTTAATTTACCAGCAAAATAAAAGATATTTACTTCAGAAAAGTTTAACAGAGACAGAAAGACTAGCTGCTACACAACATTGCGATATTCGCTACTGGTGATTTGTTTACAAATTTTAAATATCCCAAGCATTAAATAGGACTCGGCCAGATTCCAAACCAGTTTTTTTAATTGTAGAAGTGAGAACACTAACATGGATTTATTTTTTCTGCAGATGCAACCCGCACCGACATATTTCATAATTTAAAAAATAATTTGTGAAAAAACACACACTGCTTAAGCATGCGGCACTCTTTGTGACAGTTCGGCTCACCATACCTAAAGCGTGAGTTGTGACATGATACATTACTAGTCAGTACCAGCCTTAATTGTTATATTCTACCAAAGTATAAAAGCAGAGGTCTTCTCAGGCTGATAAAAAATACATGTCAGTCATTGAGCCGTTAAAATCACCAATGCGCCAATTTTTATAAATTTGACCACATAATTAACATCGTAGACTTTTCTTATAACCTTTAAAACAAATTAAAATAAACAAATAAAGCTTCATTCTAACATTAGTGTTTCAATCCCTCCTAAAATTTAAATTTAGTATTTTGTCACATTGAGGTTTTAATCACTCGGACCCATAAGCTTGTTTGCTCCATAATATAACGTTACCAGACATGGGATGAGGCGTACCTGACTTATAATATTGTTGACACAATTTGAGTCATACAGGGTGTACTTGATTTACTATCACCAATGATTTCTGACATCATTTGGAGTAAAAAATGTAAATGAAATTTTGGTCTCCGGTGACTTTTTCTTCAAATTCAAACAAAAAATTATCCGCCTGTCATCACTGAGCACTAAGCCGATTCTGAATTTCCAGTACCTACTAATTTGTCCTGTTCCTGAATGTTCAATACCTACTATTTATTTATGTTTTTAGTTGAAAAAAAAAAAAATATATCACAGGATACCAAAATTTCATTTACATTTTTTACTCCAAATGAAGTCAGGAATCACTGGTTAAAGTAAGTCAAATACGCCCTTAAAACACCCTGTATAAGTAGTGTAATCAATTAGACGATTTCGAAAGGGTGAAGGTCTGAGACAATTCTAAACTTCTAATATTATTGGAAAAGAAAAGAATACAAATATTTAAAAAAAAATAATGCTTAACTTTCAGTGAATGGGTTTTATTCAAGAATACAATAAAAATGTACACATTTGAAACTTTTGTAAGCCAGCAGATGATGAGCAGCCATGAATAACTGAAAATCCACGCTGATTTTAAAAATAATAACAGAAGGAATGTAAAATAATTGATGCAAGTAAGGTAGGTCTAAAGGTTTGAGTATGGAAATAGCTAAGGAACAAACGTGACTTCTCCAGAACTTCAATTACTCTGTTTCTGTCTGATAATTCTGGTGAAATATACATAAATTATATCTACCAAACATAATAATCCTGTTTTACAATAGCGGGCATGTGTAGTTTTCTTAGATATGTATCACCAAAATGAGATCATTTTTACGTAAATGTGTAATGGCTAAATTGCTCTTATTTGAATAATTATAATCATCTCATAGATTCCGATTAATTGTCAGTTATTTTTAATGGAAACAACATGGTTATAAAGAACAATCCACTCGGGAGTTAGGCGATAAAATAATTTAAAAAAACCCATGTCAAAAAAAATAACACTAAACACATTTTTTAGTGTACATTTCCCATTGTGTGAATAATTTTTTTTAGCACCATTGCGATAAATATTTAAAAAATAAAAGACAAGTTTGAACATTGCTAACAGAAATGAAAGCGCATAGCTTTATTTTGTCCACAGATAAAAGATTCAATGGCTTACAAAAATATTAAAAAACAATAAAATTATGTTAACACGAGACAAGAGTATAAAAAAAATTCTACCATCGCGTCGCCCTTACAAAAATAAAATATATTTTCCGTGGCAAAAGTTCAAACACAAGCTTTGCCACTAGACTACATGAGCGGATCATTAGTATGGTTTTATTGGCATTACAAGCTTTATTAGATAATTTGTCAACTTGTTTTCATATTGAAATAATTATAATAACCCATTATTGTAATACGTGTGTAACGAATGTACAAATCTCTTCCTGAACATTGTCCAGTCAGGTAGTTTGTCAGAAAAGGTAACACAAAATAGTGACTGTTGTGGATATTTTTTCCTTGTAACTAAACTAAAAAGCATGTTTCCTCAGTTTTTCCTGTAGTTTTCATATTGAAATAATTATAATAAATGATTATAATAATATCGATCATAGAAATTTGAAATGCTGTAAAGGATAAAATGTTACTGTTGTAGGAGAGCGAAAATAAAGTTTTTATTTAAAAAAAAAAAAATATTTCCTGTTTTTGTACACCCATAATTATGAATTTTTATTATACAATAATGTTGAATAGATATTTCAGAAAACTTAATAAGAGAATTTAATTTATTTTAAATTTTTCAAAAAAAATATCCTAAAGTGCACTTTTTTTCTTCTGAAAATATTTTTTGACAACGCACATTGAAAGAGAAAAATGACACATTTAACTAATTTTATGATTTTAATTTTTTTTTACGTGAATACCTCACAAGAATCCCAGTTGCTCCCGTCTGAGAGTATGAAATCCCCAATTGGGGTATGTTGTGAGGCTGAATGTAGCTAGGAGAGGAAGGAGACGGGGAAGAGGAAGGTGTGCAGTTTATTGTGCTTTAGATCATTTCAAATTTCCGCTATCGCTATGTATGAGACGTTGACTTGCAAAACGCGCTCTGAAAATTTCTGTGGTTCTGCGCTTTGGTTAAACGTCACGTACGTTATAATCTATGCTTTCACAGATGGCGCCAATTAAATTATTTTAGGTTTTTAATACTTTTTGCACGTTTTTCTTTAAAATATGGAGGTGAATTAATTGTTTGCGCCCGTATCCGTTTTGTCCATGAACAAACCTAAATCTTTCAAGGCTGAAAAATACAATATTGGATTGAGTCACAGATACAAAATTGAATTTTTCAGCCTTTCTTGAAAGATTCGGGTTTGTTTATGGACAAAACTATTTATTTATATTCAAATTAAAAATGTACGGGCGCAAACAATTAATTTACCTTAATATTTTAAAGCATAATGTGCAAAAAGTATTAAAAACCAAAAATAATTTGATTGGCGCCATCTGTGAATGCGTAGATTATAACGTATGTGACATTTAACCTTAACAAAAATGCTTGTACATTGAAAATAAATAAATTATTAACATTTTTAGCTAATTATCAAAAAAAATGCAATTATAGTGTAGATATTTAGCATAAAACTTATATTATTTTATATTAAAAAATGGTTCAAAACAGTTTTTCAAGACATCTACTCTAAAAATTCCAGAGCGGGTTTTCAAAGTTGACGACTCTTTATGTAATGAATGTTACAGAAAAAACTTGTACATTGTCCTGTCAGACAGTTTGTCAGAACAGGTAACAGAAAAAAACTGTCTGAAATGAACGTCCCCTCATCTTAACTTGGGAAAATGCATTTTTCCTTCCCTGTAACTGAGAAAATGGGGTTTCCTTCTTGTAACTATGTGCAGGTTAAGAAAAATATTGAAGGAAGGCAGATTTAGATTTAGCAAGTCTAATGACTTATTATGAAATAAAAATAATACATTATTATTTACACACCATATTTTCACAATCAACGTGATGATAGCCACCATTGCTTTCACTTATAACCTAGTCCACCTTTACCTATACTCTGCCTTTGCATTTATAAAGAACTCATCATTATTAAATTTAAATAAAAAAATATCAAAGTTCATGAAACTACTAAACTATTAAAAATGGGTAAACAAAATTGCAATTTTACTAACTGGTAACGTTGTTTCAATAAATTTTATACAAATGTCTCCTTCAATCTAAATTCTCTAAAACCAAATAAATTTTTGTACATTTTTCTCACAGAACAAAAATAAAATTATATTTTGTGAACAGTCAAATGAAACGAAATAAAATATAATTGCAGCATGTAAGAGTGCAATATTCAATTAGGAGAACATTTATACAAAGTTCCACATCCAATTATTTAACTTTCTTGGATCCAGGCGCTAGCATTAATTACCATTCCGTAGATAGAAACAATTACTTTTCACTATAAAAAAATCTAATACAAATATGGAATATAATAAAAGTACATTATTACATACATATTTGCAAATAGACACTTAACCAGTATCTTTCACAAGGCGGATATAGGATATTATACTATTTGCAAATAGACACTTAACCAGTATCTTTCACAAGGCGGATGCGGATATAGGATATTATACTATTTACAAGAGAAGAGATAAAAGAATATTAGTCAGCCGGGAAAGCTTCACAAGCTATCTCGGCATAATTCTTTCTTCTAATATAAACTACTCAACACTTAATAATTCTTTGACATTAAATAAAATGTTGATTTTTTATAATCGATATCGTTTAAATGTGAAATAAATAATAATAATTATATACAATGATTACAAAACTTAATTAGAGTGAAGATCAACCGATAGGGGATTGATGGCAAAACAAGGAGTCTGTACATAAGGCACTGAAGTACACAGCGGAGCGGGGCCACCAAGCAACCGTGCAGGGAGGCCTAGTGCCCGGGGGCCACAGGCGCCCCGAGGGCCGGGAAGTTGGACTGCATGCTGTGGAAGCTCTGATGGCGCTTCACGTCGTCCTCCGTCATGACTTGACCACACGTCTGGCACATGTCCATGGCCTCTGATTTCTGCGTCGCATAAACTGCATGCAGCTCCTGTTGCCTGCTGATGTCAGGCAGGAGGGCGAGCAACTCGGGGAAAACCTCGTCAAACGATTTCCCCAGGCACTTCACGCAATGTTTGTAATACGACTCGGAAGAAAACGTTCCTTCTCTAAACATCTGCGACAGCTGCTTGAATTCGTTGAAAGACTCCGGAGAGGTGAGAACCTCCATGAATTTGGCGACGAGGGACTTGTTGCGATCATTGAAATCGATGGGCTGCACGTAATTATGAGCGGGGATGTTATAATTCTGTCCCGAGGAGCTGGTGAAGGTGAAGCCGTTGCAGGGCGGGACGGCTCGGTGGAAGTTGCTGAAACCGGGCGGGGGGACAGTGGCCGGCTTGGTGAAGCCGGGAGGGGGCGGCTTGGTCTTGGCCATCTTGAACGCGGGGGGCTTCTTGACCATACTCAGAGAAGGGAATTGATCCTCTAAATTAGCAGTGGGAGATTCTTTGGGGGAATTCTTATTTTCCGCAGACTTGGTCTTTGGTTCACTGGATCGCTCCTTTTCCTTTTTCTCTTGAACATGTCCATTCTTCAGGTTGGCATTCTTTTTATCCTTAGAGGTCTCGAAAGTTGGTGCAGGCGCTATATTCTTTTTGGGTTTTATCTCCGTTATATTTTTGGTAGTTTGTTTTTCGTTAATTTTGATTTTGGAGGCAAAATCCGGAGGTGCCGTTTCGGGCGGACGTTCTGTAGTTTCATTCTTGTTTTTCTTTTTATCTTTCTTAACTATATTGTTGTTGATATTGGTGGTAGGTTCTTCAGCCCGCAGGATGGGAGCGGGGACTGCTTTGTCATTCTTCTTCTTGGATTTGGACTTGAGCGAGGGGAACTCGGCTGCGCTGGACAAGGGGGGTTGTGGGGCAGCAGCCACCTTGGACGGTTTGGGCGCCGGGGGTTCCCGGGTGCGGGGGGTGATCCAGTGAGGCTGTGCGGGCGCAGGTCCTGCGGAGCTGAGGGCGGGGAAGGCCTCCAGGGTGGGTGGTGGGGGGGCCCTGACCGGGGCGACAACAGCGACAGCAGGCGCAGGAGCTGGCGGCGCCGACATCTATAAATATTAAAGGAAGTCAATTTTTATTTATTCATTGGTGTAAGAAATAGGACGTGTCAGTTTGGCAAGCAAAATGTCCGTACCTTCTTGGCGAGGTTGGTAGTGTTGGGCGGCGTGTAGCTGGTGTAGTGGTTGTCCATGAGCAGGCTGCGGTCCTTCTTGCTGAGACTGGGGAACTCGTCCATGAACTTCTTGCTGGTCTCTTGCAACTGCTGCTTGTCGGCCAGCTTCATGGCCAGCTGTTTGTTGCTGGTCTCCGTGATACGGAACGGGTTGCCCGACGACTGGGGACGGTTGTGCACCTGGATGGAAACGTTGGGTTTGGCTGCAAAAACAAATAATCAATCAAAATCTATTTGTTTACAATTAGCATAAACAACTGGGGCAGGCGGGCGAACTGGTACCCATTGTACACAGCGAAAATTAATTAAGAAGTTTGGTATATTCGTTCTCTTGAAGATTGAATTTGAAAAAAAGGCACAATTTATAAAGTTTTAAGGTTTTCCCACATCATTTTTTCGGGCCCTTGGTAAACTTCTTAGTATTTTGAGATTCATGATTAATTTAGAAATTCAATTTCATTTTAGAATGTAGGTACATATTCCAAAATGAAATACTGTTAAGAAAAGCAGATGAAATACTCTTTCAGATTTTTCATGTCACTGCTTAAATCATATATCTCACCATAATGCAAAAGAAGATAGAATGACTTAATGAGTCCATCTCACTTTGTGCCGGAACGGGCACAATAAGATTATACTGCTATCGATATACTGCTATGTGTAGTAAAAGGCACAAATATACCGGAAGAGTTAAGGCAGTTTTATCATACCAAATAAAAGATTTAAATATGTTACCATTAGTCCTAATGAGAGCACTGGAGGGGCCGGGCGTCGATGACTGATGCGTGATGTTGACTCGGAAGGAGGGCCCGGCCGACTGTGCGGGGGGTTGCGAGGGGGGTGGGCCAGCGCCCTCGCCGGCCAGTGACGGGAAGTTCTGTTGAGTGCGCACCAGCGCACCCGCCGACTGGCGCAGGTGGGCGGGCCTCCCCACGCCGGGCAGGGGGGCCGCAGGGCCTCCCTCGCCGCCCAGCGTGGGGAACTGTGTGGTGCTGCCCATGTCGATGGAGGGGGAGGGGGCAGCCATCATGAGGGGTTCTTCGTACACAGGCTCGTACACAGGTTCTTGCTCCGGCCTGTTGAACATGCTACTCACGATATAAGTTCAGCTATTTCATTAGATCAATATAAATCTAATCAGACAAATTATACATTTGTAAATCTTGAACGTCTTGTCACACATTCCTTGCTCCATCATATTTATGGATTGTTAGGTCAATACACACTGAACCCCAGATTCCTACCCACCCCTTAAACCTTTTTCCTTCCCAGAACTCTCCTCTCCTTCCTTTCCTTAAGAAAAACCTCCATACAGAATCCCTAAAGATAGAAATAAGTTAGAAAGATAGAAAGAAGGCCCTGAGGAAAATAATTTCCCTCAGGGCCTCCTGTAAAAAAAAAGTCTAATAAGAAAGCAGAGAAGTATGAAAGTTTGGTGGCTCACCTGTGGTGCTGATGCGGCGGGGGGCGCGAGAGGCGCGGGGTGAGGGTGAACTGCAGCTCCAGCGTGCGGGCCTGGCGCGCCGCCTGCTTGCTCAGCCCCTTGCCGTGCTCCATGGCCTTGTGAGCTGTACGGGGAACAACGTCAATAAACATTATTACAACATTCAGGAGGGGAAAAGTACACAATATACATCTCAAAAACTCTACTTTTCAGATAACCGTATATATCATTTTTAAAATTGTTTTTACATTAACCCCACAGGAGGCCCTGAGGAAAACAATTTCCCTCAGGGCCTGAGTCATCTTTGGGGATGCTGTGAGGAGGGTCTTAGGGAAAGGGAAGGAGAGGAAAGGAAAAATGCATGAGGGGTGGGTAGGAGTCTGGGAGAAAGCTGGGGGTCAACGTGTCCAGGAGTGACAGACGCATGGATCATTCCCTCCCACTGCGGTGCAAGGCGATGGGTCGAGAGAGTCCGGGTGGAGAGGTCTAGGTAAAGTCTCCCTCAAGCAACCTCTCCCGCCACGCAGCAGGTGAGCAAACGCATTGGCCGCCAAGACCTAGAGAAATCTCACCCTGTGAACCTGGGCATCCCTGCTGTATTTATATCATAAAGTCAAAATCCTTTCACCTTCACAGCCCGCGACATTGTAAATAACTAATTGTGTAAAAATGTAAGCAAATTCTTATTTGTAAGCATTTATAAAAGCCATTTCATAAAAATTCTCCAGTCCCATAAAGTCTAAGAGTCCTAAATTCTCCAGTATTTCAAAATAAATATTAACTCAATTGGTGGCTTAAGTTACGCAATGTCCAGTGTTTTAAATATAATATGCTCAGCGTGCAAAGTTGTATCTTTTCCAAGCATAAACTATCTAATTAAAGTGTGTTTATCGGAAGTGACCTGCCAGGTAAGTATGTTTTAGGTTTCTATTTGTAAATAATAAAATAAGATAGAGCCTAAGAATTGATAATAAATGGGGTATTTCCACAAACGAGGATTCTGTGGAAAATGTACGGAATATTTAAAGATTATTTTTCTGATTTTAATAATCCTACTAAAAATGTTTGATTTTTATGTTTTCATTCAATATTATTGATTTTGAAAACGATCTAAAACTGCTAAATCAAAACGGCCCATGGTTGGGGAATGGGTTTGTGACGTCACAAGTGTCGCTAAGCTGAACTAGCATAAATAAACACTGTCAGTGAGCGTCCTCACTCATGACGTCACTCGATAGCCACGCCCCAAAATATCGTTTTAGCGGTAATTCCAAAATGGGAAACTTTAACTCGCTGTAGAAAATTTATTCGTCAACATAAAAATAAAATAAAAATGCTATAATCATCGTAATTTTTTGCTTAATTTTTTTAAGCAATAAAAAAAAACACGTGGAAATACCCCATTGTTTAGCTCCCTCGAGGTGATTTTTCACAAAAACGACGCTCTACAAATCATCCAATTATTATATTATTATCTCGCTATTTCTAATAAACCAAACCCAGGAGTAAAAAAAATTCATAATTTTGAAGAAGACAAGCTTCAATTATTTATTTATTTTATTAGTATGTTTCGGAAATATTTAGAGGGGATCATCTTCAGTGGCCTCCCTTCAAAAACAGCCACAGTTCTGTACCTACTCGCAAATTGCAACAACCAATGAGGGATGCAGGATGGTAAAATTAAGTAGATACTAAATAAAGTAATAGAAATAATAAGAACGTTAATTGTATGCACATCGAATTCCAACATTTGTTTGCTTATATTGAAAATGATTCCTACTCGCTGGATAGAGTATTATTCAAAATTGTATATTGCATCACATTGAAGAATTATTTATGACTTGACGCTGTATATTGTTTATAAGTTTCAGCAATGATATGAAAACAAGTGCTGATGCAAAAGAATAAGTGCAATGTGAAACTGTGTATTGAGTTACATGAATCATCGCATTTTTTTTAAATTGCAATTTGGCTAAATGTTAAATATATGGGCGTGATGAAATAATTTTTATAGTCTTGTAAAAATAGCTCTCTGCTGTATGTATAGGCATTTTTAAATGTAATCAAAGTATTATTCCTAGGATATGAGGTCAATAATATCAAAACCTCACTAAAATTATGACTTTAACGAATTGTCCGTCCACCCAAATTTCGTAGCTGGGAATTTTTTCTCCTACCGACTCTAGAATAGTGATGCACTTTGGATGACATAAGTCAGATTCTCATTGCTGAGAATCGTGACCCGCAACTCCAATTTCCATGGTGGACAAGTTCTCCTCCACTTCTCACGGTTCTGCGCTGCGTGAAGAGCCAAGTGGCAAACTCTGGTCAGCGCATTGGTGACCTCCCTCTGCTTCTCCTGCCAAACACTTTGCCATTGAATATGAGTTTCTCAAAGTTGGAGTCCTTTTGGCACAACCAAATCAATTCTCTGACATAGGTCACCCCAAGTGGTTCGCTACGTTTGGTGATTTAGCAGGGTGCCCGGGTTCATAGGGTGAGGTTTGTCTAGGTCTTGGAGGCGGATGACCAGGACATACTGAACCCCAGATTCCTACCCACCCCTTAAACCCTTTTCCTTCCCAGAATTCTCCTCTCCTTCCTTTCCTTAAAAAAACCCTCCACACAGCATTCCCAAAGATGACATAGGCCCTGAGGGAAATTATTTTCCTCAAGGCCTCCTGTGTGAAGCTCATGTAAAAAAAAAAAAAAAATTCAACATTTTTTGTCGGGGTTCATTTGGCTAAATAAAAATTAAAACGTTTGTGTCTACGAAGCGAGATGAAACATTTATACCGTTTGCGATCCGTGCACAATAGAACAAATAATTGTCCCACTGTTAGAAAGGTTGTCCGTTTAAAATGAATCCGTGATATTTTCTTGGCATCAGACGGAATGTCGGCACCATAGATGAATCGGTTTAACTTCACCCTTTCTTACGGCTAATAGAGTACTTGTGAGAATATTGGGTGTGCAGTCAAAAGAGGCTGAAAGATAACATGGTGTAATGCACCTCTGAGATCGATGTCAGTTCTGAAGACGCCCGTGACCTTCTGCTCGCCACACTCTTCCTCCTCGCAAAGATAGTGGTCGCGGCGGAAGTGTTCTCGCATCGCCCCATAGGAGCCATAGAACTGGTGAAAGCCGTCCGCGTCGCACAGGTGGCAGTAAAGGTGGTCCTTGCGCAGATGCCGGTACAGTTCGTCTGTGTCCATGTAGCGCTGGTCGCAGAACTCGCAAAGCGGGTGACCCCTGCACAAAAACAAGCTCTATTAAAATAATAGGTGACCTAAACCCAACATATTCTCAATATGGATATAACTTACTTACAAGTCGATTTTGACAATAAGTGGAAAAACTGAAATACTAAACATGTTTGCATTTCATTAACTAGGCATTGGTCGAGTTGGCAGCGCCTGGTTCCCATCCATGCATCGTGAGTTTAATTATTTATTTTTGAAGAATTTAAAGTTTTAAAATTTAATGATCTAGTCCGAAAAAATATAATAATTCATATAATAAAAGAAAGACAAAATCATAGCTTTTTAACTGAAAGTCGTACTCATCAAAAACATATATTTCCAACACAAAAATGTAACACCTCATTTACACACGCCGTTTCCCCGCAGGGGTAGGCAGAGAGGACGGACTGCCAAACAACTCGGTCTTGGCACACACTCTTTGCCTCACTCACATTCATACATCGTCTCATACATTCTCTTCTATTATTCTGACTTTTGACATGACCCGACTCAAGTATCTGATTCACTTGATCGTGCCATGTCTTCCTCGGGCGTCCCCGACTTCTTCTACCATTCACGTTTCTTCTTACACTACTTCCTTCGTTCATTCGCTCTACATGCCCAAACCATGTGAGGGTCCCTTTCTTAATCTTACTCATTATGCTTACTGAGGCTCGCTACCCATCACATCGCCAACCCCTTGGTAGCGCAAAGAGGAGGACAGAACGGGAACAATGTCGAATCATTACACATATCTAGGGAAAAAATACTTCAATAGCCGACCCGAAAAGATAAGAACAATCGAAGACGATAAATGCCTACTGAAAGCAATTAAAGAGCAATTCAATGTAAAAATAACAAAATGATGAAATTATCTTCATAACTTGTATAACTTTTAAATTTGTTTATTTTTTAAAAGTTCCTATCATAATTAATTATAGGAAACAAAATATATTTTTCATCCCGATACTCGTCCCTCTTCTAATCACAAGCTTTTGCTTCTATAGAAGAGAAACATCATAAAGTGAAAAAATCCGTGAAAATTTATTATGCAATTTATTTTGTATTGAAAATTATTATATTCAAATTTATAAAACTGGGAAGACTTTGGTGGCCGAGTTATGTGGAGAGAATGACCGAGCATCAAGCACCAAAGTCCCTGCTGAACTCAAGACCGATAGGGCGAAGGAGCCTGGGAAGGCCGAGGTTAAGATGGAGTGACAACTTCCTAAAAGATATAAATACCTTGGAGCTTCTAAACTGGAAAGAGCTGGCACAAAACCGAGATGAGTGGAGGACTTGAGGAGGCCAAGACCCACCAGGGGTTGTAGAGCCAAGAGTGATGATGATGATGAGTCAAAATTATTATACTTTGTAAACTGATTAGGGAATGCAATCTCGACTCGAGATCGCAAATTCGAGATCTCGTGAGATTAGAAATTACAACCTCGCGAGATCTCGGGATTTTCGGGATCTCGTTAATTAAAAGAAAATATTATTTGAAAGAAAACAAAAACCTCTATTCTTCAATATTAGTTTTTTTTTTACATGAGCTCCACACAGGAGGCCCTAAGGAAAATAATTTCCCTCGGGGCCTATGTCATCTTTGGGGATGCTGTGTGGAGGGTTTTTAAAGGAAAGGAAGGAGAGGAGAGTTCTGGGAAGGAAAAGGGTTTAAGGGGTGGGTAGGAATCTGTAATAATTAATAGTTTTTTTCAAATTAAAATAATCAAAAGAAAAAATACAGCTTGCTGAGATTAGAAAGTAATTACGGGTGATTTTGAAAGTAACTTCTTAAAAAGCAAAGTGTATTAAGGGTGCTACTCGTATCTGCTAAACGGCATCTAATGTCCGTTGCAAGTTGCAATGTACCCAGCTGCTCCCCATGCCCTCTCCGACTCAATTTGGGAGGCAGGAATGGGTACCGCCGCCCCGGGAACCTTTATTGGATAACCAACACCTCTGCCATAGGTCACCCCAAGTGGTTCGCTACGTTTGGTGATTTAGCAGGGGTGCCCGGGTTCATGGGGTGAGTTTTGTCTAGGTCTTGGAGGCGGATAACCAGGACATACTGAACCCCAGATTCCTACCCACCCCTTAAACCCTTTTCCTTCCCAGAACTCTCCTCTGCTTCCTTTCCTTAAAAAAAACCCTCCACACAGCATCCTCAAAGATGACATAGGCCCTGAGGGAAATTATTTTCCTCAGGGCCTCCTGTGTGGAGCTCATGTAAAAAAAAAAAAAAACACTGGTTGGCAGCAGCGTGACTAAGCAATTATATGCAAACTGCAAAAATCTCCCCCTTGTTCCTCCACACTCAAATAGATCCATTTCTTTTTTTAGGCCGACTGTTAATAACTGTGTGTACAGTCTGTCAAATAAGAGTAGAAAACATAGGAGGGCACCACTGTCGGCCAAATGGCAATACTAAAAATATAATCATGGTGTTAATCTAAAGCTGTGTAACTTACATTTTTATTAAAAATTAAAAAGGCATGAAAGTGAAAAATATTTTTTTTTCATTCCACTGATCTGAAAATTAGAATTGAATATAGGTACATATATTATTAGTATATCTTTACAATTTTATGTTAACATAATGAAGAATATTGTAATAAAATATAAAGCGCACTTTAGAAATAGCTCAAATTTATTTAATATTAGCTTAAGAACCTACTAGCATTGTCCAGGCTTTAGATCATGTCTCTAATTTTAGATCTGAATATATTTAACTCATTCAGATCTAAAAGTAGTGTAACCACTCTCACCATTAATGATCTTTCATTTCTATAGTCTGTCAAAAAAGAGTAGAAAATATAAAAACTGGAACTACTAAATTTGTAGACTGGCAACACCAATTTAACTGTCAAATATTTTTTTGAAGTGCAATGACACTGAATGTATAGAACGCAGTAAACTGCATTTTAAAAAAAAATCATTTTTTCTTCATGACATAAATTTGATTAAAAGGTGATTTATAAACCGATTTGCTTTAATTTAATTTAACATAAATTTTAATATCACTATTAGTGAGTTTAGTTATACTACTTTTATATCTGAATGAGTTAAATATATTCAGATCTAAAATTAGAGACATGATCTAAAGCCCAGGCAACTCTAGGTACTTTATCTAGTATTAAATAAATATGAGCAATTTCTAAACTGTGCTTTATATTTTATTACATTATAGTTATTCTTCATTATGTTAACACAAAATTTCAAAGGTATAATGATAATATACCTATATGCAATTCTAATTTTGAGATCGGCGAGTATCTATACTGCAATGAAAAAATATTTTTTACACTATTATGCCTTTTTAATTTTTTATAAAAATGTAGGTTACACAGCTTTACTTTAACACCACAAGTTATGTGTTTAGTATTGCCATTTGATCAACAGTGGCGCCCTCATATATTTTCTACTCTTATTTGACAAACTGTACCTACTGTTAAATTCAAATTTATGTTAAATTGAATGGAAGCCAATCACAATTTAATCAAATTATGTCATTAAGTAGATACCTTAACAACAGTGCTTCCTGGATTTTTTTTTTTTTTTTTTAGGAACAAAAAAATGTATTTTTAAATGTGTATACGGTGTTCTGCATTTTTAGTGTGATTGCACTTTAAAAGAATATTTGACAGGTGAATTGGTGTTGTCAGCCTACAAATTTTGTAGTTCATTTTTTTATATTTTCTACTCTTATTTGACAGACTCTACATTAACATTTAAAAATCGCCGATTTATTCCAGATATCCATTCATCCAAAGAGAATGTAAATCTATAGTCTTCATTCTTCAACTTTAGAAGATCTTCCTTCACTTTCATTTTGAGCGTCGTTCTGTAAATTCATCACAATTAGTTTAATTGTATTTGGTGAAGAAGGCAATTTGTAATTGTTACCTTTCGCAGCAAAAAGACTCTTCATATCCTCGGAAGTACAGAATGCTCTGAATGGCAAACCATCTTCGGCTACCATTCGGGAAATCATTAACTTCTTTGTTACGTTAGGATCGGATGGAAAATAATCAATGATTTTCTTTTTCTTCTGTGGTGTTTGGTAATTTTCACAATCTTCTGGACCTTCTGGTGTAAATTGGGCCTCAATATCAATAGGTGCCGTGCCACTGACGACGACGCTCTCGTAGACGCTGACGACGTCGAAGGTACTGATAAATTATCGACAAACCCGGCTCAGTAATACTTACTCAGTAGTACGACTCCACTCCGAATCAATTTTGTGGATTGACATCATATGGACGTGTAAACCTTTTGTAGAACCGGATGTGGTTTTGAGAACAGCTGTACACAACTTGCATTGAGCAGTCAAATTATTAACTGCTTTTTTAAGTGTCTCCATACCGGTAAACGACTGCTAAACTCAACATACATTTCATCTGGATTATTTTTCGACATTTTAAGGTATTAACAACATAAGAATCCAAAAATTATGTTTATTTAACTCACATAAACAATAAAAAATGCATAATTTAAGAAAAAGTAATGACCATAACTGCACAACTAAAACAAAAAAATGGCCGCCTACACGCACGCAAGTATCTCTTTCTCACTCACTCGACACAGTTTTATATTATCTGTCCCGCTCGTCATCCGTCGCTAATATTCATAAATAGTCGGGATAGTTTTCTTTCTTCGATCGACACTCTCGCCCAACCGTCAGTCAGTCAGTGCACCACTCACGCCCCGAGTGGACATGTGTAGCGTCGCTGACTACTGCCGCCCAATCCCGTCGATCTCGAACGGGATCTCGTCATATTATGCTTCGGGATCAATCTGCGGGATCTCGATCTCGCGAGATCTCGTGACATTTTTCGGGATCAATCCCGAAGCATAATATGACGAGATCCCGTTCGAGATCGACGGGATTGGGCGGGATTATTTAATTAAAAAATAAAAATTATTATTATTTAATTAAAAAATAAAAATTCTTCAGCTGGGTAAGTCCTCCATCACAACACAAGCAAAATTTTCCACTTAATAAGATGGTAGGAGATTTTTAAATACTGTCAGGATATTCGTAACCCTTATCGAATGTTTTGTATTTCTTTTAACCCCACAGGCTTTGGGCATATTCTGTCAGAAGGTCAAAAAATTTACGCTTTGCAATAAAATCCAAATAAATGGAATATTTATCCGAAAACTAAAAACAGTTTTTGAAAGTTGATGAAATAAGCTTTCAAATATTATTATTAGAAATAAACATAATAATTTTTAACATAATAATTTTTGGAATATAAAATTTTTGAATGCAAACATAAAAAAGTTTCAAAAATGGCACACCTTCCTTTTTTTCTAACTAAAATTACTGATAATGAAAAAAAATAAAAACACACAAATATTATTAGAAAAATGTATTATAAACGTAATTGTCACCTTACTATTTTGTAGTTTCTTAAAAAATAATAAATAATGAAAAATTCACAAGGTTTTAATATTTTTCTCAAATTCTGGTCAGAATCTAGTGACTATGAGTTTCTCCATGTTTTTAAGTCCTCAGTTGGGTTTCGTCTTAATCTACACATTCATACTTGAATTGTATAATTTAAAAAAAAAATCAATTTATCTGTCATTTTCATAATATAAACAAAAATCTAGCTAACAACCACTCTGTAAATTGCCATCTTAACACAGGCGCTTTACACCTAGTGAGATGGGCAATATGTCTTAATTGTAATAAAATGATGTAATGTTAAAATAATGAAATAAAATCTTTGGTTTCGTAAAGGTGCACATTTTATTTAGTTCTGTGGTTAACTTCTAGATTCGGATAGCATGGTGTTTTCTCTTTCTTCAGATCAGACACCGTTCAGATCATATTTGTAACTATCAAAGGAGATACAATGATTTCTATGAGATCTATTTAAGCTGTTCCCAAAAGCGAACCAATCAGCCTGAAGGTGAAGAAATTAAAAATGAATCAGATGTACTTTGGTAATGAATAATAGATAAATTAATATAGGTTGCTTACTTGTGAGAAGTGTCATCGATGTCACCCTTCCTTCGATGGTGTCCTAACTGTTGTCTTGTATAAAATTTTCTTTCATTTGTAAAAATCTGAAAATATTTACTATGTTTAATACAAAACATAATTGTTTATAAAATAGGAGACATTATAAATGCGGATGCGATAAACAACTAAAATATTCTCAACACATAAAATACCTAAAACATTTTCAGAACTTAACTTCACATGTTTTTGTTTGTTTATTTAGTACAAGATTATACATGTAT
This sequence comes from Limnephilus rhombicus, assembly GCA_929108145.2. Lineage (NCBI taxonomy): Eukaryota > Metazoa > Arthropoda > Insecta > Trichoptera > Limnephilidae > Limnephilus > Limnephilus rhombicus. Next base: position 40,759,370 of record OV815280.1, read on the forward strand.
ATACATAATTCATAAAAAATTTTTGACTGCCAAACTAGGAATATTCCCGTTTTAGGACAGTCAAATTATTATGGATATGAACAAATGGAACATGATTTGTACAAAAAAGAAAGAAAATTATGAAATAAAAAGAGGAAATAAAAAGAACAGAAAGAGTATAAAATAAAAAAGCTTAAAACCTAGTAAATGTTATTTGTTTAGCAAAGTTATTAAAATAATATAAATTTAAAAAAGAAAAGGTAAATAGGTACATATAGGTAACTAAGAGGAATTAAGAGGGTTAAAACATTTAGGTAACTTCTGTATGCATTGCATATTATAGTCCTACAAACATGTGTTGTAGAAAAAAAAGAAAGAAAAAGAGAAGAGAAATATAAAAATAAAAATGAAATAACCAATTAAAACATAAAATAGCCGTCGGTTGTTTAGCATAGTTGTTGAAATGATAATAATAATAAATAAAAGTTATATACGTGTGTACTTAAAAGCAAATGATTAAAATATAAGGTAGTAATTCAGGTTATGTAGAAATAATTACATTCTCAAATAACATATTTTTTGTTTTGACAGTAAATTTAGTTAAAGTTAACTATTCTCGGGAAATGTCTTACGATATAAACATGACATTTATATGAATAATAAGATATATAAGGGAACGTACCCATACTACGTGACCTGTTCAGGGGGGGAGGTCATCAAAATACTACGCTTGGTCATAACAGGGGGGGGGGGGGCTTAGGTTTTTATCACGTAGTCAATCTAGAAATCTCGCGTTTTTTTTCGAGCTACGAGGGGAGGTTTTTAACCTGTCATTTGCCAGAGACGCGGAATTGCGGGCGGATCAAATTTCAAAAAAGAATACTGATTCAAATAATTTGGATGCGATTTTAAATTCTTTGTATAAAGAAACTGTACCAAGGAAAAGGTCAGAATAGCTTCCTCCATTCTTGTTCTTAATGTAATTTCCATGCGATTTTTCCAAAAAACGCTGACCCTTGAGGGGTTAAGTTTGCGGAATGCGAAGGTAAGTGATTAATGGAGGTACCGCTGAATTAGGTACTAATTGAACAACTCATTTTTAGGATAAACACCAGGTTTTATCGTAATTAGGTCATTAGTCTTTGAGCTATCGTCGACCAAACACTTCAATCGGGAAGAAATTATGAAATGTGGAGAAAATTGCGTTCCGCGCTGTTATAAAGTTCATTTAAGTTAATTTAAAGATGGGAAAAATGTATTAGGGTAGTAGGTGAATATGTTGAAAAGGAAAAATAATTTTGGTTTTTATTTCCACTCCTTACCCAATCCGCAAACTTAAAAATCCACCCTTGTACATTCAAATAAGTGAAAAAGTTCAGGGAACGTGTTTGTTGAAGATGATTGAGATGAAAAATGTTTATAAAAATAACAAGACTTTCGTTTCCATAAATTACGTTCCGATTTCAATATATTTTGACATAAGTTTTATCTTGATAATATTTTTTCCACTTGCAATGCATGCACTCTTGCTGACACGCAGCAAGCGCTAAGTAATAATGACAAATATAAGCAAACTAATGCATTTTTTTTTTGTTAGCAAAAAATGATTCGAAACCATATTTTATGAAATACTACGTGAAAACTGTAGGGGGGGGGGGGGGTCTTGGAATATACTACACGTGGTCACCGGGGGGGGGGGGGGGGGGTAAAAAATTGCAAAAAGTGTGTCACGTAGTATGGGTACGTTCCCTTACTGTCAAGAAAACAATTGCAAAAAAAAAAGAAATCATAGTTTTTAATTCCCATATTTGAGCAATTTGGCGAATTTTCGACCAGCACTCAAAAGTGTATTTTGAGGATTTTCTTTTCTAGCTTTCAACGTGTTAATAATTGCATTTTTCCATAAATAATTAAATATATTGTTTCAATTTTCTCATCCTACCTCTCTTATCTTATCTAGCAAATTTCTAGACAAATCTTGCACCTTATCAAAGGCAAAACATCATTTACAAAAAAAATATTTTTGTGGGTGGTAAGCAGGTACAGCGCAGTATTGCTTTCCAGTGACAGCATATTTTCACACATAAAAAATGAATCTAACGTAAAGCAGATAAAAAATAGCATGCAAATTGATTTGACACAGATTTAATTAAAAAAATTAAAAAATGTGTAAAAACTACTACAGGGAAAATATTCCATAAATTTGTTTTCTTATCATTGTTAATAAATAAAAATGGATACAATACAACCATTCTTATTGACTCTTTGCCGGAGATTAAATTGCAACCTGTATAGTGCAACACAATCTACCATGTTGCATCATTTTCATGAAATGTAGATTTATGTACAAAAAGCTTACTTCTCTTTTAGCATCAGAGCCTACGTTAACCTTGTCCATTCCAATGTCGAGTGTCACTCGACATTGATTTTGTTCCACCAGCTCCAATGTCGAGTGACACACGACATGGTGTAATACTTCTTTTTACGAACAATTTTAAGATAGGAGAATTATTTACTAAAATTTTTTAATCACGACTGAAAGACACATTCCAGAATTGCACGATACTTTAGTACTGTGGTCGAAGGTTTGATGAGTTTTGTTTAGAGTTGCGCCTCACTGCAGGTAGAGGCGCAGGCATCGATGTTACAAAAGTACAATTATCGCACATGCTGTCGTCAACATCTTATCAACTGTGCATTATCATGTTTGTTTTCGTGCAAATGCTTGTTGAACAGATTATTTCGAATTTTTATTTTCTATAACTTGATTGTATATTAGTGAAATAATCCTCGATCCCGTCAAGTCTAAAAAAATAAAGCGAGATATGTCGAAAAGGCCAAAAGCCGAAAAAAACAAATCTAAATTAAAACGAATCATCACTTCGGACTACGCCTCTTAATTTTTTTCAATTATTATATAATATCAATTTTATTTAAAAAATAATAATGCAATTTTGGCGTGGAGCTGGTAGAATAAAAACATAAAAAGGCTTGGAGTGGAAAGGGTTAAAAGTCTCACAACGCCGATCTATTGACACAAACTTCATGTATTATATAAAAGATAATGATAAAGTAACATCCATTTTTCAGCTTAAACCTAAACTAGCCTGAATTTCAGTTTCGTTTCAAGAATGAATTCATTTGGACAACAGAATATTCCCCAAATGGATGCGTCTTGTTTCACCATGTTTCCTTTGTCAATGTCTTTTATACGGTACATCAAAGTTGACTGTGACAGATTGACAGTGAGTTGTTTAGGACAGTCTGGGTGTACCAATAGATCGAAACTCTGATACCAAGAGGTCCTGAGGAAAATATTTTCCCTAAGGGCCTATGTCATCTTTGGGGATGCTGTGTGGAGGGTCTTTTAAAGGAAATGAAGAAGTTTTGTGAAGGATAAGGTATGAGGGATGGGTAGGAATCTGGGGGTCATTGGGTCCAGGAGTGACGGACGTATGAATCCATCCCTCCCAGTGCGGTGCAAGGTGATGTTCCAAAAGAGTTCTGCTTGAGAGGTTACAAGGTCTACCTCAAGCAGTCGCCGCCAAGACCCAGACAAACCTCACCCCCTGAACCCGGGCACCCCTGCTAAGTTACCAAACGTAGCAAACCACTTGGGGTGACCTATAGCAGAGGTGTTGGTTATCCAATAAATGATTCCCGGGGTGGCGTTACCCGTACCCGCCTCCCAAATTGTTTTCAATGAGTTTAAAACATGTTACACATGGCAAATATAATATCTAATTATATCCTGTGATGTAAAACATACATAATATATTACAAATACTCGCTATTCACGAAAGCTATGTGAAGATACGTATAATATATGTATTTCATATTACCGTAATCTTTTGCCTTGGCTGCCGATTGTAATTTATAATTTACAACTGAAATATGTCCTCTACAACACAGGTGAATTCATACAGCCTTACTAAAAAAAAACCACAGCGCGACCAATTAACTGTGTTATTGCAATAACATAATTAATCCCCGTATACACTAAATCACGTTTTATTACCAATAACGTTTCTTGCGTGATCACGCTGTTAAAATGCATTAAGATCTGACAATATTGTAAATGGTTTTAATTTCCTAGGAAACAATGTTGTTTTAATTCTTCTCCGCTAGGGGCATTATTGGTGCGCCGGTGCATATCGGCCCGCGATGACAAAACAGTTCGGTGTGTTTATGGCGGGATATGGAAAATTTTTTTAGTGCCTAAATGTTGTGATTTTACTAAATAATTTCTATTGTAGTGACGAATTTACTCTTCTGTTCACATAATTGATATATTTACCATATTATTTGTGTGTTTTACATCAGTTTAATCAAGTTATTGTACAAACGCCGTACTTTCAAAGTTGAACTGTCAGAATATTGTTTTTTATAGGTTACTTAGATAAAATTTTCATTTTAAGATCTTTATTTTAAAAGAATTTCTTAAAAGTGATAATTTTTTATAATATTAAAATCTAATACATGTGCTCGTAAACGTATCAAACGGTATCACGGAGGAGAGGGGAGAGAGAACACGTTTAACCTATCAAGCTGTATAATATCTCAGTCTCGCCGAAATATAATTAAATGCCAATCTCCGAAAAATCAAAGTTTGAGCGGAGTATGCAGTTATATGTAAAAGTGTACCCTCTATCTTACTAATATTATAAAAGCAAAAGTTTCTATGGATGTATGTGTGTTTGTTACTCTTTCACGCAAAAACTACGGAATGGATTTTAATGAAACTTTACAATAATATAGCTCATGCATCAGAATACCATATAGGCTATAATTAATAAAGCTAGCTAGGAAGGGGACGCGGGAGAGGAACGGGGACGCACGGGAAAGGTGATCCAGGGAGAAATAATGTGTTTCTTTGAAATACTTAACTCTAAATTTGACTGTTGCGAACTACTGCAACTCATAAACTTACGAATACCGACAGTAACTACACGACAAAATATACTATTCGGCTAAAGTTCGGTGTTTGGGCTAAATTCCTAAAAAATAAAACTAGTTATTTTTATACTAATTTGGGGTCGGGGAATCCGAATCTGAAAGAATTAGGCGGCGGCAAGCAATATTAACTGAATTACAGGACTTTAAAAAATTTTATACACATACAGGAAAATAGCCATTCTGGAAGCATTTTGATTCCTAGAAAATCAAACTAGTTATATATTACTGCTTAATGGCAACACTTAATTTTGTGTGGTAAAAACATCTATGTTATCTTGTTTTTCTATGATCTTTGTACGACGTGTGTCAAAATACTTCCGAAATGATTATTTTCATGTGTGTGTGTATAGAAAATTTTAAAGTCGTTTAATTCAGTTAATATTGCTTGCCGCCGCCTAATTCTTTCAGATTCGGATTCCCCGGCCCATAGTTAGTATAAAAATAACTAGTTTGATTTTCTAGGAATCAAAATGCTTCCAAAATGGCTATTTTCCTGTATGTGTATAAAATTTTTTAAAGTCCTGTAATTCAGTTAATATTGCTTGCCGCCGCCTAATTCTTTCAGATTCGGATTCCCCGACCCCAAATTAGTATAAAAATAACTAGTTTTATTTTTTAGGAATTTAGCCCAAACACCGAATTTATTCCTACTATTCTACTGTAGCATTCATAAGCGGAACTACATTGCCCACTCTCCGATACAACGATTTCACACTATGGGAAATCAGTACTTAGGTGATATTGACATATTTAACATAAACTTGGCAAAATTTGTTGATCTTGTAAAAAACTTATTCCAAAACTATTCCTAAACCTATCTGTTTTTCTGAAAACCTATGAAATCGCTGTATTTTTGTATTTTTATGACTTGTGTGCTTTTTTATCAAATTTTATTTTTATTATTTCTGTACCTATATGTTAAATAATCTGTCATGAATTATTTGTACTACCAAAATGTAAAAGCCCATTGGGCGTTAAATAAATAAATATATACATATTTTTATTCTTTAACCTCTAATCGGCCGGAGACGCGAATCCACGGGCGGTTTGTGCGCATGCGCGCGGAAAAAATTTCGAAAAAAATGTTTGTCTGCGATTTTGACCTTTCTATGTACAGGATTTGTATGAAGGACAAGGTCAGAATCGCTGGCGTTAACATTTACCCATGAGACAGGCAAAAATTTCATTCACCTGGCAAACCCAGAATATTTTTAAATGATTTTATCTGTGGCAACGAAGTGTCAAATTTGCCGCGATTCTTTCTGTCAAAGTTCGATGCGTGTTACTTAACGAAAACATCGTCAAACCTATCAATTTACGTAATTAACGCAAGTAATGTTGTTTTGGTACATAGTTTATTGTTCTAGGAATGTGTTTCGGTCAATAAAATATACGATAGCTCAAAATTAATCCACAAAACATTCAATTCAAATTTCAAAGTGGTGCTTTGTTAGGAAATTCTCGCGTTTTTTATGGCCTTTGACAGGTTAATAATAATGGTATAATACAAATGACTTTTACAGTGTTCTTTTTGTGAAAAAACATGGTTTACCTTTAAATTCTCGATGCACAGATCGCAGAAGAACAGATCGTGCTCCTTGCGCAGATGGTCTTTGAGGGCGCCGAAGGTGTTGAAGGGCTCCAGGGAGTCGTCGCACTTGCGGCACTGGTGCTCCAGCATCTTGTGGTACGCATCCTTTATCTCGTCGTCCATGAAGCATATTTTAAACTTGCGCTCAAAGAGCGCATTTTTAAACGGCTGCGTGTTCAATTTCTTGTACGGCTCTCGAGAGTGAGAGAATATCACCTGAAAAAATAGACAAATCCAGAGATTTATTATTTATTTTGAACGCTTCCTGTTAATTATGAGTTTTATTAATTGGTTATTTTTTAAATACAAGTTAACTAATTTGGGTCATAGATGGTGTACTGACACCTATAAGTACTGACTTATAGGTGTCTATAATGTGTAACTATTTTAAATGAACTCTATTTCCCTTTCCAATGAACGAAAGAATAAATCTATATAAACTTTGGTTTAACTAAAAATTGTCACTTCTCGTTCATTTCTTGCAAAGTAATTAATATACCTTTGTCCGTTGGGTGGGTAATCTCATTATGTGTCGGTAACATGTAAATTTAAACATAACAGTAAATCGATGGATTCATTTTCTCGAAAGGGTGCTTTATTTAAAACAAAACATCTTCTTTTTCAAGTCCAAACTTTTAACACTTCCGTTTTATTAACCCGTCAAGTCTATTTGTACAACTCATTTCATAGAAGACATTGTATCTCCCTTATTATCATGGTTAGAAATATTATCTAAACGGTGATAGAAAGAGACGACACCACGCTTTATGTACAAATCTAAAAATCTAAAAATTATGAAACCTAAAGAATTTTAAAATTATTTTTACATGAAACGATGAAAAAGTGAGTTGACGATAACATTTATAATACTTTATTATAGTAATTTTAGTTATAAAAAACGTAAGGTGAGCCATTTTTATAACTTTTTAATGTTTACATCTAAAAAAATTATGTTTATTTCTAATAATTAAGCTGAAAGCGTATATCATCACCTTTACAAAACAGTTTTTAGTTATCGGTTACATTCAGAAATATACCATTTATTTGAATTTTATTGCAAAACGGAAATATTTTGATCTTCTGACAAAATACGGTCGAAGCCTGAGGGGTTAACTTCTAAAGAAAAACAGCATTGATCTGTATCTTAAATTAGGTTTTAGGAGGAAGTAAAAACTGACCAGAAAATCTCTTTGTATTTTAATTTTGGGTTGAAATGTGTCACATTCATTTTTTTTTTACTAAATCATTTATTGAAAACATTCACACACACTTTAAATCGAGGGATATTCCCATTCTGCTATCTGAAGACTTGAAAATGTCAGACGAAATGCCAAACGGAAGAGTTTGGCATTTCGTTTTAAATTATTTTCATTATCTTCTTTTTTGTTACAAATATCCTCACTGCGATTTCCCATGCTGAGTATTTCATTTACACAATATTAAAATGTTATTATATGAATAAGATGGAAGTTACTGAAAAATATCTTGTGTAAGCCTAACATTTGGCTGATTTATATAGCACCGTTTTCTTCAAAAATCATCTCAACGGCGCTGCCTTATTTTATTTTCTCAATTCATGATTTTTCCATAGAGAATGTAATAATTAATAATGCAAAAAAAATAAAGTTTTCACAGGGGAAATCCCTCTTCGTGGGATTTTCACATTATTTAATAAGAAAAATAAAAGATGCTTTGTATAAAAAGCTTATAATTTTTAAAGGTCGGCACTCAAATATACATACTTTCTAGTCTGCCGACGCAAGAAATGCTACAAATGATTTAACACAGTTTGGGTAGGTAGGAAAATATATAAGGTTTCCAGTCAAAGAAGTTCTTAAACTGAAAGCTTTTAAGTTCTACACGAAATACGTACTGGAGTTTTAGGTAAAATGTTGGAAAATACCTTCATTGGTTTTCAAACTGGTATTTTATAGAATCTAAAAGATTACAGTTTGAGGATACTCGTCACCAGAAACCTTGTATATTTTCCCAATTACCTATCCATATAGAATTTACAGATAATTTTTTTTTTTTACTCCACACCGGAGGCCCTGAAGAAAATAATTCCCATTAGGACCTATGTCATCTTTGGGGATGCTGTGGGGGGGTCGTTTTGTGGAAAAGAAGGAATGAACCTGAGTCTTGAAGAGACCCGTGTTGTAGAAGGGAGGAAACACAGAAGCTTGAGTTAGCAAACTACAAAGATTATGTAGTGATTTTTCCTGAGTCTGACTCTTTTTATCTATTACAAAAAAAGGCCCACTAAATAAATCCTAATCTATGTTTATTAACTCTTGTGTTCTAATCAGGAATGCGTACACTTTATTTTACTATGATAATACATATTTCTATAGGATATTATCAGTTACAACAGATAACGGCAAACTTTCCAAATTCGCAGGGAAAATTTAATAAGAATATTTTTTTGAAAAAAAAACCTTTTGATTCACATTCCATTTGCATCCAAAATTAAAATTACGAAAATGAAAATTTGTTCTCATCATATGACATGTAAGCCATTTACAATTATTTCTGTCATCTTGTTTTAAGCAATTGAAATTTTGAGTGCAGTATTTTTCATCACCCCGAATGCAAATGGTTGTCTTTTATAGTAATTAAGGTGAATCAAAAGGTTTTTTCCTAAAAAAATATTTGGCAATTTTGAAATTTGAAAAAATTTAAAGTTTACCCAGTTATTACACACACAAGTATGGTAGGTTCTCGCCTGGAAAAAAAATTGAAATCTTACTAATATTATGAACGTGAAACTTTTTATGGATGTATGTATGTGTGTTACTCTTTCATGCAAAAACTACTGAATGGATTTTAATGAAACTTTACAATAATATAGCTCATACATCAGAATAACATATAGAATATAATTAATAAAGCTAGCTAGGAAAGGGACGCGGAAGGGGCATGACAACGCACGGGAAAGGTCATTCAGGGAGAAACAATGTATTTCGTTGAATATGACATTGCAACGCATGCCGGGAACCAGCTAGTATAAAATACAGAAGAGAAATAAATTATCAGTGTTATCATGCGACTAAATGATCTAATAAATAAAAATTAAATAGGATAGTACTTTCCTGTAACATGGGCAAAATCATTTGGTAAATATGCATAGAGTTCACCTCACGGATAATACGGAATATTCCTTTTTAGAATAGACAATAAAATATGACATTTTCGGAATTACCAATCTTATAAAATAAATTCTCGTCAAAATAAAAACAAAAAGTACCTACTTCGAATTATTGGATTGAGGTTCATCATAATTTTAAAAAAACATCCCAGGTTTTGAATGGTTTGTTTGGCAAAGCAGGGTTTGTATAGCGAGTACGTGTAATTATTCTAATACATTTCTTTCCATGTTCTGCTGTTATAAATAGAGGTACGAAGTTGTCAATAATGCATTCACTGAATAAATAATTGTTTTACATGGCAATACTATTTTTTCTATGATTGTCAGCATTGATTGACTGTCTACGAAATGTCAAATAAAAACAATGAATATAACAATGGCATTACTTGTAAGTTAATTAATTTTAACAAAATTAAAATGTTAAATGCATTTTTTTTGCCTGTTTTTCGGTCTCCCGACATAAATACTCACTTTTCGTAATAATAAAGCTAAATCTAAGTGTTTGAATACAAAATATTCCGTATTAACGAGTAAGCGGTTCAATGCATAAATAATAAATCACTTAAATAAAATAAAAATCATTGTTTTTTTTAATTTATTTAAAAAAATTACCCAAGAACATTTATTTTATTTTAATTTAAATGATGTGTCCATATAACATGAAAATATCAATGTGTTTAATTAATCTATGTTTTTTAGACAATTAAAAATAATCCATTTATACTTCACTTCAGAATTGAAGATATTATTCAGCTAAGAAATCTCATAAGGGGGCATACATTAATTGTGTGAGTAGTTTTTCTTCCAATCTAGACCGCCTCCTCCATTGGTGAGATAAATTTGGGCCACTTCGTATATTCTTTTCAAGTAATGTGAGATTTTGCTGGACCTCCCCCCCCCTCCCCTTTTGTGCTCACGTAATAAGGTTGGGCAATCAGCTGATCAAGTGCTGCCATTTTGAAATTCGTTATTTGAAGTATTCTCCTTAGTAGCATTACAATTTTTTTTGTGCAGTAGTTTTTGAATATTTTCAATAATAGAGATAAACTAATAAGAGATACCTTTATTTTTTAAACATTATTTAGGCCTAAATAATGTTTCAATAAACACAACAACTAAATCTCTATAAACAGTATGTAAATAATGAATAAATAATACGATGGCTTGCGTCATATCATACATTCCCATACAATGACTTTACAGTGATGTCACGACACGTCGAACAGTGACGTCACCACTAAAAATTTCAATATTGCCAACTTGACGGCGTGTTTTTACGACCCAATTAAAAATGAACTTTTTAATAATTTTTTAAAAACTCTACGTTTAATATTATTAAATAAAACTTATATATTCAGAATCAGCGTTTATTGATCTATATGAACATATTTTTTAAAAGCCAGTTATTTAAGTAAGGTCATTATTCATTAAAAAAATTGGACTGGAGTTCTCTAGTAAGAGACCACATTTAAGAATGTAAATGTTGGAAATAACTTTAAAATTAGTTTAACTAGTTATGCAATTGTTATTAACATAAAAATTATTAAACACTGGTTGTGTTCGCGCCTTTATTGTTACATGTGGTTCTTTGGAAATACCTCTTGTGTGCCCTCCGCCTCAACAGTGCAGTTGAATTCGCCTCGCCGCAAGGGACAAAAGTCCTAAGAACCGCACCGCTATTACTTTTTAGTAATCAAACCGCAAACGGAACTCTTAAACCGCAGCTATTCGCGAGTACCATCGCCACGCGTCACCTATTCTCGCTTATTGTTTCGCGATTAAACGTTCATTCCCAGTCGCCATTCCCTTCCAAAATCTCTCCAAACTAACATACCTACCTTTCCAGTGAACACTGAACGAAGAGGGAAGCAGTCTGGGTAAGTGCTTAAAATATAATAAAATAGATAAGAACCGCATACAGTCCACAACATACCGCAGCATTTGATCCCTCGATCCATTGAGAGGTAACATTTGCTACTCGCCGCAACAGGTTGGATTATTCCATTTTGTACACACTTATAAAAAAAATCTTTTTAAGAAATTGCGCAACATAGGGAAACATATTTCAAAATTTAATCCAATAATTTTTGGATTACAAATAAATAAAAAACAGTGGTAAATATCAGTTCGGACTGGCCACGCTTATTACGACTATTTGCATTGGGGGAAGTGGAAAATATTTCATTCTAAATTTCGATTACGTAAAATTAAAATTAGCTTTCGTCTTGTGATATTGTACGCCAGAATCACAAACCATGTTACACAAACCTAGCGTAGCCGCTAAATTTCTTGAAAACTGGGTTGTTTATCTTGCCTTGACGCGAGTAGGCGTTATAAAGGGGCACTTTCTTTTGTATCACAAACCATGTTACACAAACAAGCCCGCTAGACAAATTTCATAATTACGCGCCTTATCCCACAAAGTCGGCTACAGTCATATTAGCTCTTGTTAATTTATCAAGGATACCAACATAACAGTGACAGGTACGGCCGCGGATTTTCGCTGTGTCGGTTCGCGAAGTGAATTTTGGTTTTATGCAATTGAAAATTAAAATGCATTATTTTCCGCCGCCCCAAAGCCAAAATGTTTCCTTTTATAGTAATTGGCGAATCTAAAGTTTTTTTCTAAAAATTATTCGTAATAAGCGTGGCCAGTCCGAACCGATATTTACCAAATAAATATTTGAGCCGAGATAGAGAGATTGGCTATATAAACAATATGTTATGATCTAAATTATATTATTGTAGAGAAAGTGACATTTTTACTATATTTTCCCCATAAAGGTTTATAGACCAGACATACATTCGGCCATAGTTTAATAACATAAAATTTGGTAATTATCGGTTCGGACTGGCCACGCTTATTACGAATAATTTTTAGAAAAAAACTTTAGATTCGCCTTAATTACTATAAAAGGAAACTTTTTGGCTTTGGGGCGGCGGAAAATAATGCATTTTAATTTTCAATTGCATAAAACCAAAATTCACTTCGCGAACCGATGCAGCGAAAATCCGCGGCCGTAGCTGTCACTTGCTGTCACTGTTATGGACTGTAGCTGACTTCGTGGGATACCTACATGAAATACCGCGAATCACAAACCATGTTACACAAACCTAGCGTAGCCGCTAAGCCACTTGAAAACTGGGATGTTTTTCTTGCGTTGACGCGAGTAGGCGTTATAAAGGGGCACTTTCTTTTGTATCACAAACCATGTTACACAAACAAGCCCGCTAGACAAATTTCGTAATTACGCGCCTTATCCCATGAAGTCGGCTACAGTCGTATTAGCTCTTGTTAATTTATCAAGGATACCAACATCACAGTGACATGTACGGCCGCGGATTTTCGCTGTGTCAGTCGCGAAGCGAATTTTGGTTTTATGCAATTGAAAATTAAAATGCATTATTTTCCGCCGCCCCAAAGCCAAAAAGTTTACTTTTATAGTAATTAAGGCGAATCTAAAGTTTTTTTCTAAAAATTATTCGTAATAAGCGTGGCCAGTCCGAACCGATATTAACCTAAAATTTTACTTATAGACTTGTTAAGTTGATAATTGCTTTACACACCGAATATTACAATGTTTAGAAAATTATCACCAAAAGTTGTGCAATATTATGACATAGATAAATTATTACAAAAATAAGTGCAACTTGGCAAACCCATAATTTTTTTGAATTAATTCGTTTTTATATTAAAAATAATTCGGTTAAAATTATATATCTCTGGATCTGTAATCAGTAAACTATGGTCCATAGAAAATGAAATATTGGTAATTATCGGTTCGGACTGGCCACGCTTATTACGAATAATTTTTAGAAAAAAACTTTAGATTCGCCTTAATTACTATAAAAGGAAACTTTTTGGCTTTGGGGCGGCGGAAAATAATGCATTTTAATTTTCAATTGCATAAAACCAAAATTCACTTCGCGAACCGACGCAGCGAAAATCCGCGGCCGTAGCTGTCACTTGCTGCCCTGTTATGGACTGTAGCTGACTTCGTGGGATACCTACATGAAATACCGCGAATCACAAACCATGTTACACAAACCTAGCGTAGCCGCTAAGCCACTTGAAAACTGGGATGTTTTTCTTGCGTTGACGCGAGTAGGCGTTATAAAGGGGCACTTTCTTTTGTATCACAAACCATGTTACACAAACAAGCCCGCTAGACAAATTTCGTAATTACGCGCCTTATCCCATGAAGTCGGCTACAGTCGTATTAGCTCTTGTTAATTTATCAAGGATACCAACATCACAGTGACATTTACGGCCGCGGATTTTCGCTGTGTCAGTCGCGAAGCGAATTTTGGTTTTATGCAATTGAAAATTAAAATGCATTATTTTCCGCCGCCCCAAAGCCAAAAAGTTTCCTTTTATAGTAATTAAGGCGAATCTAAAGTTTTTTTCTAAAAATTATTCGTAATAAGCGTGGCCAGTCCGAACCGATATTTACCGAAATATTATATTATATAAAAACACATGTTCATCCTAGGACACTCGAGATAAGTGATGGAACGGCCACGCAGAGTTGTTATATTTCTTCAAAGTTTACAAACATTACGCAATAGTTTTCCCATATAAAATGATATTATTTATTATGCAAATATAACCATACCTTCGAGAGATCTGCCCTGCATATGGGGCACTCAGTTTGCAGGCTTAATACCCTCATCCGTGTCGAACATTCGAAACAAACGGGATGGTCACACTCTCCGACAGAATATATTTCAATTCCTTTGAAACATACTATACACACAGAGTCGGAAACTTCGATATTAGTCGACATTATAAATGACTTTGTATACGGTAACGATCAGACCGAAATATAAGAAAATTCGCAGACCCGACAAATTTCAAGCGATTTCCAGACAGCAGCAAATTCCATAGAAAACGTATGATTACGATACACCATAGAAAAAAACATTTACGAGTTTCTAAAACTGCGTTTCGTGAATTTATTTCGTCGGAAGTAGGAACTAAACGATTGCACTGGTGGTGTGACCAAGCTCGTTATTTGGGAAACCACTCTTGTTTTGCAGTGACATCTACAAAAAAAAGAAGCAAAGCCACGTCATTTTTTGGTTGTGTGGTTGCCGTGTCAGCGGCTAATATAATTTATAAAAATGAATGTGTTTCGGCTCCTTGGTGATCTTTCTCATCTTCTAGCGATAATTATATTACTCCTAAAGATATGGAAGACCCGATCTTGTGCAGGTTATTTCATTTTATTACTCGCTTTGTTGCCGGTCGGTGCCAGCGTGAACGAAGTCGATTCGTTTGTATACTGTTATAAAGTGGCGTGATATTTATTCCCGGGTTTCTCTACCAAGTGTCTTATTTAAACAGATATTACAATGAATAAACACCAAAACAGAATGTTTTTGTTAGAAGTTTGTATCTCTGGAAAGGCCGCAATTATGATGGTTTTTATCGTTGACACAAATGACGTGATATCGATGTAAAAGTGTATAATATATGTGTACTTCAAATATTGCATTGATGATAATAAGTGCGATGTTATTACGTTTGTAAGATGTTCCAACAATGAAATGTTTTGCAAACACATCTATGAGGCTTATTCCAAGAAATTTAAAAATGGTTTTGCATTTTGGGCGGTTTACTGGTATTGAAAATTTGAATTTGTTTTTCAGGTATCTCGGGAAAGTCTCAGATTCTCTTTGCCATCGTGTACACAACCAGATACCTAGATCTCCTGACCACCTTCATCTCGGCCTACAACACGTTCATGAAGTTCATCTTCCTGGCGGCTTCCTACGCCACCTTGTACCTGATGTACGTGAAGTTTAAGGCGACGTATGATCATAACCACGACACCTTTCGGATTGAATTCCTCCTCATCCCCGCTGCCGTCCTGGCCCTGTTGATAAACCACGACTTTGTTGTTTTGGAGGTAAGCAAATATTCATCTTGCATTGACATTTCATCGTTATGTGATTTATACAACTAACGCAATATATATAGTATTATATTTGTTACGTGGTATTCTTTGACAATCATGCGTGTACTTTTAGAACTAAATCAATGGGTGTTTTGCTCTGGTGGCATTATATGCGTGGAATTTTTTAAATTTAGCAATTTGTAGGTTAAAAAGAAAATTGTTCACACCAAAATATGAATCCATATTTATATTAAAATAAGAAACCTTTACACTGCATTCTCAATGTATATTATAGTACAAGAAATACTGCACATTATTTGACTGTTGTAAATAACAAATTAATTTCGTTTAATTAAATGAAGACAATATAAGCGAAACTCAATCGAAAATCCGGAAACAGAAAAATCAGAAAAAGATATTGACACCTCTGGGACTTGAACCCAGGACCTCTTGCTTTC
Source organism: Limnephilus rhombicus (assembly GCA_929108145.2). Lineage (NCBI taxonomy): Eukaryota > Metazoa > Arthropoda > Insecta > Trichoptera > Limnephilidae > Limnephilus > Limnephilus rhombicus. The sequence continues at coordinate 40,775,402 of OV815280.1, forward strand.
CGGGCAAACGCGCTAACCACTGCGCCACGGTGCCGATATCAAATTCGGTCATTTTTAACTGAATCATACCTATCATTTTGGCTTGTTTTTACATGAGACACTCCTTCGTGAGGGTTACATTTGATCACCGGCTTCTAAACAGTGTAATATAGCACTTTTTTCTTCAATTGAAAAACACTTTCCCTTCACAGAACTCATTGTGTCGAGCTTTTAACTTAGTCACAACAGATGACAAACACTGACTGTGATTTACGCGTGCTAATAAGGATAGGTGTTAGCTCGGGGAGTAGTAGTAAAATAATCTCGTTGAATTTAATGTTTCAAAGACCCAATCTTGTCTGATTACGTCTAAAAAGGATCGCAATGAAAATCTAGTCTCTTTCAACGGAAGCAATCTTCCGAACAGGCCCTCCATTGATATGCTTGGTGTAACCCTAAGTGACCAGCTCAGGTATGGGGGCTCCATCGAAGCCAGAGTAAAGTTAGCCTCCCAAAAACTGGGCGTACTGTACAGGGCCCGCAGATACTTTAATAGTACACAACTGCTAACCCTGTACAAATCGCAAGTGCGCCCCACGGTTGAATTTGGCAGCCACCTCTGGTCTGGAGCTCCATAATACCTGAAAAATACCCTCGACTCTGTGCAGAAACGGGCGGTCCGTTTGATAGATTCTCCCATCTTAACAGACGGATTGCAATCTTTAGAGCACAGGCGTCGGGTGGGAATGCTATCCTTGTTCTACCGGTATTACAATGGAAGATGCTCCGAGGAACTAGCATCATTGATCCCTTCGGCACCGGTGCATAGTCGGGAAACACGCCAAACGCGTGCCCAACATTTGTACACAGTTGACATTTGTCACATGAGAACGGGTCGTTTCTTCGACTCGTTCTTGTGTTCAACAGCTCGGCTGTGGAATGATTTGCCGGCCTCTGTGTTTCCTCCTTCCTACAACATGGGTCTCTTCAAGACCAATGTTCATTCCTTCCTCTCCTCAAAAAGACCCTCCACACAGCATCCCAGATGACATAGGCCCTGAGGGAAATTATTTTCCTCAGGGCCTCCTGTGTGGAGTTAATGTAAAAAAAAAAAAAAAAGGCGAGGCGCTGGGCGGCGAGGTATAGGTTTTGTAAACAAAACACTGCACGTCGATCTAACTCTGTGGTTCTTCACCTTATTGGAGGTACTGACCCCCACCAGTTTCATATTCACCGAACCCTTCTTAATTGGAGATTGAACCGAATCATATGAGTCGGGAGTGTGTCTCGACCTCCGCCGAACCTGCAAGACTGACTCACCGAACCCCTGGGGTTCGATCGAACCCGGGTTTAAGAACCACTGATCTAACCAGACGAATTATTATTAAAATAGGTCAAAATAGGTCGCTTTAAGCCAGCGGTCGGGGAACTTTTTTAACCATTACCCCAAAATATTTTTGCGTAAGTCGATATTACCCCTTCCCCTCATTTTGAAAAGAAGTCAATCAATGTAAATTTAAATAAACATTATATATTGAATTAATTTACACGGAAAATAAAAAAAAAGTTACATGAAAATAATAAATATGTAATAGAGAAACAAAATAAAATTCTCAAATTGGATCAAACACAGTTTTTGGAGAAATGATTGTTGGAATATTTGATGCTGGCAACACTGATAGTTCCGGAACAATCTTCTTTTGTTTTTTTTCTTCTGTTTGTAATTGAGTTAACTAGTGTATTGTTTACCTGACAATAAAATACGTCTGTACCTTATAATTGAGTCTATTTAATTACAAACTAACAGGTTATGGGCCCAGCACGCTTCCGCTGCGGGAAAGAAAGATCCTCTTGAATTATCCTGTTTCCCTGTGAGGAGTGAAACTCCTTCCTCATTCTCAGAGAAAATGACATCTCTTGATGCAAAAATACAATTATTGTTAGGGTCATACAAACGATAAGCCTTGGACAGAAGACTATATCCCATCATAATGCATGGTTTTGATTTAGGATCTAACTTTTTTCGGTGTGCATCCGGAATGTGTGCATAGGCTTTGCAGCCAAATACCCTTACATGTTTTACAGTGGGTTTTCTTCCTGACCACATTTCCTCGGGAGTTTTATCCACATTTTTGCTGGGCGAACGATTCATCAAATAGACTGTAGTGAAGACTGATTCAGCCCAAAAAATATTTGGGAGGTTAGCTTCAATCAAAAGACACCTGGCACGCTCCAGGATTGATCTATTCAGTCTTTCAGCCCGACCATTCTGTTCCGGTGTGTATGGAACCGTGGTTTGGTGTTCAATACCACAATCACGCAGGATTTTGTCTAATCGCTTGTTGCAAAATTCACCTCCATTATCAGTACGAAGAGTCTTGATTCTCTTTCCAGTTTGCGTTTCAACATGTTTTTTAAATGTTTCAAAACACTCTGCCACCTGATCTTTTGTCACAAGAAAATATACAAAGGATTTTCTACTGAAATCATCCAAAAAAGTGAGAATATATCTAGAGCCAGATAATGAATTTGTCTGCATTGGTCCTACAAGATCTGAGTGGATCACTTCAAGTAGTCTTGCAGCTCTAGAGTTGCTCGATTGGAAAGGCAACCTGTGGCCCTTCCCTTTCACACAAACTTCACAAAGATCTGGTGGGTTACACGAGGAAAACTGAATTCCATGAACTAATCCATTTTTCAATTTATTTAAACTGTCATAATTTAGGTGGGCCATTCTTCTGTGCCAAAGAGTGCTATCATTAGCTTTTGTTTGAACAGCGAAGCCAACATTGCGTTGCACATCCAATTTAAATAAATTATTCACTAGTGATGCTGTTCCAATTATTTGATTGTTACGATTTAAAATTTTTGCTCCAGTTGAATTAAAAACCACAGAATTACCTTTGCTAACAATTTTACTAACAGATAGCAAATTTACTTTCACTTGTGGAACATAAAACACATCACTTACATTTATTGTTTCTCCACAAGATGTGATTAATTGCAGGTTTCCAACTGTGTCGCTGATCATTTGATCACCATTTTTTCGCACAAAGAGAAATGCAAATGGGGATATAGTCCAGCGTAAGGCTCGTCTAGTAGTGAAAGGTTGTGCTCAAAGAAAGGGTTTGGATTTCGAAGAAACCTTCTCACCTGTGGTCCGATACAGCTCCATTCGATACTTAATGGCATTAGCGGCTGAACTTGATTTGGACATAGATCAGATGGACGCTGTTTCAGCATTTCTCCAGGGCGATCTTCAGGAGGAAATCTACATGTACCAACCAACAGGAGACCAAAAGTCTGATAAAGTTTGTCGCCTAAGGAAAAGCCTATATGGATTAAAACAATCAAGCCGTGTTTGGAACATAAAATTGGATGCATGCCTGAAGAATATTGGGTTTAAACAGTCAAGATATGATCCATGTGTGTATGTGAAAAATGAAAATGCGACTGTGTTGATCATTGCTGTTTGGGTGGATGATCTACTTATTTTTTCTAGCGACAAATCACAAAAATATGCTGTTAAAAATCAGCTCAAAGAAAGTTTCAAAATGACTGATATCGGTGAAGCCAAATATGTGTTGGGATTCCAGTTGACTCGAGACAGGCAAAACAAGAAGCTGTGGATAAGTCAAAAGAGCTATATTGAACAGGTTCTGAAGCGCTTCAATATATATGGATGCAACCCTGTGGACACACCACTAAGTCCTAATGAAAAACTCTCGAAACAGCAATCACCAAAAGATGAGAACACCTCAGCCATGATGAAAAATATTCCGTACCAAGAGGCAGTCGGTAGTTTGTTATTTGCCTCTCAAGTTACCCGACCTGACATTTCATTTGCGGTTAGTTATGTGAGTCGTTTCAATAACAATCCAGGTCAAGCGCACTGGGCTGCAGTCAAACGAATTATGCGTTACTTAAAGGGTACTGCAGATTGGAAACTGGAGTTTGATGGATGCACACCCTCTTCAATTGTTGGTTTCTGTGATGCTGATTGGGCCAGTGATTGTGACGAAAGGCGATCTGTGACAGGCTACGTTTTTACTAAATGTAAAGGAGCTGTTTCTTGGGGGACAAAAAAACAACCAACTGTGGCGCTATCGACAACCGAAGCAGAGTACATGTCCATGTCTGCTGCGACACAGGAGGCATTGTGGTTAAGAGGTCTGGCTCAGGAAATCGACAGTGCAGTATATGACACTCCTACAGTTATCCACGTGGACAACCAGGGAGCGGCAAATCTAGCCGTGAATGGGTGTTACCAAGCCAGAACCAAACATATAGATGTGCGACATCACTTCCTTCGTGAGAAGATCCAATGCCAACTAATTGAATTCAAATACATCCCTACAACTAAAATGGTAGCCGACTCTCTCACCAAAGCTTTGGATAGAGAGAAATTGACGAGATGCATTTGCAATCAGGGTATCATCAAATAGGGAGGGTGTTGGAATATTTGATGCTGGCAACACTGATAGTTCCGGAACAATCTTCTTTTGTTTTTTTTTCTTCTGTTTGTAATTGAGTTAACTAGTGTATTGTTTACCTGACAATAAAATATGTCTGTACCTTATAATTGAGTCTATTTAATTACAAACTAACAATGATGTTGCTTCGTGTTTGATACAATTACTTCAAAATTGGGACTTTTTGATGTAAGAGCAATTTGAATACAGTCTTCGGTGTTTAATCGATTTCTGTTCTTCGTTTTTATGTTCATTAGAGTGGAAAAGCCTTGTTCACAAAGATAGGTTGTTGCAAATAGCAGCAACTTTTTACCACCTCCTCATGTGCAATTTTAAAAGCCTTCGTAGCTTATGACATCCAAAAAGACGACAGATTGGATTTGCTCTCAAATTGAATACGTGCTTCAGTATTAGATCGAAGTTCAAGTATTGTTTCTGCCGAACCCGGAGGTTCTTCTGGTATCTTAGCAATTTCACATTTAAAAGGATCTACAACCCAATTGAAAGTACGAGTATGTATATCAAGATCTGGAAAGTAGTCAGAGAACCGCTCTCTGAGTTTGGTAATATGTTTTATAACTGTATCCTTGATGTCATCAAAGGTAATATTTTCACAGTCTTCCAAAAACAAAGCTAGCTTTGAAAAAGAAGCTATCTTAAAAATACTAACACGTTTATGAAATAGCAAACTAGAAAAATTTCCTTATTACCCAAAAAAAAAACATTTTTACCCCATTTGGGGTAATTTACCCCGGTTCCCCGACCGCTGCTTTAAGCAGTTGTTTGCTTAAAATAATATTATGCTAAATGGATATGTTTTCCTCGTACCGAACTATGAAACCTAACTTGGTTAACATTGTCGTCGTTAAAAACGGTATGTCGTTATAAGCGAAGTCGTTATATTCGAATTCTACTGTACTTTGGAAGTATTATATTATATGAAGGAAACAAGGTTATTACATTTAGGCAGTACCCATAAAGGTGACATTCATTATATTATAATAATAAATGGGTCAAAATCAGAAGGGGGGCATTTTAGGTTTTCAAATATCTGAGAAATGAAGTTTCCTTTTGAAGAAAACTAACAAGAGGAGTCTGTTGTGTCATTTGTCATGAATCTTTCCTGTGAAGAGGCATGCACAAAAATATATATTTTAGAAATTCTACCTGTTAATAAGAAAAATACCAGAGTTATGAGTCATTCCGGAACACTTTTAAATAAATTTTTAATATTTATATAACCAATGTATTTAAGAATCACCTTCAATAAATTGTAATAAACCTGTTCCTAAATTGGAAAATGTTTTATTTTGTATATATTTATAATCAAAAGATTTATTTTTCAAATTACTCTCCATAAATTTTCAATTAGTGTAAATTCTGCTCCAAAATTTCAATTTATTATATACATTCTTGCACTACGTGGTATATTAATAATATAAATACAAAAGTTTAAAAGTCATTTCATCTTGTATATGCAAGATTTAATTATAAAATTACTTATTAGTGATTTATTTGCAGTTTTTATGATGTTCCCGAAAATGATGGGGATGTTCCCAAAATGACGGCGAAGTTCCCTAGATAGTATATACGGTTGCCACTGACGCATTTTTGAAAAGCCTCTCGCTGTTTAGAATTTTTCGGTAATTTGTCAATGGTGTCTTTTAGTTAGGTTGTCAAAACCTCACCATAGACGAACTTCCGGATCAACAGAACATCCTCTTGCCAATTCATCAACTTTGCGAGTAGGCGTAGAAGCGCTCTTTTGGGATGCTCTTTCTTCACGTCTTCTGCTTCTCTCTACTTTTTTTCGCAACTGATCTATTATTCTTTGCATTTTTTGTTTTTTTTTTTTACATGAATACCGCACAAGAGTCCCAAGTCCTGGAGCCCGTGAGACTATAGCATCCCCAATTGGGGTATGTTGTGAGACTGAAGGTAGTGGGGAGGGGAAGGAGATAGGGAAGAGGAAGGTGGGGAAGTACCTGGCTATTCAGATCTGGTCACCAAACACGGCTAAAGCCATTTCAAGCAACGTTTCAATTCTGAATCTTGGTCTTACACCAGGGCGATACTGAGAGAGTATCTTCCACTTGCCACTTGTACCGCAAAAATACTATACATTATTTTTAATAAAATTGTGAAATAAAACAAATTTATCAAATAAAATTTGATTAATTTGTATTTTCTGTTTCTGTTTTTTAATGGTTCTGTAAGCCTGCGCTTTATTTTTTTAACCTAATTTCTACCTGATTTCTTCCTCAACATGCGAATGTCATTTTCCATCTCATTTTCAGAATCTGGGGAGCTGTTAGCTAAAATATTTGCCATCATCTTTTTTTTCTGTCTATACTTTTGAGAATTTATTCTCCACGAATTTCTCTGTTTCCTCCTCTCTCTTCCACTCATATCACTAACAGTCTTAACTTTATTTTCAGCTTTACTTCTCAGGTAACATTCCCTACCTTTCAATCTCTTCATCTCTTTTTGTTCAGGTGTCATTTTGTCCAAAAACTTGTACTTCCTTGCATTAGCCTACAATTTGGGAGGCGGGAATGGGTACCGCCGCCCCGAGAACCTTTATTGGATAACCAACACCTCTGCCATAGGTCACCCCAAGTGGTTCGCTACGTTTGGTGATTTAGAAGGGGTGCCCGGGTTCACGGGGTGAGGTTTGTCCAGATCTTGGAGGCGAATGACCAAGACACACTGAACCCCAGATTCCTACCCACCCCTTAAACCCTTTTCCTTCCCAGAACTCTCCTCTCCTTCCTTTCCTTAAAAAAAAAACCCTCCACACAGCATCCTCAAAGATGACATAGGCCCTGAGAGAAATTATTTTCCTCAGGGCCTCCTGTGTGGAGCTCATGTAAAAAAAAAAAAAAAAATTAGCCTTTTCACGATGCCTTTTATAAGGTACACTGTCATGCTTTAATCGTTTTTTTGACTTTCTTTTCTCTTCATTTTCATCGTTTTCCGTGTTACTCATACTAAAAGGATACCTAAAACCAAAATTTTGCATGTATATGCTTTTTAAAAGTATTAGATTAGTATCATTTTGTTTACAGATTGTCATTTCGTGAACGCCCGTCATATACGAGAACGTTCCCGAATTGACCGTTCCTGAAATGATTATTCGATAAATATTTTCATGTCACGCTTGACGCCGCCAAGTTAGATATTGGTTTTAGAGGTTATGAACAAGTGAGCTGTAATATTTATAAGAATTTTGCAAAAAGTATGAAAATTTTCGAAAAACTAATCACCAAACAGCGTTCCCGTAATGACAGGGAATTAAAGTACGCTTCACAGATATCAAATTAAAAGGTACCTACCGACAAAATCAATTATTTTTTCCCGTAAACACGACACACGCCGTTTGCTTTGTCTAGTGAATTTTACACTGTTGCTCCCTAACGCCACCTAGGATGTGTTGTTTTAATTACTTCGACCAATATCCACCTCGTTCACGGAATGATTTAATAAACTTCAGACAGCATTTGGATAGCCAAAATATGAAGAAATTAAACTGATATGAATTTAATTTATAGATATATAATAAGTTGATAGGTTTAATTCCTTTTTATTAATTTCTAAATAAAACACTTGTGTTGCAAAGTTTTTTTTAACTAAGAAACGACATTTATGTTTATTAATATCACTTTGAATGGTTTTTTTCTAACAATCAAATAATAGAACAACAAAACAAATGACAATCGATGATTGCATTCTAATTGACATTATAGGATTCAAATTTAAAGGGAATATATTTCCTTTACATATCCCCTCCCGCGGGAAAGAAAATTATTGCAAAAATTTTCATTCATCTTCGATATCCTCTTCATGGTTCATCAATGCAGGTTCTGGAATTAATTTCGAGATGTGGAAAAAATTTGATTCTAATTTTTTTCGACCAGTATTTATCTTGTAAATTGAGTTTGATAATTTTTCTATGATTTTGTAGGGTCCGATTCTCAATTCGTCGAGCTTCTTCCTGTTAAGTTTGTTTCCATTCTCCACAAAAACAGTATCACCAACTTTGAAGTTAATATGTCTCCTGGTTTTATCGTAAATCATCTTGTTGTAATTATGTGACTTTATAGTATTTTCCAGAGCTTTTTTTCTGTCTTGAATCAAATCGATGTCAGTCTTCTTAAGTTTTAACTCATTTGGCAAAATCATAACATCTGTGCCGTTAAGTAGGTACTGAGGCGCGAAAACCAGTGACAGTGTGCTCCATTTCATTATAGTTTTTTACACAATTACGGGCTATAGTTGTCCAAGCCACTTTTAAGTCATTTTCGTTGATTTTGCATCTAATTTTATTGACTAGCGTTTGATTTAATCTTTCATTTAATCCATTTGAGAAAGGCGAGTTTACTGCATTTCCAAATGTTTTCTGATTCATAAATCTTTTTTTGTTGACCATATGTTCATACTTGTTTACTTCATTAAACAAATCTACAGTATCTTGTAATCCTTCTCTATCGATCTTGTTAAGTATGAATTCTGGTAGTCCGGAAGCAACAAGATCTATCAAAGTACCGGTGTCAATTGATCTTCTCACATCCAATAGAAGTTTTTCTTTTCTCATAGCATAATCCAACAGAGAACCATCTTTGTATCTAAATGATAGTGCGTATGTGACAGGGTTCCATCCTTTGTTTGCAAATGATTCACAGAATTTGTTTTTCCATGTTGACCACTCTGAGTTCATTGTTAGTTTTATAATCATGGAACTGTACCAGTCTATACAAGATTTATCCATGAACAATCTGAGTATTTCTATTTTTTTTTCATCCATGGTCACATCAAACCGCAAACATTCTTTTTCAAACACTTCCATCCACTGGCTTGCATTTGTATTTTTAGTGCAGAATTTTTCTATAACAAACTTCTCAGCAATGTTTTTTAAGCTCTGTTGCTTATCTTCCATTAACTTTTCAATTAATTTTCCTAATGCATCTTCTTTTTGATGTACTTGTAAACTTTTTTCGTCCAATTCTTCGAGGTATTGGTCTCCAAACTGTAGGTTTCCATCTTCGTCTACATATGTTTTTTTTAGTTCTTCTGTCATGGTTAACCAGACTCTTCTAACCTGGTATCTTTTTTTCAAACTATTTTTTATTTTTCCAAAAGCACTAGTTTTCATTATCTCCTCGTGATAGCTGGCGGATCGTAGCATTTCTGGTATTGTAAACACTTTTTCATCACTTGTGACTATTTTTGTAATGCTAATAATATTTGACCTGCCATCGCCTCCAGGTAATAGCTTAAATTCGAATTGAATTTTCTCCATTTTTGGCTTAAAACGAAATGTCGTTTTATAATAAGTTGATAGGTTTAATTCCTTTTTATTAATTTCTAAATAAAACACTTGTGTTGCAAAGTTTTTTTTAACTAAGAAACGACATTTATGTTTAAATATCACTTTGAATGGTTTTTTTCTAACAATCAAATAATAGAATAACAAAACAAATGACAATCGATGATTGCATTCTAATTGACATTATAGGATTCAAATTTAAAGGGAATATATTTCCTTTACAGATATATTCTGTATTTGATAATTTTTAAAGCTAATATTAAAATTTGACATTTTTAATTCGTAATAGAGAACTCCAGTCCAATTTTTTTATTTTTTTTAATGAATAAAGACCTTCAAACTTAAATAACTGCATTTTTATTTTTATTTTTATAGTTAGTTTTAATAGTTAAAATAATTGTCAAAGTTTTAATTTTTAAAGACTCCCAGAAACGCACCGTATCTATGGTGGTCTAATTTTTTTACTTTTTAAGTTGTCATTTTGAATCAGTGATGTTATGTCGAGGGAAATTTCCCTAGATCTAGGGGAGAAAAATATTTTTTGGGGATAAGGGAAATCAGGACAAAATCTAGGGAAATTTCGAACTCTGGCAAAATTTTTATTACATATGACAGTATTACTGGTATTATTTATATATATACGTATATATATTTTTTGGAATTCCTATGAATCTTAATTATTTTTCATGTACTTACATGCCATGTTATTTTTAACACTGACAACTCAAAATGATATTAGGGAACGTACCCATACTACGTGACACGTTCGGGGGGGGGGTCTTCAAAATACCACGCTTGGTACAAATGAGCGGCGGGTTGCTTATGATTTTTATTTTGCAAAGTGTTTTTTTTTTAATTTGGAATTCAGTTTCTAATTCAGTGGTGAGTGTATTCGTACTTTTAAATTATTACTTCACGTAGCAAAAAGTGTTTTATTTGGAAAATCACGGTATTATTAGTATATTTACCAAGTTCTGATATCTTTCCAATTAATTATCATATTAATTAACATATAACAGGATTAGTGTTACACAATCAGGTGGCTACGTAGGTAATTGCGTAAATGTGAAATTCTAGGGAAATTTCACTTCTAACTGTTGGCAACACTGTGAAGAACGCAGAATAATCATGGCGGAATGCTTTGCAATGACTTTTAGGTGTGAGGTGTGTTTTTTATTCAAGATTAACTGCTTTTAATATAGAAAAACATTGGTAAAATGTCCACATTTCACCGCTACTGTTATTGTATTTAATCAAAGTGCAATATAAAAACAATAAATCATCTCTTTCATTGCAAATACATGTGACGTCGTGTTTTGTGTCAGGTGTTACTTTGTAGGTACATTGTTTTATGTATAATACATACAGAAACACTGGTATTTATAATACACTGATCATGACGAGTGTGTAACAACTTGTATAAAAAGCCCTATACTAAAAACAATTTGAAAATACATAAAAACAAACTTCAAAATATGACACGACTTTAACCTCAAATAGACAACATTTATTGCAGATTGTCCGCAAATATAGCCCCTTTCGTAAATTGTTGAGGGCCTAAATTATGTTTCAATAAACACAATAACTATTATTTATCTAAATCTCTATAAACAGTATGAAAATAAACCAAAAACACGAAATGTTGAATTGCATAGGTACGTGTGCACTTCAAGTCATTTCAAATGTCAATACAATACAATACACAGGTGACAGGTTAACTGTGACGTCACGGTTAACCATTTCAGTAATGCCAACTTAACGCTGTGTTTTGGGAAGAGGTTTAAAAATGCACTTTTTAATAATTTATTAAAAACTCTGCATTTAATATTATGAAATAAAACTTATATATTCAGAATCAGCGTTTCTTGGTCTATATGAACATATTTTTTTAAAGCCATAATATTTTTCAATGGAGTTCCTTATTGTAAACATTTTTGACTTGTCTGAACTATGAAACATGGTATAAGGACGCGTTCCCGGAATGACTATTTAGGCCTGTTTTGTTTAAAATCAAGTAAAACATTATTATAGAAAAATAAATATGCTAAGTACCTTGTAATTATGCACAGTGCTTTTATTTTTAAATAAATATTGTAGTAATATCATGTTATTTTATTATGAAAAACTTTGTCAGAAGCATAATGCTCACCTCTCTGATTTTGACCCATATATACTTGTTTTGTGTAGTAACAATGAATAATGTCATTGTTAGGGTTTTTATCACTTTATCTTTTCCCCGTTGGAAAATTTTTTCAATATCTCTCTGAAGGATGATTCTGTATCTTTTGAGTTAAGTCAGAGTTACGAGTCAATTAAGACAAAAATGCAAAATCTGTCGGATATTGGAAAGCATCTGTCATCCGTTATCAGCTGTCAAATTTCTGAGCTTTTCTATTGCTTTCAATGGCTTGTCTAGGCCCGTCATATATTGAATGGATTAATTACCTACTTAAAACTTTTATTTACACTACTTACATACAAGCCTAAAAGGCGTTCATAAATTACTATCCGTTTGTCGTATTATTTCAATGTTTGTACGTGATGACATTCGATTCGCAAACTTTCCCATGACTGACATCTCTTAACTCTGCACTTTATGTGGTATACTCTATACTATTATCTGGCAATAATGTACCTTTTAACTACAAATGTTATACGCATAAAAGACAGTGCCTTGTATTATATTTTAAGCAAGGTACATGAGACTTTCAACTCATGGTCTTGGTTCGAGCGCTCTGGATTTCAGCTATCAGAATGAAACGATATATTTAATGCAATAGGTTATGTATTATTCAATCAATATTTGGAATTAGATTTATACTAGGTTCAACTCAAAACAACGGGCTTAAATATAATTTTAGCTTTAGAATTTAACACTTGAAATGACATTTTACTCTTTAATTTAATGGCACGGAAACTAGATTATGTTTAGATGTTCGCTCACTTGTCTGTTGATATTATTTATTAAGCTCATGATGACTGCATGTAAGAATCTCCGGGTCGGGGTGTCATGGAGACTCGAAAGCCCTTCTTGGGCCGAGGCCCGTGACGAGTGCCCAACTGTGTTATCAGGCGGGAATGCGCGGGCAGCTGAGAGGTCGAATCCTGTTGACTTGCCCTTATGTAGGTTAATTGTTCTCGAAGCATCGGCGAGCGCGGAACATGGTTTACCGCCGCGTCGTTGTGCGTCACAATTATGAATTAATTACTCCAGGCTTTCCAAGCTGTGAGCACAAAGCGTTTCTCCAACTGTGTTGTGATTTGAGGATATACATAACAATACAATACAATACAGTTTTTTCTTTATAAACTACTTGTATATTCTTAAAAGTTTTTTCACTTTTATAACGTTTGATATAAATTCTATGTATGTGTAATCCTCGATATCTTAAATATTATTTTGTAAAAGCCCCTAATTTTTATTTTACGTAATCGAAATTTAGAATGAAATATTTTCCACTTCCCCCAATGCAAATAGTTGTCTTTTAATGTAATTAAGGTGAATCAAAAGATTTTTTCAAAAAAAGTGCGTATTAACCATTGCCAGCGATCTCAAAAATTTACCAAACTATGCTTCTAACGGTGCTCTATTCCATGTTATTAATTATTAATTTTGGGATATTTACCCTAGGGGCCGGATTTGTGCCCACGCACAGTACGTACGAAGCACTGGAATTGCAGCATATTGACCTGGTACATTTATTTTGCCTTTGGATATTACCTCTGCTAGTTAGTTAAAGACAAAAATAAATATTTCACTTCATTCTTAGATGTTGCGGTGTTGTCAAAGATATTAAAATACAAGAGTCGGAGAGTCAGCGGTCTACTACCTAATGTAAATAGTTTGAATACGGAAAGAATTAGTTGATTTTTTGAAGGCATGCTGTAGTATTGGTTAACAATATTGGCGACGCCAGGAAACAGTCCCTAAAAAATGCAGATATATATTTACACATTTCACATCTCTTATATTTCAATATCTTGGAGTGTTGTGCTTCCTCTTTCAATAATACAACAAGTATGTAATACAACAATATAGTATTTGTTGGCGAATTTTAAATAATGTGTAATTTGTATTGTTTTCAGATTTTGTGGACATTTTCGATTTACCTGGAATCGGTTGCCATCTTGCCACAACTGTTTCTGGTTTCCAAGACGGGTGAAGCAGAAAGTATTACCTCACATTATCTGTTTGCTCTCGGTTCTTACCGAGGACTCTACCTCTTCAACTGGGTAAGTTACTTCCGTACTTCATTTATACTCTTGTACCTCATTTTTAGTATTCAGACTTTACAAATTTAACTTCAACAACTTTACCAGAAACAACTGACAAAGATCAGTCAACAGTGATATAGCTGACAACGGCCAGTGTTGCATGTAGTATAAAATTGGGTAAAATTCAATCAAATTGGGCCAATAAAAATGATTATTTTGTTTGAGGTTATTTGCAGACATAAAATAAATAAGGTAGCTGTTGCTGTTTTGATAGTTTGCCATACTTGCATAGATTATAAAAATAATTAACATTTTACAATTTCTCTAGAACTGAGCGCTAATACTTGATACAGTGAAACCCTCTTCAGAAGTTTTCATGCTTAAGAAGTTTAGTTTTTGGTTTCCCTTTGAATGGCCCAATTTAGCCCTCAAATAAGGGAGCATACATTAATTACGTCAGCAATTTTTTTTCCAATCTAGACCCCTCCCCCTCCCTTGGTGAGATAAATTTGGGCCACTTTGTATATTCTTTTTAAGTAAGGAGGCATACATTAATTACATTAGCTCAAAAGAAGGGGGGGGGGTCCAGCAAAATCTCACGTTACTTGAAAAGAATATACGAAATGGCCCAAATTTATCTCACCAAGGGAGGGGGAGGGGTCTAGATTGAAAGAAAAACTGCTCACGTAATTAATGTATGGGCTCCCTAACGTGAGATTTTGCTGGACCCGCGGCCCCTTTTGAGCTCACGTAATTAATGTACGCCCCTAAGGTTTTCCCGCTTAAGGTGTTTTTTTTTCCGGTCCCTTGGAAAACTTCTTAAGATAATTACACTGTATTTCCATTGGGAATTTGCAACAGAGAAATCTCTTGGAAAAGCCTTTTGTATAGATTTCTCCTAAGAATTTCAGACAACTTTTAAAGTACAAATGAAAAAGTTCTTAAAAAAAAATATAAAAAGTTCTTTATTTAAAACCACTTTTTTATACACGTCGACCGGTTTCGGTTGATCTCAACGTTTAGATTAACTGAAATCTGTCAATGTGTTTTGTCAAATAAAGTGGTTTTGAACAAAGAACTTTTACATTTATGTAATGTCAAGCCACAAAGTGTTTCCTTTCTTTGATAACTTCTAAAGTGTATTGTGACAAACGGTCTAAGATCATAAAAATAGTGTAATGAGCACACCACACTCTCATCAATAATAAGTGTAATTTTGGAAACGGAGTGTAACTCTGATTTTGTGTTGCAGGTTTACCGCTACATGGTGGAGAACCACTATGATCTCATAGCCATTGTCGCTGGCGCCGTACAGACAGTACTCTATTGTGATTTCTTCTACCTGTACATTACTAAAGGTAATTTTATTGTATCTAGCTGCCTGACAAAACAGAGCACTAACCAAACAGTACATTGAAGAAAAGTGGAAAAAACATACCCAACCAAATCTATTATTATATTGTGTTTTGTTACTGTTCTATTTTATTCAGTTAAAAATTCTATTTAATACTGTACTTTTAATGTCACTAAAATGTCATGTGGGGTTATGTGATGTGATGAAAGAGGAAGGCACCGAACTGAATGTTTTAAAATAATGCTTTTTTGTAATGTTGGAGGCAAATGCCCACGTTTTCATTGGGTACTATTTGAATTTAGGAAAATAGATTTCTTAGAAAACAACAATTAAACTAATACATTATAATTAACCTTAAGAGGCAAGTCTTGTTGAAGTGTTGAAAAATTGTGCCAATGCATGGTCCAAAGTACCGCCAATTGCAGTGTTGACTCTAAACATTCATTTTTCCTGGGATATTACCTCTAGTATGGTATTGTCAACATATTGACTTTAACGAAAATATCTTTGTATTTATTGCATTAATCAGCCATTCATTTTATAACATTATTTCTAAATTAGAAGTGAAACAATTTCCTGCTCCAGTTCCTGCATATTTTATCTAGAGAGATTATCTAATCAATATAATTTATTTACAACGGTTGAATCAATAAATGAACACTTATCTTGAGAAGAACAAAATTATCAACAACAGTGATCTCGCATATGTGGCAAATGTTTGGGGGCGGTGCCTGGAATGTCAAGGTGAGACCCAAACGGTTGCACTGGATATTTCCAAGAACTTTGACCGGGTCTGGCACCGAGAACTTGTCAAAAAACTGCCTTCTTATGGACTTCAAGCATCCGTGTGTACATGGATTGCTGTCTTTTTAAATAGGATGATTCAGACAGTTGCTTACAGTTTCACCTCTTTTTCGCATTCGACAAATCCTGGCATCCCACAGGGATCGGTTCTGTCTCCGACTTTGTTTTTGTGTGTTCAAATCACGTCGGGGTCACCAATATGGAAGGGGTTAATCTTACCAAATCAACACTTTCATATGTGTCACGGGAGTTAAATAAATGATTAGAAGGTTTTAATTGATACTCTTTTATTGTAATAGTCAAACACAATCGCGAAACAACATTAATATCAGAAAGTTGCGGGGCTAAATCTGATAGCTGTACACACCAGGACAATTCGGGACGGAATGATTTTGCGGTAGCATTTGGAACTACATCTAGTCTTTCCGGTGTGACCAGCATTCAAAATTGCCAGTACATAAAATAAATTGTACATTAAACAGTACCTTGCCATAACCTTTTGACATGTGCATCAATTCATTGTTACAAGGATGACAGTACAGTCCAAGATTTTTGTTTGACAAGCCTCCAAAGGGCACATAAACTCCAACGGCTCGGAGGGCTTTGAAGCAGAGAATGGGCAATTACGTCGAGAGTGTTTCCTCTTGGTGTAAAAGAACTACTCGTCGAATATGTTTCATCTCTTGATTAGGTCTGAAAGGAATCAAAATAAAAATCTGATCTCCTTCAACGGAATCAATCTTCCCAACAGGCCTTCCATTGATATGCTTGGTGTAACTCGTAAGTGACCAGTTCAAGTACAGTGGCTCCGTCGAAGCCAGAGTCAAGTTAGCCTCTCAGAAGCTGGGCGGACTGTACAGGGCCCGCAGATACTTTAATAGCACACAACTGCTGACCCTGTACAAATCGCAAGCGAATTCCGTCAGGGGCCCCAGAAAACCTACAATCGGACCAAACAACTCGACAACATACAACGCACTTCCTTTGAAAAGTAGTTAAAAACAATGAATTTTATTTTATTTTATTGGTTAAATTGAGTTCAGTTTAGGTTAGCGTTTATATGTCTTAGTCATAAGCCACTAGCTATAAGTCTTAGATGTAAGTCACTAGTAATAATTGTAAATCTTAGTTGTAAGCCAGTAATATTATTATTTTATGTATTTATTTGTACAGCGCCCTTGAGGTGATTTTTCGCGAAAACGGCGCTATATAAATTAGCCAAATATTATTATTATAAATACGTTAGGTTAGGTAATGGACTAGTTTTCATAACTTTTCAAAGTGGTGTTAAAATACCACATTGTAGAGTTGTCGTGGAACCAAAAAAAGATAAAATTTCCGGTGACGGTACTTTTTAGCTTGAAAATACATATTCTCGGAGAATACAATAATGCCTGTCTGACGACCTTAAGATAAGAGTTAACGAACATTTAATTGTTAAAAGATACTTAAATTCAAGACCTTTACACACCATTAAATTTGTTTAGTAGTTTTGAGGCAACGTTGAGTAAATAGGCAATGTGTCTTATGTTGTGTTGTGTTGGTTCAGGTTATAGCAGATTATTATCAAAGCAGTTATTGGAAATTAGCCAACGATAAATGCATGGATTATGTAGGCTATATTGATTAAGCTTTGTGTGATTATTTAATGACTTTATGAATTTAATCTTTCAAATTGTATATTTATTAGCTTAAAAAACTTACGAGAAGGAAGTGCAATAATATTTATTTAAAGCTTGTTTATTGATACACTTTTTTTTATCTGATCATTTCATGTTTCTCAAAGGATTGGCAGAGTGGATCGAACTCCACACATTCTAGTTCTTACAAAATCCAAGGTCTTTTCGCACTTCTTCATAGGGCTCCAATAAACTTAAACCCCCCTTTTAATCTTCAACCCTTTTTAAGAGAGGGTCTAATTTGAGAAGTTTGTAAGTTAGCTGTCTTGCCCGACTTGCTCGGTAAGGTTAAGGAATCCACAATGACTGCGCTACTTTTCTGCGCAGGGTCCTCAGTTATTGCCAATTCCAGGCCCAGGTATTTTTCATTATCTAGATTCTAGAATGTTTGTTTCTCCTTCTATTTGTAACGGTTTATGCGATGGTGTTATTCTTTTAGGTGAGCTTAAAGTCATGTAACTGGTTTTTCAAATATTTATTGTTACTTCGGTCAGTGACTGAGTTGGCATGCGTTTGGGTCCCACACAGGCGTCCTGTGTTCGATTCCAGATTTTCAAATATTGTTGAGTAATTCGTAACCCGGGAATGTTTGTCTTTCTTTTAAAGAAAGAAGTATGTATATTTTTAATGATATTAATACTGTGTGTTTTATATGTTCCAGTGCTGAAGGGGAAGAAGCTGCAGCTGCCAGCGTAGACGCTTGGTGCCGGAGTCTTGTGGCTCCAGAACGTACTCGCCCTGGCGGTCTTGTCTTCACTTTCGATAGAGAACCACAAATAATTAACAAGTTCATTTCATTCGTCATTTTTACAAAATTAAATGTTTTATTATTGATTTTTTGAAACACACCATGTATTTGACCATAATATTATTTATCATTAACAAAATAATTGTGAATGTTCTCTGAGTTAATCCAATTTGAAAATTACGAAAGGGAGTCTTAATTTCTATGCCCTTTATACTTTAAGAAATAAATTAGTCTTAAATTAATTGTCTTAATTGTTAAATTATGTCTGTTGAATGAAAAGAAACGTTTACTTAGTGCCACTTTTTGTTTTACTTATTATATACATTAATGCCAAATATAAGATTTGAATGTAATTTTGTAACACCTTAATCCTCCAGCATGTGATAAACTGATGAGTTAAACTTTTTGGTTTACGCGCTGTTGATAGAATATAAAATTCACTTATTTTCTCTGCATTCTTGGTTAGAGTTATGTTGGAACAATTAGAACCTGCATTTGTTAGCGTTTTAGCAGCTGTGTCACCACCGCCGCATTTCACAATCGTTCAGTCATGAAAATTATTTATTTTTAACTTGTGTACTCTCCATTGTTCAATTATATATTTATCATTACCAAATAAAGGCATTGAGTTATTGTCGGATGGTACAACATTGAATTATTATGTATTTTAATTTTATTGATAAAAGATTGGAACTGTGTAGGAGTATTTCCATTAGATAAATGTTGGATGACAAATAAATATTCAATAAGAAGATTGTTATTATTTTCCGCACAAAACAAAACATCATTCCTTTATCGCCTGCTTTGTAATTTAACCTAATTACAGAGCGCCTGTGTGAACAGGTGTTATATTACTCTCTTCATGAATACCTTGACTGATTGAGTTTAAAAACAATAATAGATGCGGTGAAACTCTTTTAAAAGGTAGATATATGGTATACATAATATCATTTTACTGTATCATGTTAAGCCTCAAGTTGTGGACGCCACTCCTGTCATATGATCAGAACAAAACTCAATAGAACAAACCGATTATGATACATTTTTATGATTTTAGATATTCACGGCCAAAAAGTATTATAGTGATTGGGAGATGTCCCTGATGATGCGACACTGTAATACTGTCTGACACGTTGGCTAAAGAAGGAGGTAGCGCAACTTGAGGTGATTTTTCACACAAACGACACTATACAAATCATCATCATCGTCAGTATTAATAGCCTTGCCTCTGTCATACACACTCGATTCACAAATAGATACAAACGGAAGTGCTGCCATCTATATTATTATGTTAAAAAACCTACTTTTGTAATTCAGTTTCGAATTCAAGAATTCGTCAAAGGATGACGCCACTTACGTTAGCAGGTCGAATGAGGACGTGCCCCCCCTAAGTGTAAGTACTACAGATTTGTAGAATTTGAGTGTCTCTCCGGATATGGAAAGATTGACGGTAATACTTAGAGTTGTGAATAATAGTATCACGTATCTATATATTACATATGACGTCATTGCCTGTCGCGGTTACTTTGTCCCAGTGACTAGCTGTCACTGGATCACAGTGGATCTGGCTATTTTTGGAACCAGTTCCTATCGAATTTATAAAATGGTCACCGACACTCAAACTGGACGAAGCCGAACCAAAAGCCGCCTGCAGGGCTTAGCAGCAAAAACCTGCGGAGTGGATTTTTAACTGCTAGTTCATATTATCATTTAATACGGCATAATACCCCAAAAATAAACCACTATGATGTGGTTTTATGGATTTTATGATCTAATCTTCTCACCTTGAATTTGTGGGTTGGATTAGGCCATATGTTAATTTCAGTTTCTAAGGGACTGAAAAAACCAAATTTAATATCGGTAACCTTTTAAGGGTTTTGATGTACAGTCTTCTTTCGTATGGTGGAGGGGTACATCTAGGTCTGCGAGTCAATTTTGCATTGCCCTGTGAACCTCATCAATCCCTCCAGGGAATGAATGGAGTGGGCATTTTTTCGACCACATGTTTGGTGGTCTGCACCGTACCGCATTCACACATCGCCGACTCTAAGGTCCCATGTATGCAACATGTGGGCACAGCGGCTATGAGGGACCAGAAGATCTGGCGGACCAGGGTTTACAAGCAGGGAGAACTCAGGCTGTCTCTCAGTGACGTGGTGTAAGAGATGGGCATTTCCCACGTTGGCTGATTGCCACTCATGTTTCCACCAATATTCTGGAGTGAGAGATAATTAGAGGAGCCTCTCTCTTTCTACCCAGAAGGGTTCGTGGGATTTCCAAGTGATGAGAGATGACATTATCGTGCAAAGATATTGCGCTTTTTTGCAGCGCCCTCTTGTATTCCCTCAGTGTTGCAATCTCTCGCCTTATAATTGGCGAGCTACATTTGCAAGTACGTGGACCCAAGGGAGAGGAGTAGAATTTAAAGTCCCGCTGTTGAATCGCACTGTGTTAAACGTCGACCATGGAAGTGTGGGCGCTTCTAGCTCATAGTGAAGCACAATAATCAGCTGTTAAGAAAACCAAGGCAACGGATGCGGTTCTGAGCGTGTTGGCATTGCGTAGTTATAGTCCCAGCTAGCTTATTGACAAGTTTAGCCTTGTCCTGATTTTTTGCCCACCGTTTCCATGTGTTGCCGGTAGTTTAGGCTCCTGTACAAAGCGACTGTAAGCTAGCGTGGATGGGGATCATGGTAAGTATTTTTTTCAACAAACTGAATTGTAGTGTGAAACCCTCATACAAGGTTGCCACGTAACAAGTCTTGTTGCTGAATGCTGCTATAATATAATATTTTTTGAAAAGGCAACTTAAGACCATTGTTTGCCGGCGACCGAACTAGATCTTCAATAATCTCATTCTCATGTCTTTCGTTTGTCCCTTTCTAACGAAATATTGTATTTGCGGTGTGTAGCGGGGAGGCGGGAAGGGAAGATTTCTATGTAGTAGTATTTAGTTGCAGCGCTAGCGAGCAAAATATGGTGTTATAGAGTTTTAAAGAAAAGGGCGCGTAATTATTATGTAACATCATTTTATCGGAGAATACGAGGAATGATCTTTTTGTGTAGTGCCTTGAAATTAACGGAGATATTATATTGTTATAGGAGATACGGGAATCGGATGCATGACTGTAACGATGCATGACTGTAATGACATGTAAATAAGTAAAATAGAGCGTTAAACAAAATAAGGCATTTATTTCCATGCCCGAATACTTGCACGAAGACGGTGCAATGCCCCTTTTGTTGATAATATCTTTAGCGACACGTCCTATAATATGGGAGACTCCCGACATATTTCGTAATGGTGTTAGTGTGTCCGGTGTCCGGCGTTTGGACGTGTACACAGTAAAAACGCGAGAAACCACCGAAACAAAATTTTAATTTTATATGTCAATATATTTTTGTCAAGACGAGAAATCACCCTTTTGCTTAGTTCATTCAATATTAGCTGAGACATGTATTTTTTGTTAGAAGAGCTCCGGAAATAATAATGATAATATTATACAATTCTGCAAGGAACTCTAGGAAATATCTATGTATAAAAATCAATGTATGTTTGCTTGTATGCATGTTTGTTCCATATGCGTTGCTAAACCAATCATCCTATTGCGATGAAATTCTGGGGATTTGATGTGCGCATGCCCGCGATGGTTAATATATATAGTGGTGAGATTTTTTTATATGAATACCGCACAAGAGTCCCAACTGCTCCCATCTGAAGCAAGTGAGATGCCTCACGGCATCCCCAATTGGGGTATGCTGTGAGGCTGAAGGTAGTGGGGAGGGGAAAGAGATCAGGAAGAGGAAGGTGGGGAAGTACCTGGCTATTCAGATCTGGTCACCAAACACGGCTAATGCCATTTCAAGCAACGTTTCAATTCTGAATGGTGGTCTTACATCAGGGCGATACTGAGAGTATCTTCCACTCTGGAACGTGCCGCAAATATACTAGGTATATATGCTTTAAGTGGCTCGCGAGCTGTTTGAAAACTGAATGTATCGGGACTGAATTTATGGAATGCGGGAGGAGGGAGGGGAGTTAGCAGGACGGGAGAAGCAGAAGATGGGAGTGGAGAGAGGGAAGGCAGAGTGGGAAAACGTGAGGAGAAGGGTACGAGAGAGAGGAAAGGGAACGGGACGAATGGGAAAGGACACGCAGGGAGAAACAATGTCTTTATTAAGTGACATTGCAACGCATGCCGGGAACTCGCCAGTAAGAAATAAAATATTGTAACTTTAGTAAACTTAAATTCAAAATAATAACAATTTCAATTCTCAGCGAGTTAATTCCAAGGAAAAGTTTATCAATATAATGTCGTAGAAGACGTAGAATATTTTTGGAATAAAAAAAAAACAGCAATAAAAACGTCTATAAAAAATTGAGTGTTAATACTCATTTTGGGAGACAGGTATGGGTGCCGCAGCCCAGGGAACCATTTATTGGATAACAAACACCTCTGCTACAGCTCACACCAAGTGGTTCGCTACGTTTAGTGACTTAGCAGGGGTGCCCGAGCTCATGGGGTGAGGTTTGTTCGGGTCTTGGCGGCGGATGCATCTGCCCACCAATTTCATGGCAGGCCAGATTGGGAGAGACTGGTTGAGGGATACCTCTTGATTTCTCCAGTAGGGCTCACTCGGAACATCGCCTTTCACCGCACGGGGAGGAATAGAATCATTCGTCCGTCACTCCTGGACGCACTGACCCCAGATTCCAACCCACCCCTTCTACCTTTTTATTTATTTCCCAGAACATCCTCTCCTTCCTTTCCTAAAAATACCCTCCACTCAGCATCCCCGAAGATGACATAGGCCCTGAGGAGAATTATTTTCTTCTGGGCATGTGTGGAGCTATTGTATAAAAACATAATATTGTCCTTTGTTAATATGTCAGATTTGAAAGTCAAATAATATGTGCAATTTCACATTCAATTATTCTGTAAAGTTCCAAAATCGGCGTCTCGGAATTTACTATGTATATATATATTTGTTTTCTATACATACGCGTCAGGGATCTCTTTTTACAGCTGTTTTTAACATTAGCTCCAAAGGAGTAAGTACCTATTGAGGGGTATTGCTCCCACTGCGATGCAAGGCGATGTTCAGAGAGAGTACCTACGGCTGGAGACGTCAAAGAGTTTCCCTCAACCATTCTCTCCCGATCCGGCCTGCCATGCAGCTGGTGGGCAGACGCATCCGCCACCAAGACTCGGACAAACCTCACCCCATGAACCCGGGCAACCCTGCTAAGTCACCAAACGTAGCGAACCATTTGGGATGACCTATGGCAGAAGTGTTGGTTATCCAATAAATGGCTTCCGGGGCAGTGGTACGCATACCCGCCTCGCATTCAGTCTAGGTACCTACTTTCATTCTCCTCTGCCAGTTCCCATGCCTCACTGCCATAAATACCTAGGTAGGTAGGTACCCCGATATCGTAGAAAATATTTAAAAAATAAAAGCTGAACTGCAAAAAATGATAATCTTACTACCTACCAAGTAAACACAAATACGTTGAATATGGTTCTCGATTTTTTCGATAAAAATGAAGAGTTCTAAAACGATTCTAAAACAACGAACACCTGCATACTGTCAACAAACAAAGACATAGATACACCCAATGTTAATGTATGGCGATTGAGTTATGTATGTATTAGTTTGTCTGGCGCGATTTTACTCCTTCCCCCGGTCCGCGCAAGCTACCCCGTACAAGCTGCCCCGTCCGGCTGGCAAATGAGTGGATGAGACAACAACAAAAAACCTAAGTAATTTTACTACAAATCTGCGCGAATCTAAATTCGGTTTTTTACACGAATAAAACTGTTTTCAGTGCAGAATAAAATTTTATCATATACTTCATCATATTTCTGACTCAGGATGTGAGGAGTTTTTTTAAAAAATTGCGTCCATATGCCCAGAAAAAAATTCCAAAGTTGCCTCCTAAATTCATGGATAAATCGTCTTCTTTTGGGGCCTATATTTTATAATTTAAAGCAAAAATCGAAAATCGGATTCACATCCTAACTGTATACATGCCTAACTTATCATTTAAAAAAAAGAAAAAAACAATTAATTTGATATTTTAGCCGTAAATCCAAAACAAAATTTTGTATGAAACAGGCCACGCATGCATTCCTCTTAATAATACTTCATATTATTTGTTGAAATATTATTTATTTCTTATAAAATCATAACAATAAAAAACTACATGTACTTAATCCTGAAAAATGCAGTCATAATTATTAAATATTACTTAAATATTTTGCAGTCGTTTTTGAATGGGAATCAAAAATTCTTAAATATCTGAGTGATGTACGGCGATAGCTCAGACACGTGCACTTCTTCCTGCAAAAGAAAACAAAATATTACAATTTGAAACTTAATGATTTCACCATACTCACAAAACATCAAAATGATATTTTTTAAAACATCTCCAATTCGTCATTCACAATAATCTATCTATGTATGTAGGAGTGTCTGTGGCGGGCGGCCAAAAAACCATCCCCCTTTCCCACCTCTTGAAGCAGAATTTTGATACTTGATGACTTGCACACTTGATGTTCAAAAAAAAAGAAAATTACTGTCTACAAAAGATTTAGAAATACTCTGTAGACCAATGTCACGAAATCAAAAAACCAGGGATACATTTTTCAATACCTCAGAATTGCATGTATTTGATGGGCTGGTACTTAATTTATTAAAAAACTAGCTGACCTAAAGAAACACAACGCCATCTGCTGTATGGTTACCCAACCTTTATAACCAAGTGTTTTTTCAATAAATTAACTCACACCGCCATCTGTTAATTTGCATACAAATCAAATCCACACCGCCCGCTTGGCACCACATACGTGTCCACCACATAGAGACATTCTCCTTTATATATATTATATATTACAACCAATTTACACAAAACCTTGACAAATTATATACCTAAATCTTCCTCATGAATCACTCTATTGGTGAAAACCGCATGAAAATCCGTTCAGTAGTTTTTGAGTTTATCGCAAACAGACAGACAGACGCGGCGGAGGACTTTAATTTATAATATGTAGAGATGTAATGATTGTTTACCGTGAGAGTTGTGTCCCTGTTCCGGAGATTGACTATCCCTGACTTGAGAGAGTTGTCATCCAGCACAATGGTGTAAGGAATTCCCCACTCGTCGTTTCTCTGAAACTAATTTTAAGGATTTAAATAAGTCTTAAGAGGAATATAAACGCTAGAAATATTTCGATTCTCACGCCTGCAAAATTTTAAAATCGAGTGTCTTTTTTGCACGAGGCAAGTGAGCGAAAAAGTGGTTTTTATTTATTTTGTCCATAATTTTATAAGAACGAAAAAAAGTTAGAACATACAAAACCTCAAAAATAGTCTCAGCCATAAAGAGGTATTTTTTTTAAATTGTTTCTTTTATCACTTCATAGTTAAGTCATGAAAAAACTTTTTTTTTGTGGTTTACGCTTATATTTTTTGTTATGTAAATAATAATTTTATTGTAATTCTAATACATAGAAAAGCTAGTAAAAGCTTCGGTTTATCCGTAGCATATTTTTTGATGAGTATTAGCCGATTTGTCATAGAGATTAATCTAAATAGTATATGTATAAACAGGATTTCACGTATAACTTCATCTTAAGGTAGAACCTCCCCTGAGATCATAATTCAGGCAAAGTTCGCCAATTAAAAATATATACATAAACAAAAAACTTCTAAGAACATTGTTAAGGGTACATACTTAAAAGAATTCATAATCTGTTATGTGACAGTACATATGCAATATGAATATGATTAATACGTTACAACAAGACCTAGGAGTTACCTTATCACAAGACTTGAAAAGGAAACCGCGTATCGCTGGGATTGTCAAAAGAGCAAATTCATTAACATATTTGATCAGAAAAGCCTTCCTTGACATAACATCGGACATGATGTTAAAAATATACAAAACATATGTGCGAATGGAATATGCTTTCCAAATATGGAGTCCGTATGTTGCAAAAGATAATCTAAAATCTAAATGGAGAGAGTACAGAGATTTACAATTTAAAATACAAAGAGCTTTGAAGGATCGGCAATATGAAAACAGGTTCAAAGAACTTAGATTACTAAATTAAAACAAATAAGAGGAAGGGGTGACTAGATAGAGACTTTCAAAATTATATCTGGACATTACAGTTGCCCTGGCATCCAAGAAATCTTCACCACCTACAAAAATATAAATCTCCGTGGACACAATTTTTTTTTTAACAGCAGATATGAGCACATCAGCAGAATGCTGCCTGTTCATTGTATAAACAAAACACAGTGTGCAATTAACACGCGGTAGAATTGAAACCTTCAGAAAAGTTTTTTTTTTTTTCCAGTCTGGCATTAGGCCTGGTCTCCAGGCTTTGATAATTTGTCTCCTTTAGCAGTTCCACGTGATGCATGAATTTCGGATATATTCCGTATGATCGCATGTAAATATACCTTAGGAATTTTTTTAAATTTGTTCAATCATATTTATGTATTTAAGTTGATAAGGTATCCAGACAGTACTAGCGTACTCCAGCTTGCTTCTGACCACTCCGTTGAACATGGTGGTCATTGCTTCTATGTTATTGAATTGTTTGCAAGTTCTAATTACAAAACCAAGAATTTTGGAGCAAGCTGAAGTAAGCTGCACTATATGATTTGAAAACGTCAGCCTGGGATCAAAGATCACCCCAAGATCTTGATGATATTTATGCGTGTTAGTACTTCTCCATTCATTCTATACTGGTAGAATAACGGATTTTGTGAACGACTATAAGTCATAACGACGCATTTTTTTATATTGAAGTATATTATATAATGACCATTTCATGATTGAATCGACGTCAGCCTGCAGTTTGGAATAATCATCATCTGATTCGATTTCCATCATCAGTTTCATGTCATCCGCGAATAGGAGACACAAGCTATGATGTATGCAGTCCTGAATGTCATCTATTAGAATAAGGAATAACATGGGACCAAGATTCGATCCTTGAGGAATTCCTGACAGAGCTACGAATTTATGGGAGTCGTATCCATTTACATTTACATACTGGCTTCTATCTTTTAAATATGACGCAAAAAATATCAGTAAGGGTTGATTAAAATCTATTTTGTGGATCTTTCTTAAGAGAAAATTGTGATCTACTCGGTCAAATACCTTTGCGAAATCCGTGTAGATTACGTCCGTCTGATACCTACAGTCTAGGCCTTTTGCTACCCGTCGAGAGAAAGTTGGTTACCGTTGATAACTAAAGTAGACAAGAGTGGGGAGGCTACGAAGCACCGCACAAAGAGAAGACCGATTATATCTCATTCTCGCAGGTTAAATCCTATAGATGGTATATGTTGTCTCTTTTTAGTGTCGCTATTTTTCATTTCACCGAGTTTCAAATCACAATGGTGCTAAAGAAGTTTTGACTTCAATAATATTTCCCTAATTACCTGATGGGGAAGAGTATCCTTGGCACAATCAGGAAGACAGGCAGTTGAGATTCCGGACTTCCTGAATTGTTTGGTGAGGTAAAAAGCCAATTGCTCCAATTCCATAGCTGTTGTAGGATCTAAATTGGATTTAAAGATATCATCGTCATTCCGTTGTAATAATCATATTTCATTAGATGCAAGTAGGATTTTTATTAGGAGTATCGGCTGTAACCTGATTCAAATTAGATTTAAGTGACTAACCATCATGCCGTTCTTCGCAGGGGCAGGCAAAGAGGACGCACTGCCAAACAACTCGGTCATGGCCCGACTCGAGTATCTGATTCGCTTGATCGTACCATGTCTTCCTGACTTCTTCTATCATTCACATTTGTGTTATATAGTCTCCTTACACTCCTTTATTCGTTTATTCGCTCTACACCCACTGAGGATCCTTTTCTTAATCTTACTCATCACGCATATGCGTTCTTTGCGGATATCCACATTTCTCTCACAATCATACATGGTTTTACAACACATATGCCTAGGGATATCATTTCTATAGCATTCAGTAATATAACTAACATCTATTAGTCTATTAATTAGTCTATTTGTTTAATATTATGCAGGGAATATTATAAACTGTAAGTAAACATTACATAAGCGCATATTATTAAGCAAGTAAACATTAAACATAAGGGGTCTAGGTAAATTGACCGAATTGCAATTTTTCCAAATCAATTTTTTTAATTCAATTGTTCGAAATGCAATTTTTGGAACTTCAATTTTTGGAACTTCAATTTTTGGAACTTCAATTTTTGGAACTTCAATTTTTGGAAATTCAATTTTTGGAACTTCAATTTTTGGAACTTCAATTTTTGGAACTTCAATTTTTGGAAATTCAATTTTTAGAACTTCAATTTTTCGAACATCAATTGACCGAAACACTAGTTTTTCGATTTGATATAAGTATGTACACAGCACGTACAAGAGTATTAATTATAGGATGGACAACCTAACCTAAAATGGAGACCAAAATTTCATTTACATTTTTTACTCCAAATAATGTCAGGAATCACTGGTTAAAGTAAGTCAATTACGTCCCTTAACACCCTGTATAAAGATAGCAGCCAATAATAGGTGCGTTAAGAAAATGAAGATAATTTTGGTAGTTCTTAGTCGAAGTATGATACATTTAAAAGTGGTCGAATTGGATATAGGTTCCGTAGCTCAGTTGGTAGAGCTGTTGCCATGTAAGCAAAGGGTCCTGGGTTCAAGTCCCAGTGGAGCCAATATCTTTTTCTGATTTTTCTGTCTTCAGATTTTCGATTGAATTTCGCTAATATTGTCTTCATTTAATTAAATATTATAATGTGAGATTTTACTCATAAAGTTAAAAATAAAAATAAAATAATATTTCTGTTTATTGGTCTAATCATAAATATCTTGTTAAAAAGAAATATCCTACGTCCTTGTGGAGCTATGGGAAAGTTTTAAAGAGAGTAGGAAACATAATATAACATTTTTACATCAGAAAGTTAAAAATAAATAAAAAATTTAAAAGTTGATACAAATTTGAAAAATATGTCTTTCTGCCAATTGCTGTTCGAAAAATTTGTCTTTCGAAAAGCTGAAATTCGAACAATTGATTTCGAAAAATTGAATTCGAAAAACATGTCTACTCCCAAACATAAGTACATATTATTATATACCTGAACTAGAAGCAGCAAAAATACATTTGTAGGGAGCTAGTTTTCTATGTATTCTCAGCACCGGTTTCTTGTGAACAGAATCTGAGTCAAGCGCATCACTAAACAGTCCCACCACCGCACATTCCAGGGACAATTCACTCCTAATGACCATCGGGATGACAGATTTTCTTTGATGCCGAACCTAGAAGAAATTAATAAAGACAGATTAATAATAATTTTGGTTTGGTTTGCCATATTGAGCAATAATTTAAGTGCCCCCCTGCATCCAGTAGATAGTGAACTGATCTATTTGATTTAAGGTTGAGCAGAAGTGCTACACTAGTCTCTGTAATCCTAAACGCCAGGAGACGGACGAGGAGTGCACAGGTGGGAAACCAATATATAGCGTATATAATATGTAAAACGCAGACAAATGTAAATAATAGTTAATTAATGGTGAGCATTTGAATGTTGCTGTCCTCATTATCTCAAAACTTAGTATTTGGAGATGTCTGACTAATATTGTAACACTTACGGTCAAATCAACGTCTGAATCTTCATCTAAAGACATCACGGATATTTTTTCTAAAATTTGATTTCCCCAGGAGAAGTTAGCCAGCACGTTGACACTGGTTATTTTCTCATCGGCAGACTTGGTGACTTCGCCCAGTAGATATCTTCCCGGAAAAGCTGACATCTAATAAAAAAAAAAAACTTATATTTTCGTCACATTGAAAAAATTTAATAGCTACAAAATTGGCAAAAATATTTTTGCTGGATAATATTGTGCCATTTAACTGTTTACACATACGTAAAGGAAATGTATTCCCTTTAAATTTGAATCCTATAGTGTCAGTAAAGCCTCGTTCTGATTGGGCAAGTATTTTAGTTGAGTAGCGAGTATTTTAGTAACTAAACGTTTCCGAACACCATACATTTTGTAGTAAGTAGGAGCATTTTGGTTAGTCAAGTGGCGAGTTACTCGCTACTCGACTAAATTACTTGCCCAATCAGAATGGGGCTATAAAATGCAAATATTAATTGTCACTTGTTTTATTATTCTATTATTTGATTGTAAAATATCAGTTAGTTAGTAAGAAGAAACCAAAGATATTGAAATATAAGAGATGTGCTATCCGCAGTTTTTACTGGGTGGGACTGTCTTCCTTGTGCTGATATTGTTTACCAATAAACGAATACACCAAAGGAAGGAATAATTAATGAATAAACTAAACGAATGTTAAACTAAATGAATAAATTATTTCCTAATTAAAACTATATTGATAACCAATAATAAAGCACACCTTCAAAAAATCAATGAAATGAACAATTTCTTTTTGTATGCAAACTACTCCTATTAGGTAGCAGTCCGCCGATAGTCGCGGGGACATCATAGCACATCTCTTTTGTATTTCAATATCTTTGGAAGAAACCATACAAATGAAAGTGATATAAATAAACATAAACGTCATATTTTTGTTAAAAATCTTAGCAACACAAGTTTTATTTATTAATTAATAAAAAGGAATTAAGCCTCCACATATTATATATAATTGTGATTGGTTTTTGCTCCTAGGTCATGCAAAAGACTTCGCCCACTTTAATAACGGTCCCTATTAGTAGAGTTTTTCCCATTGTTGACAGCAATGAGAATATGTGCAAAAATTTGACATCACAATTATTATTTTATACCTATGCCATATAAATTCATTCCTTTGAAATCCACAGGGCCTGTAAAACCTGATTTCGACTAACAAACTCTAACTCTAACACGTGGACTGGTATTTCAAATTCTCATACATATGCGTCATGAATAGATGACGCTCGTCTTTTAGTCACACAATCGGTTGGCATGTATACATGATGCTCGTCTAAAAAGGGTTAAGAAAGGTCTTTGAAATTGTACATTTTTACATGAAAAAAATCTCTCCCCAACCTCCCCCACACAAATTTTAATAAAAATCGGCTGAGAATTTCAAGGTGGCCACCGAAATTTCGCATTTTGACTTTATGTTCGAGTTCATCTCCCACCTAACCTACCCAGTCCTCCTCTACAACATTTTCAACCGAAATTGATCGAGAACTCTAGAATTTCAAGATGGCTGTTGAAATATTGTATTTTGATTTTAGATTCGAATTTATCTCCCACCTGACCTCCCCTATACCTTTCATACACACTTTCATAGATATTTTTATAAATAATATAACATGTTTCAAAAAACATCTCCACAATTTGTGCACTTAAAAAAAAGTTGTTGTTTTATTATTTTTCAGTAAATACTTCATAAATATTGTATACTTATTACTTATTATTATTATGTATTTCAATTTTGTATTTAAGTTTTCAAGTTATGTATAAATAATAAATACTTGCATTGTTTTTCATGTGTTTGCTTCTGTGAAAATTCATATGTGATTACTGCAGACACATTAGTCTAGGGATATTTATATTTGTATTTTAATTTATTATACATATATTACCCACAAAAATGTTTTATAAATATCCTGTTTGTGTCTCAAATAAATAAATAAATACATAGAAAAAATCATCTAAATACTAAAATATTTTATGAAAACTTCAACAGTTCTTTTTGAAAACTATAGATGGCACCATTTTTGTTGGCATGCGAAGTGGGTATGTTTGGCAGAAATTAGTGCTGGTACACCATGAATATTGTTATATCAAAAAACATGTTTTTTTAATTTACCTTCTTCCACCATAATTTTCTCTGCCTCTGCCAGTCGAAAAAGAAATGCATTCCTTCAGAAGGGGGCATATACATTTGGGTGGAAAGACACGTGCGCACCAGACTATTGAAATAACTGTTCTCCGTGATGTTATGCACATCCTGAGCCTCCGAACTCCTTGTGGAGATCTTTGCCACGCCAAACGGGAGCTGCCCGTTGCATATATCTCGAACGTTCATATAAGTCTGGTTATCGTGGCGTTTGTCGCATGTATTCTTCGCAAACAGAAATATTGATGCATCTCTGTTCGTGACATTGGAGTAAATCCATTCAGATTTTATGTTGTCTTGAAACAAAGAGCCGGACGGGCCTAATTGATAGAACAAAACATTTTTAGAATTCTTCGTCAGAATTGGAGAAAAGAAGAAATGTTTGTTAGCAATATCCAATATGTTTTTTAACAACATTTTCAGAAATAACAATAAATATAACTAATATCTCTGTAAGGTTAGTTAATTTTTATACAAACGAATGTTAAAACTTGCTAATACATGTGAAACCTGCTAAATTAAAAATATTATTTTTGGTAACAGGTATAATTATCAAGCTAGAAGAATATATTTTGGTTATTGAGATAAGTTTGTTAAGCCGTATCTGTTTTATTTTTGGTATCTTCGTGAAGCAAGTTGTCCCGTGGCTCGAGTGGTATATTGCCGGGAGGTGCTACGAAGTAATCTTCCTCAGTCAGTGCTGCATTTTTCAAAATGTCCTTCTGACAATTTCCATCAGTGACTTCGTCGTCCCTCAGAGTTAAATACCTTAAAAAAATAAATCAATATATGTATTAGATTTTTCTAGCAATTTAAATAGAAAGTTTCAAATTGTATACCATAGGCTACATTCAACTACAGTCCAAACACCGGCGTGCACTAGAACAGAACGCGAAAAGAATGTCGTGACATTGGAGCGAAGTTGCTACTCTAAAATTATTTATTTATGCTGGTATTAATCTCTTTTCATGTCCATAATTTATTTATTTTCATCTCACTAATTTATTCTTCCACGTCTTCTAAAATAAGCATTAAAATCATTTTAATTAGCGTATTTACTTTACTTTGTAGCAACCCCATCATCTGCCGTCATCTTGCAACGGGCGGTGGGCACAAATGTACTCTATTTGAAAGTAATGCGAACGATTTTCGGCGAGTCAAGTAGCGAGTATACTCACTACTTGACCAATGTGAAGAATCGTGCCCACATGCAGTATGAAGCCCTGCAATTGCAGTACCGACCTTATATATTAATTTTACCTTTGAATATTACCTCTACCGGTTTAGTTAAAGACAAAAATAAAAATGTCACTTTATCAAGTATGGTATTGTCTGCTTGTTGGCTTTAAAAATATATATATTTTTATTTATTGAAGTTTCTTGTTGGCAAAGTTAAAGAAAATATTTTATGGACCACAATTGCGTACTTCGTAACACATCTATGGTCCGAAGTTTGTAATTTTTTAAAAAATATATTTCAACTACACATAGAAAAAAAAGTATTTAATATCAAGTAATGAAATTTCTACAGATAATATCAGTAAAAACCCCATTAAAGACATATTATAGAAACGATAATGAAAATTTTTAGACTCTAGTTGCACGAAACTGCGATATTTATTTATTGATAGCCTATATATTTTTTCGCTGTATAAAAGTGGAGCTGGAGTGGAAGTGGTGGGAATTTGTTTTAACCAACCCAGAGGTATACAGGAAATAAAATGATACGGTAATTGTCCTAGATATTGGAAATTGGGTAAGGATATGAAAGGAGTTAAAATAAGATGAAAGAAGAACATTATCTTCCAGTGGGCCAAGAAATCCTTTGTGGATTTCCGACATTTGTACCCGTCGTGTGCCGGTGAACTGTGGATTTGCTAGTATTTACCTAAAATTTTATTATATTATTTTAAATATATTTCATTCGCTTTAGATTTTCTGGACCTTCTTTAGACATCTGCCCTGACGATAAACACTGTAATGCTGTCAGAAATGTTGGCTAAAGAAGGAGGAAGCGTAAAAGCGTAGGGATAATATCCCAAAAATAATTCACAATAATACTTTTGGCCGTGAAAATCTAAAATCAATAATTTTTCTGTTTGTTGGCAATTTGGGAGGCGGGAATGGGTACAGCCGCCCCGGGAACCTTTATTGGATAACCAACACCTCTGCCATAGGTCACCCCAAGTGGTTCGCTACTTTTGGTGATTTAGCAGGGGTGCCCAGGTTCATAGGATGAGGTGTGTTTAGGTCTGATGACCAGGACACACTGAACCCCAGATTCCTACCCACCCCTTAAACCCTTTTCCTTCCCAGAACCCTCCTCTCCTTCCTTTCCCTAAAACCCTCCACACAACATCCCCAAAGATGACATAGGCCCTCAGGGAAATTATTTTCCTCAGGGCCTCCTGTGTGGAGTTCATGTAAAAAAAAAATCATAAATATCTTATTAAAAAGAAATATCCTACGTTCTCGTGGAGCTTTTATTTGGTTATGAGAAAGTTTTTTAAAAGAGAATAGGAAACATAATACAACATTTTTATATCACTCCATAAGTTTCTTAAAAAATGGTCACCTGTCTTCCAGAACTGAATACATTGGCTCCACATTATCTGTGTTTATATGCAGTATCCTGTCTGCAAATAAGATGGCATCTTCCAGAGTAGTGATACCCTGTTTGTTGGCACAATCTACCAGGGACAAATGTTCCAAAAGGCTAATCGTCTCTTCATCTATTGTAGTGGGAGTGAGTGTTGGAATATTGTCTTCAACATAATTCTGAGGGATCTTTGTCTCAAATTTGAGACGGTAAGTTTTTGTGAGAATGGCCTGACTCCCAGCCAACGCACTCTTCAAGCGATATGACGTATGCGCAATGTTGCATACACTAAGTTTTGTTATGATGCTTAACATAGCAACTGTAAAGGAAAGAAAATAATATCTATAATAATTTTAGGGTGGAAAAACAGGTGTTTTATTACAATTATTATTAATGAAACTCCAAGCTTGCTCACAGGGGAAAAACGTGTTGGAAACAAGCACCTTTATGTGATACATAACAAAAATGGTGCCATGAAAATGAGCCAAGTAATCAAGGTAAACAAACATTAAATGCGAATAAAAAATACGCCTCACACAGTGGCGTAGCTAGCATGGGTGGCACCCGGGTTCGTTAATTTTTTTCCACGGTCGAGTGTCACCCCCCTGTCGGGTGGCACCCGGGGCGAAGCGCCCCCCCCCCGCTACGCCACTGGCCTCATATACATATGAAATAGGTTATACAAGTATAACGTTAGTTTAGAGTGAAAAAATCATAACGGTGTTCGGACTGGCCACGCTTATTATGAATAATTTTTAGAAAAAAACTTTAGATTCGGCTTAATTACTATAAAAGGAAACTTTTTGGCTTTGGGGCGGCGGAAAATAATGCATTTTAATTTTCAATTGCATAAAACCAAAATTCACTTCGCGAACCGACACAGCGAAAATCCACGGCCGTACTTGTCACTGTTATGTTGGTATCCTTGATAAATTAACGCCAGAATCATAAACCATGTTACACAAACCTAGCGTAGCCTCTAAACTACTTGAAAACTGGGATGTTTTTCTTGCCTTGACGCGAGTAGGCGTTATAAAGGGGCACTTTCGGGAGGAATGCAGATCCCGCCAATGTCTGGAAATTAAATAAAAAGGCACTTTCTAGATGAGAAAAGTGTGGAAAAGCTGAATAAAACAAAAATTAAGGCGCGCTCGGCAAAATTAAGGGAGATACAACCGTTCAAAGTATTTAAAATTTCACTTCGCGAACTGATATTGACAGTCCGCCCGCCATTTTGTTATAACCTAATACGCTAAACATGGTTTGTGATACAAAAAAAGTGCCCCTTTATAACGCCTACTCGCGTCAAGGCAAGAAAAACATCCCAGTTTTCAAGTGGTTTAGCGGCTACGCTAGGTTTGAGTAACATGGTTTGTGATTCTGGCGTACTATTAATTCTGTATTAGGTCTGGGATCCAACATAAGCAGTGAAAAAATGGCGAACGAACTGTCAATATCAGTTCGCGAAGTGAAATTTTAAATACTTTGAACGGTTGTATATCCCTCAATTTTGCCGAGCGCGCCTTAATTTATTTTTTATTCATCTTCTCCACACTTTTCTCATCTAAAAAGTGCCTTTTTATTAAATTCCCAGACATTGCGGGATCTGCTTTTCACCCGCACTTTCTTTTGTATCACAAACCATGTTACACAAACAAGCCCGCTAGACAAATTTCATAATTACGCGCCTTATCCCACAAAGTCGGCTACAGTCGTATTAGCTCTCGTTAATTTATCAAGGATACCAACATAACAGTGACAGGTACGGCCGCGGATTTTCGCTGTGTCGGTTCGCGAAGTGAATTTTGGTTTTATGCAATTGAAAATTAAAATGCATTATTTTCCGCCGCCCCAAAGCCAAAAAGTTTCCTTTTATAGTAATAAGGCGAATCTAAAGTTTTTTTCTAAAAATTATTCATAATAAGCGTGGCCAGTCCGAACCGATATTTACCATCATAACTTTGAGGGAGATAGGGATAAATTTCATGGCAATTTTTATTTAGAATTTTATTTTACGCAGGAATTTGGAAGCGTAATATTGTAAATTGATTGTATCAGTAAAACGTGAACCAGGGAAGTAATATAAACAGACGATTAAAACGTTATTTTATTAAAATATTGTGAAATTAAAAATATCTTACCAATATTCCAATCAGGAGCTCTGTATCTTTTTGTAAATATTTTTTTAACCTAATTTAA
Source organism: Limnephilus rhombicus (assembly GCA_929108145.2). Classification (NCBI taxonomy): domain Eukaryota; kingdom Metazoa; phylum Arthropoda; class Insecta; order Trichoptera; family Limnephilidae; genus Limnephilus; species Limnephilus rhombicus. Next base: position 40,812,647 of record OV815280.1, read on the forward strand.
CACTAGGGAAAGTTTTTATTAAAAATCCATAGAAGCGATCGGTCCGGATCTGTCAAATAGAATGACAGCGGCTGTTAAACTGTGAGGCGATCTAAAAATAGGTAGTAGGGCGGTATAAAAAAATGCGGTTCTCGGGACGGATTGTATCACTGAAATTAAACAAATTATCAAAATTTCCTTGGAAGACAACCAAGTGAATCAGATACTTGAGTCGGGCCATGTGAAGAGTCGGAATAATAGAAGAGCATGTATGGGATGATGTATGAATGTGAACGAGGCAAGGAGTGTGTGCCAAGATCGAATTGTTTGGCGGTCCGTCCTCTCTGCCTACCCATGCGGGGAAACGTCGTGATGGTTAGTTAGTTATCAAAATTCAAAGTTATTATTCAAGTTCTTTGAAAGACCTATTCCAGTTCCGTTAATAACTAAGTACTGTAAAACAACCGGCCCATGATGAAATAATAGCAGTACTTGAATGTAACTTTCACAGAACTTTATTTTAACTTTAAAATTTGATGAAATGTTCAAATCCTGCGAAACAACCCACCTTTAATCATTTTTCAGATAACGTGGTTGCTTAAATTTTTAAAAAAAATTACAGATAAAGAGTTGCAATTTTAAGTGATCAACTCTCTGATGAATGACACATGAAAGCATAACAAGTGTAAATATTAATTGTTTTTGTGTTTAATTCGTAGAACTCCATTTAGTTTTATAAAAATTTAAATAAATTAAATTTATTTATGTCTTTATCAAGTTCTGCAAGTATTTTAGTGTGTATTTTTGTTACAGCTGTTTCGGCATTATCATCTAGATTCAATATTATATATAATACGTTACGATGTTAAAATAATAAAAACATTTCTTCGTAGAACATCTCTTAGTGAATACTTACGTTCCATTTAAAAAAAACAAGCCAAAACCATTATATATATATATATAGAAAGAAAAGGTCTTCGATTAAATTTGCTTGAACAATTGGAAATTAATAAACGAACGAATGATTTCCAAATTGGAGTATGTTTACCAAACCTAAAAAATATTACGCACTCAAATGAGTCCTATAGCAATAACATCACTATAAAACAATTAAGAAAACCCTAACACTTAGTGCAAAGGGAAACTGATTCCGAACCACATATATTCTCTCAATTAGTTAGTGTCCAGCGAATTGGTTTAACTGGTAATAAATCAATTTAGACACTTTCAAAACATTGACATTGAAAATCGTACAAGTAGGTCGTCTCAATGTGGATTAACCACAGTTTGAAAATGGTCTTGTAAACCGAAATACATACTAAAATACTTGCAGAACTTGATAATAACATTATTAAATTTAAAAAAAGACAAGTGTAAAGACTCTTTCAACAAAGTTGATCCAAGTTTTTAGTTGAACAACTACAGTTGAAAGCCCGTCTACTTTGTTGTTCAAATTTGAGCCTTAAGTTCGAGTTTCACCCCGAATCGACACGTGTGAACACAGGCCTCAACTCGCTTGTGGTTTCAGACTGTTTGCGATTTTTAGTTCCCTGCGGGTGTGGGTGGTTTGGTATGTTTATGCTGCGGGTAGATTAGGGATTAGTTTATTTATGATTAGACTTAACTACCATCACGGCATCATCTTCAATGAAAAAATGTATGAGATGGTCGGATGATATGGATGATTGGATGACAGAATTTTTAGATTTATCTAAAAATAGGAATGCCCATGACACTGCATTAAATAATATTATATTCGAAAAGGGTGTTGCGGGCTTGACTACACTAGACATAAAAAACAATCAGAGCCATGGACAAGAAGAAATTAGGATTAGTAATGAAATTTTAAAAAGAGTGGAGACATGAAAATGAATCTCCTGTTGCCGGATACCTCAAATAGCTGCTCGCATAACTATATCATGTTTTTGAAATTTGTGTTGAATTTTAGACAGGTTCATCAAATTGTTCTTCCGAAATTCGTAAATGATTTTGATATCCTTCGGCATCTTTTAACTTCTAATTTATTGGTATCTCTTTCAAAATAGTAATACATGTATTTAATTCAATTCTTCTTAGAATCTAAAATCTAAATGGAATCCATTTCTAACCCAAATTCGATATTTTTTGTGCCAATCCAACAGTATATTTAGGTTCGTTCTGCAAAATGTCATAAATTATAGAGACGCACGCATTAATAATTTCATTTGACGCCATCTTGACCAAGATTGGTTGGATTTAAATTGGAACGTATGAATGAATTCTTGTTCATTTTTTGTCGTTCAATAAAAGTCGATCAACTAAAACTGAAACGAAGATCTTTGATGGAAATTCTACAATAATCAACCCGTACAGCGACTATCGCGTCACCAATATCCGCGCCATCTGCGCAGTACCTACCCACGAATGAGAAACTAATAATATTTTACAACCGAAAAATATTTTCAACAGCTGATAGCTTCACAGCGAAAGTGCAGAGACTGCAGAGATCTGTCAAATTTCCTTGGATTAGCTACTATCGGGCAGATTTTTTTTTTATAAATATGTGTTTAATATTAACCGTAAGTGTAAGTAGGTAGTTTATAAATTTAGTTTATCATCGAATAAACTTTTTTACTTGATGTTAAGAGCAAATGAGATCGTATTAACCTCGGCAAAATGAGTTCAAAAGACAAAGAAAACAAGTCTTTTCATGAGAAGCTGAGACAATTTTTCCGAGGAAGAGGTGGCACCGGTGAGTATACCACACTTCAAGCAGTTATTTAAACACTTTAATTTAAGCTAAAAGCACTATTAATTAGAATAATGAACGCTTAAATCATTTAACTTATCAATTTCATCTGAAATGTACCCTATTAATTGATTAATCTCGTTTTACAGGTAGTGTAAAAAGAGTAGATTTTGCAATTACACCGGAGTTGGAAAGAGAATTGAGTTCTGATACTCCAACACCTCAGAGATTAAAAGTTATTCGAGATCTTTGTGGCAATGTCTTAACAAATCACCTGGAAGATGTAAGTACTTACTATGTGACAATTTATTTAGATTATTCAATGTAAACTTTCGGAATTTGCACAAACTTGTATACTTTTGGTGGAAAATTTTAAGAAAAGATGTGTATTTTTTTTTTCATCCTTGGATGGTAAACAGCTTTTACTGGTAAATAAATTCATTGCAAGTGTAACAATTTTTTTTGTTAATGTCTTTGGTTACTGTCTCAAATAAAATTTGAATGTTTCGATGAAATTTCTGAACAGCGAATTTATTAAATTTCCTTTATAAATTAGTAATAAAATTAGTTATAAAAACAAAATTCGGTAAATTTTTGAGATCGCTGGCAATGGTTAATACGCACTTTTTGTTGAAAAAATCTTTTGATTCACCTTAATTACATTAAAAGACAAATATTTGCATTGGGGGAAGTGGAAAATATTTCATTCTAAATTTCAATTACGTAAAATTAAAATTAGCTTTCATTCTGTGAAACGAGACTGTCCATTTTCAAACATTATTTTGTTATGTTGGTATTCTTGTTAGGTACTGTACGAAAAGATGCTAGAGCAAAGCGTAGCAGACTTCATGGGAATTCTAGGTTTGTGTAACATGGATTGTGATACAAAAGAAAGTGCCCCTTTATAACGCCTACTCGCGTCAAGGCAAGAAAAACATCCCAGTTTTCAAGTAGTTTAGCGGCTACGCTAGGTTTGTGTAACATGGTTTGTGATTCAAAAGAAAGTGCCCCGTACCTTCAAAATCTTCTAGCCGTTCGTTATACATTCAAGTGTATCAGGAATACCAACATACCAAAGTGACAGCGAATGAGCTAATAGCTAATGGCGTACAATCTCACAAGACAAAAGCTAATTTAAATTTTACGTAATCGAAATTTAGAATGAAATATTTTCCACTTCCCCCAATGCAAATAGTTGCCTTTTAATGTAATTAGGGTGAATCAAAAGGTTTTTTTTTTTTAAAAGTGCATATTAACCGTTGCCAGCGATCTCCAAAAATTAATCAAAATTCTTTAGTCTGAAGATAAACCTACGGTGCTATAGAAAATTGAGAATTTATATAAGTGCGCATCTCGGAGAGGCCGGGATTAAATGAGGAAGAAAAGACAATAAATATTTTTGAACTTAATACAGCAGCATAAAAAAGCATAGTCCATAATAAAACTAAATGAATTATTCCTCAGAATTTGTGTTAAATAAAGACACTTTTTTAATAGGTCAATCCCATTTATTATACAATCAATTCATGATTCTAAATTTTGATAATAAAGTAACGATCACACTAGTAAAGCTTTAAGTTATGATCCACTAAAGCTGGGCGACTACTGGTTGAAAAAGTACCCTTCATAAGCAGCACCCCTACATAATGGACACTGGTTCCATTGTCAAGAACTGTTTATTTTCTGCTAGGATTTTTTCGCGCACGAACTCATGCTCATATGAAGCCGGTTGTAAAGGTTTATAATATAATAGTATAAAAGTAGGATATTCGGTCCCAAGTTGTTGTTTTCTTGAGTTCGAAAATTAGAAGGAAGAATTCGATTCTGTACTAATTGATGTCTTCGGTAAAATAGGAAATTACTAATATCGCTCTATTGATAAATGAAAGTTATCAACAGAGACATCTATTGACAATTAGTTACATTTTTATTGAACGAATCTTGATAACCTAACTCTAACCCTTTTTATCACACTCTTATCTTGTATGGATCTTTAAAATGTAACGATTTGGTATTAACCTATAAATTTAAATATGTAGCAAAAGGCGGTGGAGAAGCTATGGCTGCTGACGAGGGACTTGCTGCACGCCGACCAGCCGAGGGAATGTCGCCACACGGTGCTGCTGTTCCTGCGCAGCCTCATCCAGGGCCAGTATGATCTGCTGACCATCACGCGAGCGCAGTTCTTCCGCCTCATCCGGGACCATGACCACCACGAGGACACGCAGCACCGCCTCGAGATCCTGCAGACCCTCACCGATAGCGGGAAGGATATTAAATATTTCGAAGATGAGGTGAGATCTAAATACTGTTGGAATTTGTTTGGTGCAATATTCCTTCACAACCAGACATGTGACATTTTTATCATCATCATCATCACTATTGGCTCTACAACCCCTGGTGGGTCTTGGCCTCCTCAAGAATCTTCCTCCACTCATCTCGGTTTTGAGCCAGCACTCTCCAGTTTAGAAGCTCCAAGATAGATATGTCTTTGAGGACGTTGTCGCTACATCTTAGTCTTGGTCTTCTCAGGCTCCTTCGCCCTATTGGTCTTGAGTTCAGCCCGACTTTGGTGCTTGATGCTCGGTCATTCTCTCCACATGACCCAGCCACCGAAGTCTTCCCAGTGACATTTTTATAAACAATGTTAATTACAAGAAATAAAAAGGCACAGAATGCCATAAAAATTACGCTGTGATATAGCCGTTTAAATTAATAGAATGTATGTATATTTTTGGGTTGGGGTGTTAAGTCTGTTTGGATAGAAAATAATGAAAATATGTTTTAAGCAATCAACTGGTAGGTAAGATAGGTCATTTAAGTACCAGTTTTCTGTACACCAGATGGCATATTTGTAAGGAAAACGAACATTGAATGAAACAAATCTCATAATTTGATCCAAGATATGATAAAGAACAATTTTTTTAAAACTAACTTATTTATGAGCAAACTCTCTGACTTTTACATATGAATAATCTTTATCCCCCTTCCTAATAAACGTGGTTTAAATTTTACACAACTGATAAACAATCATTTTCCATACTTCCACTCGAGAGATGGCTAATATAGTTAGGTGGATTTTTATGAATTATAAATTCAACAATTTTTTTTATTTACTATCTAAAAATATGGGATAAGCAGTGAAATGTAGATGGATTCACTGGCTTTAAACCGAAGTAAACAGTTGATATGTTATATTTTAATATTTGAAGGTATGATATTGTTGTATTAGTGTAAAATTTGAAACACGTTTATTAGTAAGGGGGCAAATGTGCATAGAAGCTATAGTGGCACATAAATATTCTAAATTAAATTAAATTTTCGAAACTGGTCGATCAACAGGTTAAAAAAAAGTGATAAAAATAAATCTATGATTTTATATTACAATTAGATTTTTTTTGGCACTTAATACCTCAATTTTTATTTTTGTATTCAATCATTATTTTTCCTTATTTAGTTTCTACTTCTCAGGGGGTGGGGATATTGATAGTACCTATATCCAACTATGTTCATGCTCAGATGCCTCGTTATAACAACAGTGTAAACTTAACCCATTGGGCGCTAAATCGTACTATTATGACAGTTTAAATTTCCCAAAGCGTGAGACATGCCCACAACAATTTTAAAAGTATACAAATAATCCTTTTTTATTAGTTATGTTTGGTTTACTGAAGTTGGACTGAATGCCGTTGGCGGTAATAAAAACTGTCAAAAGAAACAAAGTCAGCAGTCCACAATGAAGTGCTGCTACCTACCCTGATGTACGGCAATGAGGCATGGAACTGGCAGAGGAAGGATGAAAGTAAACTGAATGCTGTGGAAATGAGATCCCTGAGGCATATGTGTGATAAAACCTTGTATGATCGTGAGACAAATATGGAGATGTATCGTTTCATTGAGCTTTCATGCAAACGAAATATTGAAGTAAGTCTAAACCTAAAGTTTAGGGCGCACAGTTTACACCTGTGCTGTGCAAGCGGGTTCCCTACAGAGCATCGGACCATCTCAATGATCCAGATCCGCAAAGAATGCAAGGCTGATGTAAACATAATGAGTAAGATTAAGAAAGGAATCCTCAGAGGTTTGTAGATGTCATGTAGAGCGAATGAACGAAGAAAGTAGTGTAAGAAGAATATATGATGCTAATGTGAATGGTAGAAGAAGTCAGGGACGCCCGAGGAAGGCATGGCACGGTCAAGTGAATCAGATACTTGAGTTGGGCCATGTCAAAAGTCAGAATAATGGAAGAGTATGTATGAGACGATGTATGAATGTGAGTGAAGCAAAGAGTGTGCGCCAAGACCGAGAAACGGCGTGATAGTTAGTTATATAATGATTAAGGTAATTAATCAGGTAGTGACACCAAAGATTGTTGTGTCTTCCAATTTGCAGGACTAATCTGTCATTGGTATTGCCAGTGGGGAGAGCTGTCTCTGTTGTGAGAATCTCCCTGGAAGTTGACTTGTTTAATGTTACTGGGGGTAAGTTCAGTAAGATAATGTGACTATTTTTAATTGATCCAACTAGTGATCAGGTAATCCCATATCTTCTAAAACATGTAAATTTCATAAACATGGGGCATAAAACATGTCAATTGTACACGGTGTCCGAGAACTTGGAGTATAAATGGGGAACTGGTTAGTCTTTATCACCCAAAAAGACTTATTGAGTCTTTCGATTTAAAAAAAAAACTTTTTTCAGCTTTTTTTCGGCTGCTAAAGGGTTAAACAACTTTTGGTTCCGGGTTTTACGCTTTGACGCATTTTAAAGGCCGGTCTTCTGCAACAGAATGTTTTACAAAACGTCAGACAAAAACAAAATAATCTGGGCAGGGCAACAACGTTTTTTGTTTTCACAGGAGACCGGCCTTAAAACATTAAACAATCGATTTTTTTCAAATTTGGACCTGAAAAATTCCAGCTTAATGGTGGGTTTCTTCATTTACCGAGACTGCTAAATGCAATGCTAATTGTAAAAGTAAACGGTCAAATGCATCGAAAGTTTTAAATTTCGATCGTTTATTTTTACAATTAGCATTGTTGCATTATTTACAATATCATACCTTCAAATATTAAAATATAACATATCAACTGTTTACTTCGGTTTAAAGCCAGTGAATCCATCTACATTTCACTGCTTATCCCATATTTTTAGATTGTATATAAAATAAATTGTTGAATTTATAATTCATATTTAGCAGTCTCGGTAAATGAAGAAACCCACCCTCAGCCTAGACTTATTTGAAAACGGAAGCTTAAAACCAAAAAAATTGTTCCACAAAATCAACTACAAATCTGCTGTAGATTCACTAGTTTCCTGCTTGTACTAATAGTTTCTAGACACCGTGTATAAACATGTAATTTTAAAACATGTGATTTATTTAAACAAGTAATTATTTAAGTTTAATGTAGTATAAAGCGCATTTGAAGTGAAATATCACAAAACTTCGCTTTGCTAATGTTATAATATTATTAATTATCCATTGTAAAGAATTATATTTTAAAAATGTGGGAAAGTGGAAACTTCAATGACGATAATAAATTGTCAATAGATTCATTAAACATTGCATCACAGGTTCAAAGGTAAAAATCAATAAACACCACATAAAATGTAATATGGCAATTTGCAAGTTTGTAATGACAATATTATCACAACAATGTTTATTTACTTAACCCCTCAGCTAAATTGTTTGTTTTTTTGGAACAGCTCACATGGATCTCATAGAAATCGTTGTATCTCCCTTATTGTCATGCTGAGAAATATAATATAAACAGTGTTAGCAAGAGAAAACACCACACTTTATATTCAAATGTAAAAGTTAACCATGGAAGAATTAAAATTCCCACTTAAATGAAACCAAAGTTTTCAAATGTAATTTGAGAAAAGTTTATGAAAATTCGTGAATTTTTATACATTATTTTCACACGAAACGATAATGTTTATATGTAAAACATTTGTATAATCAAATATGTGTGTGTTTTTATATATTTTTTTCATTATTAGCAATTTTAGTTAAAAAAAACGTAAGCCATTATTAAATCTTTTTTATGTTTGCATTCACAATTGTAATATTTTAAAAATTATAAGTTTATTTCTAATAATAACATTTGAAAGCATATTTCATCACCTTTCAAAAACAGTTTTTAATTTTCGGATATGATCAGAAATATTCCGTTTATTTGTATTTTATTGAAAAGCGGAAATATTTTTACCTTCCAACAAAATATGCTCGAGGCCTAAGGTGTTACACAATCTACATCTCGACAAAATACTTTTAATACAATAACATTAACCTTTCCTGGTCTGTAATGCGTAAATACTACACATTGCTTCTAATAACTTTTATATCTCTATAAATATAATGAATTCTGGGTTCAGATTTTAGGTATTCCTCCGTTATACATTTACACACTGAATTAAAAAAATAATATTTTATATAATTAGCAAATTTAATTCAAAATCAGAGATATTTTGTTAAATATCGGGAATAAACCACAAATACAATCAACCGTGTGCCAGTGTGGACCGTGATACGCGAAGAGTGTGCGGGGGAGATGACACGCTATGTGACGTCTCGCTCTACTTTGCTATACGGGAACACGAGAAACAGAGACCGCCGTGTTGTGTTTCGACCGTCGTTACCTACGACCGCGTAGTACCTAACATACATAGCTGTATATATGTATTGGGTAGCAGCCCAGCGCCCACCGCCTCAGTCGTTCGCGGGCAATCCTTTGAGATGGTCTCCTCGCCCGTTTTTTGAGCAACGGACGATGGTTTTTTCATGTTTTCAGCAATTAAATTACAATTATTATCACTTGTAACACAAATTACGAAAAACAAAAGCGATTAGCTATGAATGTTCATATATTTCCGACATAAAATCGATGATTTTAACACGTGAATTGAATACACAGCACCGGAGCGCGCGTATTTTTTTAGCACAGTAAGGGAAAGGTTAAAAGAGAAATGTTAACAACAAAGATAACATGTTGTTGAATTATTAAATAAATATATATTGAAACAATTTTCCATATTTATTTTTATTTTTAACTTTACGAATAAAACCTCAAATTGTAATATTTAATTAAGAGCCCGCGCAGATAGCAAGCGTTCCGCATTCCGCATTCAGCGTTCTTTGTTGACCACTATAGCGTCGCGCAGACACAGCGGCAGTCAGACCGCGCCGGTAAGTGTGAACACTTGCATTCTTGCGTTCTATTGTCAGAATTACAAAGAACTCGTGGAACGCCTCGCTCGCAGACACCGAAAAATTAATTGATTTAGTAAGGGAAAGGCAGTTTTTATATAATCTCAGTGAAACGGACTATAAAAACCGTCATAAAATAAAAGCAGCATGGCTTGAAATAGCCATAGAAATGGGTGCAGACGATGGTAAGTGAAAAAAAAAAACTTTTATAACATTTGTTTATTACTCGTTAAAATATGAAATAAACTCTTCCCGAATCGCATACACTGCTAAACTGCTCCTGCTATTTGTTGGCTGGAATGATCCGAAGGCTTGAACGTTTCTATTATTATTTTCTTCTTCAGTAACATGAAGTTCTCCTTTTTCTCTTAGATAGTTGTGCAAACAGCACGCAGCCTTAACGACATGCACCACATTGTCTACATCAATTTCAAACATTTTTAGAAAACACCTCCATTTTTGAGCCAAAATACCAAAGGTACTTTCAACTATGCGTCTTACACTACTAAGTCTTTGATTATAATTTTTTTTTTTTACATCGTGAACAGCAACATCAATAGGGAAAGGTCTCATCAAGAAACTTTCTAATTTAAAACCGCCATCACCAATGAAAATGTGAGGCATTGGTTGATGTCTACCTGGTAATGGCTTTGATCCGGGAATGTTCAATTGATTATTAACAAGCTTGTGATAGAAAGAAGACCTTTGAAAAATTGTACTATCACTTTCTTTTCCATAGCTACCAACATAAATAAAAATAAATTTATAATTTGGGTCTACAGAAAATTTCTGCTTGTAGCAAAAATGTAATGTACCAGTATTGGGTGGACATTTTATGTAAACATGTTTCCCATCTATACTGCCATTACAATTTGGAAATCTCCATCTCTCATTGAATCCAATCTCAGACTGCTTCCATATTGTTTCCGTAGGAAAAGCCATGTGTATTGGCTGTAAAACTTTCCAAATCGCTTGACTTACTTCCTTGACTATTTCACCTACAATTGTAAATCCCATCCGGTATGAATGACCGATTGTTTTATAGCTATCTCCTGTCGCAAGGCATCTGAAACAAATTAATTTTTTTACAGGTAAACACTGGATGTCTAAATGGAAAATGCTGAAGGACAATTATTCCAAACATAAAAAAAGCATTGCAGTTTCCTCAGGTCAAGCTTATAAAAAACATAAAAATTGGCCCTGGGCCGAATTAATGCGATTTCTAGATGATTTCATTAAAAATAGATCAACAGAGACTAATATCAACTGTGATTCTCAATCCCAAGAAAATCTCAATTCAAGCACACAAGAAAACTTAAATCATACACATGATGATTCGCAAGTTTCGGTTGAAAGTCGTCGTAGATCCGAAATAAGAAAGAGAAAGGCAGAACCGACTAATTAAGTACTGGAATACCTCCGTATGAAAAATGAACAAAAGCCCAAACTATACGGAGTCGATTATTTCTTCTTAAGCTACGCTCAAACGTTCAAGAAGCTCCCTAACAGAATGCAAAGTATGATAAAATTAGACATAGCTACTTTGTTTGCACGCTATGAACTACAGAACGAAGCAGGTGCAAATTCACCTTCAGCTGCTTCTCAATTAATTCAATCTGAAATAATTAATTTGTCTCAGGGGGATTCAGACACACAGAATTTAACCAATTTTTATGAGACAATAGAATACACACTAAATAATAAATCTGCGTAACATTTTATTTTCACTGTATTTAAAAAATAAAAATAAATTATCGTAAAAATACTGCCAGCCTTTCTTTTGTACATATACCCTTTCTCCAGTTGCTGTCTTCTTTTTCTATTTCCTTTTTTATATAATTATGCGATTCATTAAAGCTACTTATTGACATTCGGAAGTAAATAAAAAAACATTCTTCATCTTTAAGTAATTCAGGAAAAAGAATACTGAAATCTCCTTTTTCATTTCGCTCAGTGTTAATCGGATGCACCCAGTATCTTCTTTTCTTTTTAGACTATTCCAAAGTCAACAAAAGCAATGCTTCGTCTTCTGAAGACGAACTATCGAAATACATGTTTCACGTACAAGCTTTTTGGGAAAATGGAACGCAGAATATTTGACCGTGTGCTGTGGGGGTTAGAACTCGCGTAGAACGCAACCGGACGAACGCTAGGTGAACGCCAGTGAACGCTGAACGCTTAGCTGTCTGCGCGGGCTCTAAATGAAGACAATATTAGTGAAACTCAATCGAAAATTAAGAAACAGAAAAATTAGAAAAAGATATTGGCACCTCTGGGACTTGAACCCAGGACCTTTGGCTTTCTGGGCCACTCACTAACCACTACTGTTTCCAGATTTTCGATTGAGTTTCGGTAATATTGTCTTCATTTATTTAATATTACAATTTTCCAAAGTTTAATACACATTGATAATATTTGTTTGTTTGTTTTACCAGATGGGGAAGTTCATGTTACAATGGATGCCGACCATCACCAGCCCGGAACTGATTCAAGACTTCCTCGCGGTCCTCGTGAACCTCATCAAATTCAATGCAGCTTATTTATATGAAGAGGTTATATCGGGTTTCGTAAAGTGAGTATTTGTTATTTGATTGGGATTTATGGTGAAATTTTCCTATTATCACTAGATCAATGAAAATTTCTGGGTGTTCGGTTTTCAATTCCGCCTTTCAATTTTTATGTACTACTCACAAAGGAGACCCTAAGGAAAAAAATCCCTCTTTGCGGATGTTGTGGGGAGAGTTCTTTTTATGGAAAGAAAGGAGAGGAAGTTCTGAGAGGAAAAGGTATGAGGGATGGGCGGGAATTTGGGGGCCAATGTGTTCAGGAGTGGCGTATGTGTGAATCCATCCCTCTCACTTTATTGCAAGGCGATGGTCGAGAGAGTCCGTCTGGAAAGATCAAAAGGTCGCCCTTAACCAGTCTCTCCCGATCTGGCCCGCCCCGCAATGGGTGAGCGAACGCACCCCGTAAACCCGGGCACTCCTGCTAAGCCTCATAACGCTGATGGGTTTCATTCAGTTTGTGTTCCGATCGGCCTGTAGGATCGGAGGAATCCTGATTGTGGAATTCCGCACATTAAGGGTACCTACCCACAGGAGTCAAGTACCATATTATCACCAGTCTGTCAATAACCATCGTAACGTGACCAAAACAAACTGCATCACGTGCTTATGGATACATCTGTGACTGTTACAAGTGTCTACTTCACCGAATGGATAAAAAGCCAGAAGACACAATAGCAGTGAGTACCACTTAATTGTGTATTACCGTATCTTGTTTGGTGGTCAGGCATGGCTCGTATCGAAATCCATAAGCGTTTTAAATAGCAAAGAGTGTCCGCAAGGTTATTCTGACCCCCGTGCATTGTCACGAATCAGTGGGGGTGTTGGTTATCTAATAGGTGGTTTCTGGGGTGGCAGTACCCATATCCGCCAATTATACTTCCAAACTGCATCAAACTGTGTGTAGCCCGGGCAATGCCAGGAACTTCAGCTAGTCCTACTAATATTATAAATGCGAAAGTTTGTATGGATGTATGGATGTACGTGTGTTTGTTACTCTTTTACGCAAAAACTACTGAATGGATTTTAATGAAACTTTACAATAATATAGCTCATACATCAGAATAACATATCTTCTCTACATATTATAGATTAAAATAAAGTCCTCCGTCGCGTCTGTCAGTCTGTCTGTTTGCGATAAACTCAAAACTATCGAACGGATTTTCATGCGGCTTTCACCAATAGATAAAGTGATTCATGAGGAAGGTTTAGATATATAATTTTTCTAGGTTTTGTGTAAATTGGTTGTAATATAAAAAGGAGAATGTCTGTATGTGGTGAACGAGTGAGCTAGCAAGCAGGCGGTGTGGATTTGATTTGTGTGCAAATTAACAGATGACGGTGGTTATAAAGGTTGGGTAACCATCCAGTAGACGATGTTGTGTTTCATTAGTCACAGCAACGCGTGGCTGGGTCAGCTAGTAGGCTATAATTTATAAAACTAGCTAAGAAGGGGATGAGGGAGGGGAACGGGGACGCATGGGAAAGGTGATTCAGGGAGAAATAATGTATTTCTTTGAATATATGGCATGCAACGCATGACGGGAACTAGCTGGTAATAAATAATGGACTGTTTTTATTTTATTTATTCCAGCAACACGTGTTACCTCTGCTGCTATTCGGCAGCTCCGCAGGTGGTGCTGGGATGTCTTCAGGTCCTGGATGCCGTGCTCTGCTACTCCATATTCCCCCACGAGTCTCTCCAGACCTTCATATCCGCCCTCTGTAGGACTGTCAACGTGGAACAGTACTGTCACACGTGTTGGAAGGTTAGGAGACACACTTTGTTAAATTATCTAATTATATTATCGCTTTTGTCAGTCTACTTTTTATTTAACCTCGTTTTCGCCAGCGTATCCTTACGGATACTATTATAAAATCATTTGTCTGAATGTAACCAGCTAATCTGGGAATTTATGGCAGATTATATTTTATTTTCTAAAGTATATAAACACATTATCTTGTAAGACGGTTCAATTTAATTTATATATTCAACAATATTATTATTTCATCTATATAAACAGTTTATTATAAACAAGTTCTGCTATGTACACATGACAGCTGTTTCGCCCTCTGAAGGCATTATCAAACTGTCTTTCAGTTTGATAATGCCTTCAGTCAATAGCAGAACCTGTTTATAAACTGTTTTTATAGATTAAATAATAATATTATTGAATATATAAAATAAATGAAAATTAAAATGGAGTTCTACAAAATAAATTTGATAACAATAAATATCAATTTACAAATAATATATATGATATTGCAAAAAACAAGTTAACCCCTCCGCAACTTAAGCAGATATAAGCGTTAAAAATAGGACAGCAGTCAAGCACAATAAGCGTGTTTATACGTCAGCGCGTGTGTTTCCATAGAAATTGTTTTAACTCCGTTTTGTTTTAGTTACATCCCTAAAACAAAAAGTAAAAGGTCGATAGTAGATCAAGCTGCACATCCCTATCAAGTTGTCTATGGAAATACATAACAGGAATCAGCTGTCAGTCGTGTAGTTGACAAAAATATTTACCCGCGCAAATTTGCTACCGGCAGCTCCACCGCGCTCCACATTTTAAATTTTTATTAAATATTTTTATATGAAATGATAAAAAAGTGAGATGACAAAAGTGTTTATTTCACATATATACAATAGAATAAGTATTGTTTACATAATCTGTGATTTTAGTACCGTTTTCACATAAAACATCACATGAGTCATTTTTACCTATTTTTAATGTTTGCATTCTAAATTTTAATATTTACAAATGCTAATATTTATTTGTAATATAATAATTTGAAAGCCAATTTTGTAGCCAGTTTTGTAAGTTTTCGTAAAATGTCATTTTGTTAAAGACACCAAAAGCATATATTCTCGAAAATTCGGAGGGGTTAAATAATTACGAAAATAGTATCAGCATAAAATAAAATACGTTTTTTGGTGATAATTTTTTATCGAATAAACCAAACTAGCGGCTTGTGTTAAACAGGAATTTAAACCATATTGCCATCTACACATGGAGTGTTATTATTAGCGACCTGATCCCGAATTTTACACTATGTGGTAATAAAATCGATAGCATGCAAAAATATTCAAAAAGTCTAATAGAAATATGACTTTCAGATTTTAAAATAACATTGCATTTTTCTGACCAAAATTTTAGCCTACTTGTATAATTAATGCTATGTTTTCGATACAGCTTAAAAAATTGTCAAAAACTCAAAGAGACCAATTCTGCAAAAAAAAAAATAGACTCTGGTTTGACATGGAAATTTTTTTAATAATATTTTCTTAACTTCTTCATGCTAAATTCGATTTGTCTTTCTTTCTATTTCATTGCGTGTTGCACACTGTTTTAAGTACGAATGTTGATAAAAATTCCAGATAATGCGATGCGTGCTGGGCACGGATATTGGGCACACAGCCCTCCACCTGATGTGTGTGGCCCTGG